>OV815292.1:25798045-26398045 GCA_929108145.2 Limnephilus rhombicus
ATATGAAATAAACATTGATATTTCTAAATAATTAGAATTTAATATTAAACATAAAAATGCCAAAAAAACCCAATCATTTTGACTCAAAATGTCCATAAATTTGAAAGAATTCATAGTAGTACTGTATTAAAATATAACTAGCCGTTGGAAACAATAGTTATATTATTTCAACGTCCAACGCTGTTGAAAATAATTAGCGCCAACAGTTGAAATACAATACCTATATGCGAATATTATTCAACGCAGTCAACGATTCAACTCCCTAATAAATAAAAAAGGGTTAAGAGTTTGTACTTCGTGAACAACATTACTCGATATTTTAAATGGTCTTTTGGTTATGTACGTACCTACTGCACGTTTTTTTTCATTTTCCCATCTAATACACAATCAAATTTATCAACGACAAGCAAAAAAATAACCAATTGATAATGGTCAATGTCGGTCGCCTATCAGCTATGTTTTGTACCTATTGTTTTCAACGGTGTTGGAATGATAAGTCAAAAGGGTCAAGAGATCACACTTCGTGAACGATATTATACCCAATTACACAAGGTCTTTTAGTAATGTACATACCTACTGGACGTTTTTTTTTTTCCCATCCAATACGACCGATACGCAGCGCCAGGGAACAATCAAATATATCAACGACAAGCAAAAAATAACCTATTGATAACAGCGACGTTTTTAACCTATTGTTTTCAACGGTGTTGGAATGATAAGTCAAAAGGGCCAAGAGATCACACTTCGTGAACGATATTATACCCAATTAGACATGGTCTTTTGGTAATGTACGCACCTACTGCACGTTTTTTTTTCCCGTCAATAGGGCCGATACGTAGCGCCAAGCAACAAGCGAATTTATCAGTGACAAGCAAAATATATCTTCAACGTCTTTTGAACATTTCAACAGGGTAATATTTTCAACACCGAAACCAACGTCTTCCAACAGTTTCAACTTTCAACGTTATTATAGGATTATTATTACGTGTGTGGGGCGTGGGACATAGAGATAATAATAATTAATAATACATCAATGATTCGGGGAACCACCCGTTAAAAGGGATTCTTTAATACGATTCTGATATATTTTTTGTTTGTTTTTTTGTTAGTATCGTGTCGATCTCCTATTATAGTTGCATCAACGTCGACGTTATTTTCAACAGCTATTTTCAACAGTTGAAAATTGCCAACGATAACGACGTTGGCGTTGGATAGAATTATCGTCAACGCCCAGTACTAATTCATAGTTAATTAAAAAACATATTACTTCTACAAAAGGAATTAGTAAAAAAACTCACTTCACTTTTTACGCCGTTCGTACAATAAAATACGTCAATAATGTTTTAGCTGTCAACGAAAAAATCCCCCCAATTTATATCCATCTATTTATACGCGTTTATAATTTTTTGGATTTTATCCATAGATCGATAATAAATATTTGAGACAAACCGAGAAGAATAATTACGTTTTTTTCAACGACGAACAAATCACATGTCTCCGTATTATTAAAAAAAACTTTTGTAATGTACGGACGCCCCGGTCAGATCTATCCTGCAGAGGCTGTAATGATAATATATTATGATGTTTGTGGCTAGAAATGTCCTTTCGACGCTTGAAGGGTTAACGCCGTACGTCCCAACCTTTCTCTCCCTCATATACATCATCCATCCGCTTCCCTTTGCCTCAAAATTTGAGATTTTCCAATTTGAGAACCGGATAGTATCACTTGCTCTAGGCTTACTATTGTGGGGTAATAAACATTAAAAAAAATTCTTCATCTCGTAACTGAATAAATTCATCTTTTGTCTAGGAGCCTAAGACTGCTGTTACCATGTAGTTATTTTTCAAGACAGCCAAATGTTTAGAGTTCAGATAAAATAATTTGGCAATTAGATTTACTCTGTATGTGTATGAGCACGTACTAAATTTGGCTCAGTACTCTGGAGCATGAATATTTTCACGTTTTCTCGACTTGTGATAGGTAATTTTTGGAGCATATCGAATCTGACTAATAACAGAGTCGTAAAGATATCACCTTCATCACTTCAAGCGAGTGTAGCCTCGCCAATAGAAACGTTGCATTTTAAATTCGTTATTATTAGTCAAATATAATGAGAAAATAAACGACAATACGTGTGAAAGAAATTAATTTAACGAAATGAGGAGATCCGAAAAATGCAAAGATGGTTTGTACAAGGGTTGAAGGTGAGTGAGTTAGGATAGCACGATCTGGTTTCTAAACATGACCAAAGCCATTTCAAGGAACTTTGGTTCTAAATAGTGGATAAATTCTGGAACATATCTCTTCCTCTTCTTCCTTGCACTATACAAACTCATTGCCTAGGTGGGCTGTTGGGGTCGGCTCTTCTCGTTATCAGGTTATAACTTATTCGGTTCTGGGTATCGCCTTCATCCAGGCCGTTTCTCTGTAATATTTTGAAGCATTGAGTCATCTAGGAGTTCTTTGGTCTTCTTCTGGATGGCTGTCGATGAAGCTCCATAGACATCGCCCGCTGTGTGGTCTGGTGGTCTCCGTCTTACGTGCCCATACCATCTCAACTGTCGTTCTTCCAGCTTACTGTTTATGACCGTGACACCCAGACTACCACGAATGTGTGAACTTTTAATTCGCGTTTCTGCTATTTCGAGTTGATTAGAGTAGGAATTGTACATAGTCCAGCATTCGGAGCCTTATATTATCACGGGTCTAACAATAGTCTGGTACGTCTTTCCTTTAAGTTTCACAGACATTTTCGAGTCGCACAAGATAGTAATCTGGAATAATAATAATATAATGTGTAGAAAAAATTTCTTTCTCTTAAAAAAAACAATGAATTGGTTAGAGTATATCCTTCACGTGGATCTGTTTCTTTTAAATAATTATCGACCTACCAACAGAATATAAATACATGTAAGTCGCCAAGGTTGAATATTTCACATTAACCCATGAGCTGGCGGATTAGTCATACTTGAAACCAGTTCTGCAGCTTTTTGATAATCAAAAACACTAAATTAAACAGCTTTAAGACTTCATTATATGCGCGAAAGCCTGATTACGTTACGCCACTTCCCTCGCTTTGTTTTCATTTTACATTAAATTGCTGCGTGAATAAAAAGAGGCAAGGAATGTCTTGAGACAAACAACATGAAAGATTTTTATAGAATTAAAATAAAAGGCATCATTGTAGGCTTTTTAATAGAACGACAATTTGGTCGTGACATCTTCCCGACCATAGATAAATAATTGAAGCAAGGTAGATGGGCCGTTAACCTTTGTTAGCATGAAACCGCGAGCACAAAAGTATTGCCAACATCGTTCGCCCATACTTCTACAAATCTCATCTATGTACCTACAGAGGCACCCCGCCTTTGTTTGTACCTATACACCAAACGCATAACATTCATGGGCTAGTTTGGTTTAATAGTCCGTGCAGTTTGGTCGTAGTTCAGCGACAGTCGGCAAGCTTCTAAATCATATCTACCATTTTTTATTTATTTTTAATAATATGTTTTACATGGTATTTATATGCTAATTTTACATCTCAGGTTTTTTACTACCCTTCCATTGAAAGCATTTGCTTTTGTATGGATGGGAGTGTACATAAATGTTATTAGTTATTAGTTAGTACTTAAATAATTCATTGTACACAAATATCTGCAGTATTTATTTTGATAATGGTGTGTATTTAAAAAAAGAAAGAATGTTATTGAAAACTAAGGATATTTGTACGATTAATTAAGTGACGGTAGTTTTTTTCTTAAGAATATTTTAAAAATGTCTCTTGACAGAGAGCAGTATTCGGGTTTTATCATTAATGCTTCTGATTTCTTCTGGTAGACGATTGAAAAAATTCTTCCCTTGTTTCTGTTATATATGACGATCATAATAACGAATAATAATAGTCATAATAATATTATTGTAGAAAGCAATCACTTTGTGGTTTGACATATTTAATAAAATAAAATACTTTTTTGTTTAAAACCACGATATTTATTAATTTTTTAACCGACCGGTTTCGCTTAACTTAAGCATCTTCAGGGTACAAATTAATACTAAGTCATAATAAGTCATAATAATGTTCATAATAAGTCATAATAATGTTCATAACGAAGACGATTCGAGATTTACTCACTATAACGATGAGTGATTTATAATTCGTTTTGGAATGTTTAATTTTTATATACATATATAGCACTTAAAGGAATATATGTATATATATATATATATATATGTATAAAAAGATTGCAATAAAACTTTAGAGATTTAATGTGCACATTCCCACGATGGTTTCTATATACAATAGTGAGCTCTGGTGTCATGAAATTATGCGTTGCTAACTATTCATACGATTGCGATGAAAATTTGAGGATTTTTTTTTAACATTAGTTCCACACAGGAGGCCCCGAGGAAAACAATTTCCCTAGGGGCCTATGTCATCTTTGAGAATGCTGTATGGAGGGTTTTTTAAGGGAGGGGAAGAAGAAGATTTGGGAAGAAAAAAGGTATGAGGGGTGGGTAGGAATCTGTGGCCAGGAGTGACGGACGTATGAATCTATTCCTCAATCTGTGGTGCAAGGCAATGAGAATGAAGGAGGAAGGCTGGAGAGGTCAAAAGGCCTCCCTCAATCAGTCTCCTCCGATCCAGCTCGCCACGGGCAAACCTATCCGCTACCAAGACATAGACAAACCTCATCCCATGAACCCGGGCACCCCTGCTAAATCACTAAACGTAGCGAACCACTTGGGGTGATCTGTGGCAGGGGTGTTGGTTGTCCAATAAATGGTTCCCGAGGCGGTGGTACCCATACCCGCCTCCCAAATTTAAATGATGTGTGCATGCCCACGATGGTTTCAATGTCTACTGGTGAGCTCTGGCATTATGAAATTTGTGACGCGGCACAGGAAGGGGAGGTGGAAGGGGAACGGGATGAATGGGAAAGGACACGAAGAGAGAAAATATTTCTTTATTAAGTGGCTTATCAACGCATGCCGGAAACTCACTAGTACAAAATAAATTATAACTTATCTCATATTGCACAACGGGTTGACCAATTATTAAAATATCAAATTGCTTACAGCTTGTTAAGTGAACGTTTAAAGGATGATGCTTTTTTCCAGGAAAATTATAAACGTCCTTTATATTTTGAGAAATGTCATGTCGTGGGAAATTTATAATTTTCTTATCCATGTACTATGGGTATTTTCAATGCGTGGGAGTTTTGAATTAATTTGCCAGAGCCAAAATATTCTTACATTCATTTTCTAATTCATAGATCGCTCGAGAAAAAATGTTTATATAAAACGCTAGGTGTAATACGAATGGTATGGTCATTGTACCTTGTTCATAATTCATCCAAGAACTTTTTTTTTCAGTACTTAAGACAGGCATGATGCCCAAATATTTATATACATTTTTTTTGGGAAGGGAATGAGATGGGGAAGAGGAATATGGAAAATACTAGGCTATTCAGATCTGGTCACCAAATACGGCAAAACCATTTTAAGCAACGTTTCAATTCTTAATGGTGGTCTTACACCAGGGTGATACTGAAAGTATCTTCCACTCTGGAACATGCCGCAAATATACAATATATTATTTTTAAATGAATTAATTGTGAAATATCACAAATTGTTCAAATAAAATTTATTTGCGCATGACGGGATTTGATCCCGCGACCTTTGGATTGTGAGTCATGAGCCTTACCCCTCGACCACGGCGGCCATCAAAACATTACATGTTTCTGAATTGTCTCCGAATTACCACAATAGCTTTTACGGCAATTTAAATAATAAGTATTTTCCATTTTAACAATTATTACAAGCAATAATTGTCATCAACAATTACTGCTTGTTATATTTTTTCCCACCTGAAAACAACCATTATTGCTTGACAATGACAATTATTGCTTGTAATAATTGTTACCCTTTGTGCTATGCATAAAAATCTTGTCTAAACGTTAGTTTATAAATTAAAAAATAATAATTTCCATTTTAAATTAAAAAAAATTATATACTTCATATTACTTTTTCAATAAAAAAATGTATATACACATTTTAGTTAAATTTAAAGACAAACGAATTTCATTGTATTAAAATGATGCCACAAAGATAATCTTTATCTTCTTTATTACTTATTATATTATTATACTAAGTATAAAATGAAGTGGCTCATGTGCGCTTAGATCTTTTAAACTATGCAACGGATTTTCAAGCGGTTTTCACCAATAGTTAGAGTGATTCATCAGGAATGTTTTTAAGTATACCTATAATTTGTGAGGGTTTTGTGTAAATTGGTTGAAATACATAATATATCTGGCCAAGCGGCAGCGGGCAGCGGGCAGCGTGGTGTGGATTTGATTTGAACAGATGGCGTTGGTTATAAAGGTGGTTTCGTTAGCCACAGCAACGTGTTTCCGGGTCGTCTAGTTTAGAATAATTAAAGAAGTTTTCTATATTAGCTAAAAACTCAAGGATGACGATTGAGTGATCAATTTTTTAACCTAAAATATTGTAACATAATTAACATAAAAAATGTCACCCGATACTCTAAAACCCAATAAAAACAGTAAAATAACATCTCAGAGACACCAAAAAGGCAATTATTACGTCACGACAGTAAAATGAATCAAATAATCACAAAACTATGCTAAAAACATAACCTATTAAACATGGGAACAATAAAAATTGCGATACCATCACATTAACACGAGTTTTCTAACCTTTGAACTTTGGGGGAAAATACCACAAGTGCTAAAAATAGGTGTTACCTAGACTTACATACTAGCTAATATTTTTTATGCATGTCTAAAGAATTATTGATTAATGTTTTTTGTGTCTACGGCATCTATTCTAAAGGGTAATAATCGATGACGACAGAATGATCCAATAGAAGTTTTAACCCTCACATTGACCAAGTCTCATTCCGTAAGCGATTGAATAAAAATATTAGTACCTCATAAGGTATCTCATAAGTTCATGAAATAACGCCTTGCGTTTGCATATTGCTAGCAAATATTTAATTTTTTAAGAGAAGAACGTTTCTTGTCGGTACTTGCGAAGTATTAGATTTTTTTAAGAAATTTTTATTTTCATTTATATTGTATTAATTTTACCTCTATAATCCATAAACTATCTATTTATGAACATAAACAATATTTTTAAGACCCCTTGAAAAGTCACGACAACCAATGTACTTTAGTTAATAAAGGAGATTAAAACCAATGAAAAAAAAACAAACGGGTTAGCAAATAAGGTACGCAAATTGTTTTGAAACTGTTTCTATAAAATAAATATTATTACCTGTTTTTACATTAGTTCCACTCAGGAGGCCCTTAGAAAAAAATCCCTATGCCCTATTTTTAGGGAAAGGAAGTTCTGGGAAGAGAAAGGTATGAGGGATAGGTAGGAATCCGGTGTCCAGGAAGTGATGGACGTATGCATCCATCCCTCCCAGTGCGGTGCAAGGCGATGGATCGAGAAATTCCAGTTGGAGAGGTCTAGGTAAGATCTCTCGTTACGGCCCATGCAGGAGGTGGTCAAATGCATTCGCAGTAAAAATTTCGACAACCTCACTCCGCGAACCCGGGCACCCCTGCTAAGTCACCAAACTATATGGGCAGGAGTGTTGCTTATCCAACAAATGGTTCCCGCCTTACCCGCCTCCCAAATTGAACTTCATGTTTGATAATTTTTCATAAAATAATTTCATTTTAAAAAATCCATTATGATAGTGGCAGTGAAAGGGTGAGCAATTGTTGATCTTTAATATTTATAAATGTTGTAACACTGCGAAACTTACCGTACTGATTTTTTTGTTCTAAGAATAGATCAAAAGATAATTAGAGTTAAAATGACCATGAATTTTTAAAATATATATCTATAATGAGACCCCAAATGCGGTATGTACCAATGTACCGAGTAATTTTTTGGCGTTTCTACTAAATTGTTAAAAATAATTGTTAAAAATAAAGCACGATAATTTTATATTTTAGAATTTTTTTATTAATTAATAATGTCTCGATAAAAATATGTGTATATTTTGGTTCCTTAGTACGGACAATCTGCCTCGCTAGGAACTAATATCGACATACAAGACAAAATAACACTTTCACACATTTTTAATATTTACAGTTATTTTGAAATATTATTATTGTCATTTTTGCTTTATTAATATATATAACGTAATAAATTAAAAAAATATATGTAAATATATTTTGCATTAACTCCACACAGGAGATACTGAGGAAAATAATTTACCTCAGGGCCTATGTCATCTTTGGGGATGCTGTGTGGAGGGTAGGTACTACATGTAATAAGTAATTTTACTATGTAATTTTTATTTGAACTCCTCTGGTGTTTGTGGGTTTGAAGATTTGAATGTTTGAAGGTTATACATACTCTTCAATGTAATATATCAATGAAGAAGGTAATAATAATAAATCTAAACGAAAATAGTAAAAATGACAGGTCAGAGAAAATATCCTGGATTCGAGTCCCAGTTACGACCGTTGCCTTTTTATTTTTCGTTGTCGTGTTCTTTTTCATATTTTCGTTTAGATTTATTAGTAGATATTATCTTCTTTTCCCATAATAAATTTCACAATGTTTCATATGTTTTAGTTGAATATTATACTTAATTTTTGTTTTGTATGCATCGTACATTAATTATGTAATTACGACTATTGACATTGCCCGACCCAAGTATTTTATTCACTTGATCGTAACACGTATTCCTCGGGAAACGATACGATTGAGTGAAATATGTTATTTCCACATTAGTTTTAGGTTATTTTAATGAATTTTATGATAATGACCACACCTTCGCTTTCATCCAAATTAACGATGAAAATAATTAAACCCGAAAAAATTAAGCCATTAAAAAATATCGATATCATCACAAGAGTTTCACCACACTGATTTGTTTTCTCGGTTTTTTGTCGAGCGGAGAAAATCTAATACGATTTTACCGCCCCAAGTCATCGAATCATCAGACTTCTAACTCCACAAGCAGGGTTTACACATTTAAAAACCGCTTTAATAAGTTTTTTCTGAAACCGGTTAATGCGCCGTATCCCCGCTCAAAAAGAAGAAGATGGAGAGACGTGTATTTAAGAATGTCGGACAGAGCGCGCTAATATTTTAAACGATAAAATTGTAGCGAAAATTGTGAAAATGTTTAATAAAACACGACTCATTTAAAATACAGCAAAAATCTCGTAGAAAGCGTCTTAATTATCATTTAAAGAACCATTGTGAATTTTTTCACAACTATAACTTGTACAATAAGTGAAATGAACGTGTTTATAATAATTTTCGAAGCATACATTGCATTTTTTTTTCTATTGAGGGAATTTCATATGGGCGTGGGGCATGGGGAATGTATAGATATTATCTTGAAAAATTACATATATTTTTTTAAGAGCTTAAAAACTTAAATGTTGAAGGGAGATATGTAAGAAATCGGTTAAAATTCGGGTAGCGGCGGCTTAAGGCTCCGTTATAAGCATTCCAAAATAAAAAGATAACGAAGATGATTTGAAAGGAAGATATGTAAATACGATGGGCGCGCGATGACATTTTAAAACGATTAAAATTTAGTAAAAGGCGACTCATTTAAAATAGAGAAAAATCTCTCAATACCCGAGTTAAGTAG
Organism: Limnephilus rhombicus; assembly: GCA_929108145.2. Taxonomy (NCBI): domain Eukaryota; kingdom Metazoa; phylum Arthropoda; class Insecta; order Trichoptera; family Limnephilidae; genus Limnephilus; species Limnephilus rhombicus. The sequence goes on from OV815292.1 coordinate 25,807,699, forward strand.
CATATAAAGAAATACTGTGAATTTTTTATACCGGTAACACGTTAAATTATGAAACCAGATATGTATTTATAATTTTCAGAGCATACCTTATGTTTTTTTCTACCGAGAGAATCCCATCTTTTCAACTCGGCATCAGAATAGAGATTATCTTAAACAATGCACATTTTTATGACATTGTAATGTTTAATTATTGAATATAATATAATCTTTTTAACTCTCAAAAATCAGAAAAAAATTTCGGTCGCATCTAGGAATTGAAGCCAGGACCTCAGCCTTGCCGGGGCTTTGCTCTGACCAGTGAGCTAATCCTACCCTATCTCTTTCGGTCATGTTTAATTATGTCGTATGTATAAGAACTACCAACGTGATCATCGTTTTCTAAAAATAACGGTTTTCGGTTTTGTATTTTGAGTAATCGAAATAACGTTTAACCGTTTCAAACAAACCGTTTTGGAACCCCTAGACGACGCGCGAGTCACCCGTGCGGTGTGTTAACCGGATCTCGTCTCTGTAAGTCGTGCAAAGCACCGCCCAGCCATTGTTTGGAACGAATATTGGTCAATGTGCTCTTGGACTTGTTCGATTACTCGAGACGCAAAAACTCGAGAGAAATTATTTCTGCAGCCAGCGGTGGTGGCACTCCTATGAAGGTTGCGGGACTAACGAATTAAAAAAATATGTCTGCTCTGAAATACGTAATAATAAAGTAGAGAAAATGAAGTAGAAAGGGTAGAATCCGTATTATTGAATAAAGTCCGAAAGTTTCTCCAGCTTTGTAAAATATTGAGTTATATATTATACTTTTATCATGCAACATTACAAATTTATAAAGATAATATTAAAAACCAAGTTGCACCATTTAAAAATAACAGAAGTCTTAGACAAACATCAATACTTCCCACTCCAAAATGTAAAAAAAAAATTGGACAATTGAGTCATAAATATCTCGGAGCAAAATTTTTTAATTCATTACCAGAAAAAATTAGAAACATGAATACCAATATAAAACATTTTAAAACTCACCTTAAAAATTATACTGAAAACTTCGTTTAAATGGTAATTTAAATTTGATATAAATAAACCGAATGATATAAAAAAAGCAATACAATAACACCCCCCCATACACACAAGCCTTGCTTAATTATGGGGGTACATCAAATATATCTACCATGTAATTAAATACTGTATAAAATTTATTTGTAATTTATGTACCTTCTATTACTAATAAAAAAATTAAAAAAAAAAAAAAAAAATATAAAAAGGAATTATACGTACAAGACATAAAACATATTTTAATGATTAATTAACATTGAGACACAGAAAAATAATTATCAAAGCTTTTACGCCTTCTCTTTTAAACCTCTGTTATGAAAACCTGACGATTTTAACATAATTTAAATCAACTCACAAAAAAAACTGGAGTACGCAATTCATCACGCGGTAGAAGTGAAACCTTCAGAAAACTAGAAAAGAGTGCGGAGGCTACGAAGCACCGCACAAATGGAAGACCGATTTTTCAATCTCATTCTCTCGCATTCTAAATCCTATAGATGAATGTGTTTGTTTTTTCAAAATTGATAATTTTTGGTTTCATCGAGTTTCAAATCACAACGGTGCTAAAGAATTTTTCACTTTAAAAAACAAAGCTTGCAATTCACACGCGGTAGAAGTGAAACCTTCAGAAACCTAAAGTAGACAAGAGTGGCGGGGGTTACGAATCACCGCACAAAAAGGAGACCGATAGGCTACGAAGCACCACACAAAGAGGAGACCGATTATATCATTATCACGCAGAATAAATCCACAGATGTATGTGTTTGTCTCTTTTTATTATCGTTATTTTTCGTTTCATCGAGTTTCAAATCACAACGGTGCTAAAGAAGTTTTCGTTTCAAAAATGTTATAGATCATACTTTGTTAACGTCTAAATTTTAAGTAATTGGTTCATCTTTATTCAATTATTGTTGCCAACTTCATTGAATAAAGATATATTATTATTATTATTACATTAACGAAATTAATAAAGAAGTTAACTAGTAGTTCTGTGAACAGTAGAACTCATGTTCAAAAAATATGTTTGTATTTATCTCTTATATAATAATTTAAAATCAAAATGTCTTCTGAAATCATACGATTTGTTTCTTGGCACTTTAATAGAAATGAGAAATACAGTTTGTCCAAATAAATGTCACCATCTCAAATTATACTTATTTTTTCAAACTTTCTTCAGGCCGGTAGGTATGATATTGATTATCACGATTTGACAGCTCATAGTAGGAACTGAAATAATGCGAACCGGAACCGGAACGTAACAAACAAATTTACAGATCTATTAAATGCCAAATGATCTAGTTAAAATATGACAGTCAATTATATAATTGATAATTATCAGATCGATATGTACAAAGTTAAAAACTTATGGTTCCATGCCAACTCAGAATCTAATCAACTCAACACCTCTTCGAAAAGTCATTAAAAGCCATGAAAAAAATATTGCAAAATAGTTCATAACTTAACCTAACGTAACCTATTTATCTATTTTTTTAACATTTTTAACATCACTTTTAATAACTTTTCAAAGGAGGTGTTGAGTTAGATCTGTGAAAAACAAATAATATTGAAAACAAATAAAATTGTGAACGAATACCTAGGTCTTTTAACCATTGTAAAAATAAAATAATTACTATTGTACATTATGATCACAAGCATTATAATAATTAGTTAAGTATTTTAATATTAAGTATTATACTATTCATGCATCTCTTAAATTCAATTAAAAACATATTTCCAAGAACAATCCTCAGGACCATATTCTTTGCACTTTGTCAATCCATTATCTCATACGGCATACTGGCTTGGGGAAGTGCAACGAATGTAGCTTTAGACCCTTTAATAAAAATTCAAAAGGCAATAATTAAACTCATCCTCCAAGTACCGTTCCTTACAAACACGAATGTAATTTACGAAACACTGGACGTCATGACAATAAGACAACTCTATGCCAAATCTGTACTAATATACTTCTTCCAACATGAACTCCACATTCCAATGCAACCACAAATAGCGATTAAAACCAGGGCCTCTACAAAAAAAACCATAAATATTCCAATAACTCATACCTCACACGGGCAGAGAAACTTTAAGTACTACGCAACCAAACTTTATAACTGCATGCCCAATACACTGAAGCAACTATTAACTTCAAATACATCAACAATCCATCACAACAAACTAATCAAAGACTGTATCAAACAACAAGGTATTCTCTTTACTTAAAAGATTATAACACCTAACCAAACATGACCCAACCCAAACTTAAAAAAAAATAAAAATTGTTTCGGACACAAAAAGTACCACAAAAAAGTACCACAATATTATTTAATACTAGTGGCGGGAGGTCTGTAGAAAAATTATACCTAATTGTATATCAAGTAATTCCTTTATCTTATACATATTCTAGATATCCTGAAATAACTTGTATATAGATCCTTACTAATATTTAATTTATGTATAGGATACTGCCGTCATGGATCGACCCACGGTGCCCTTCTTGACAAAATCAAGTAGGACACTGTGCTTCGACTTTTGCCGACAGAAGAGCACTTATCCTAAAAATGGGAACACCTCAGCACAGGTTCGCCTAGTGAGGTGTTCACAAAACACTACTTTTAACCAATTTACGTACAGTTACGGATCAATAACATTTTTCATATTTTTTATTATACTGAAACTTATTATTTATGTACTTAAACCAATGTAATAATCTGTTAAGTGTATGTTTGCGAATAGAAATAAATAAATAAATAAATAAAGTAATTATTATGTATTACGCACCAACATATCAAACATTTAATAAAATTATTATAAGCAAATAAATAGGAAAAATGAGAGATTTCTTACAATTAAATCGATTGATTAATTAAATATTGTATAAGGTTGATCGAATTTGATTGTTTTTAGGTGAAAAGTATTTTTAGGTTATAAAATATACTACATGACCCGGCCACGCATTGCTGTGGCTAATGAAACTCCACAACGCCATCTACTGGAAGGTTACCGAACCTAAATAACCAAGTGTTTTATCAATAATTTAACTCACACCACCATCTGTTAGAAACTTATGCAACTTACAAATAATTACAAAGCATTGTCTTATAGCAAACATTTAACCTGTCAAGGGCCGTTCCCTAACAAGAAATTCCCTAACAAGACACCACTTTGAATTTTGAATAGAATGTTTTGTGGATTAATTTTGAGCTATCGTAAATTTTATTGACCGAAACACATTCCTAGAACAATAAACCATGTACCAAAACAACATTACTTGCGTTAATTTGATAAATTGATAGGTTTTACGATGTTTTCGTCAAGTATCACGCATCGGACTTTGACAGATTTAATCGCGGCAAATTTGACATTTCGATTCCAGAGATAAAATCATTTAAAAATATTCTGGTGTCGCCAGGTGAATGAAACTGGTGGCTATACCATCAATGATGTTGGCGCAAGAGATTCTGATCTTGTCCTTCATACGAATTCTGTACACAGAAGGGTCAAAATCGCATTCAAAAATATATTTTTTGAAATTTATTCCGCTCGCATGCGCACAAAACCGCGCGCATCCGCACGTCTCCCGCAAATAACAGGTGAACATTTAATTCGCAATAATAAATATTGGTGAGGCGGGAGTGGGTACCGCCACCCCGGGAACCTTTATTAGATAACCAACACTTCTGCTACAGGTCACTCCAAGAGGTTCGCTACATTTGGTGATTTAGCAGGGGTGCCTGGGTTCATGGGGTGAGGTTTGTCTAGGTCTTGGAGGCAGATGACCACTGAACCCCAGATTCCTACCCACCCCTTAAACCCCTTTCCTTCCCAGAACTCTCCTCTCCTTCCTTTCCTTAAAAAACCCTCCACACAGCATACCCAAAGATGACATAGGCCCTGAGGGAAATTATTTTCCTCAGGGCCTTCTGTGTGGAGCTCATGTAAAAAAAATAAAAAATTGAGGTCAATAATCGAGATATACAACACATATATATTGCACATATATTAAAAACCCACCATTATTATTATTTGTTATATACGTATATACATATAAAACTGTTTTTTTTTTCTTTATCGAATAATGCTATACTTTTTACTTACCGGCTTTATTTCTATGTACCATGTATAAAATCTATTTATGTTTTTTGTATTCTAAACACACCTGTATGCGCTAAAACATAAAAATGTAAGTATATGTAAAAGCCCATAAGGGCGTTAATGATTAATAAATAAAATAAAGTAAAACTATCCTATCTTTTAAGTTGGATTAAATTACACACAGAAAGCTAAATTTCATCAAAATCGGTTCAGTAGTTTCGGAGTTTATCTCGAACAAACATCATGACGCGAGATTTTCCTATATATAAAGATTACGTAACGAAATATACGCTACTTTTGATTGCACTGTTTTGGAATTTCCCCAGGAAATGCTTTGAAAATTATAAATTATCGACAGACACATTTTTTGTACCACGAAAATAATTATAAAGGAACTACAGGAATTTTATTAGCTATAAATGTGGGTTTATATCAATTCGTGATCCTAGCTGTCGTATAATAATAAATATGATAATAAAGGTGTAGACACAGTTCTTAAAATATATCGTATTCTTTATCCTGTAGTCTATAAACCGCTAACCACAACTATTGTAATAAAACCGATGCTAATTTATAATCAGAGTAAATTTTTCCACAGGATCAATAAAACATTACGTTATTATTAATCATTTATTTCATTTTTGCAAAAAATCTGGAAAAAAACGCATTATTGCAACGGTTATTGGAACAATGTGATTGTAAAATCAAAAAGGAAATTCTTTGAATTTTTTATGTGGGGAGGAAAGCATCCGGATTTAAATACCTTGATGGCAAAGTGATAATATTATTTATTTATATGATAATAGAGATATCGATCGTTCAGTTGATTGGTCAGACATATCCGAAATAATGAAATTTGAGTTAATTTATTTATTGATTAACGCCCTTTTTCGGGGCTTTTACATATGAGTGGTAAGAAATATACAGTATTTATTGTACATAACTGAATTGCCTCAGTAACAATATTTCATAATTGTTTAAAGATAAATTGAAGATGTCCACTGACTTTGTATAAAATTGTTTCCCTCCATTAGTATTCTGAACAAATATGGTCATATGGTATTTAGTCCTCACTAAATCCTGACTTCTAGTATTATGTAGTATTCGGAAGCTTATCAATTCTAGCAATTGGTACCGGAATACCAACTAAAACATTTAGAATTTTATTTTATTTTGTCGGTCCGATAATTTGAGCATATTCATATTATTTAACTTGTAGTTCAACATAATTGCTGGAATAACCATTTTAAAATTAAGAAAACGTAAGAATTTGTTTTGTATTCTTTCAACAGCTTGTACGTATATATTATAATGCGGGTTCCGGAAGGGAGAATTGTACTCAATTGACTTCTTACATAGGCAAAATATAACAGTTTAATACACTTTATATTGTTAAAATTTCTAGGTAGCCTAGTTATAAAACCCAACATTTTTAAGTCCTTGTTAGAGATTTCTGTTATGTGGTTCACAAATTAAAGATTCGATTGAAAAGTAATACCTAAGTCTTCAATTTGTGAACCGGTCACTAACTTAAGCAGATATATGCGTTAGAAATACGACAGCAGTCAAGTACAATAAGCGTGTTTATACGTCAACGCGTGTGTCTCCATAGAAATCGTTATAAACACATCCCTAAAATAATAAGTAAAAGGTCGATAGTAGATCAAGCTGAACATCCCTATTCAAGTTGTCCATAGAAATACATAACAAGAATATTCTGTCATTCGCGCAATCTGACACATAATTTTTCCCGCCAAATTTCGGACCGGCGGCTCGACCCTGCTCGACATTGTTAATTTTGATCAAATATTTTTATATGAAATGATAAAAAAGTGAGGTTACAAAAGTGTTTATTATACATTTATACAATAGAATAAGTATTGTTGTTTACATAATCTGTGATTTTAGTACCGTTTTCACATAAAAACATCACGTGAGTCATTTTTACATTTTTTTAATGTTTGCATTCTAAATTTTAATATTTACAAATGTTAATATTTATTTGTAATACAATCATTCAAAAGCTTATTTCTTAACCTTTCAGAAATACCATGTTATTTTATTGTTAATTTTCCCTTGATTTGTCTCGCGAATAAAAAAATAAATAAAATTAAAACTATGAATCATTGAAGAAGAAGATAATAATAATAATCTAAACGAAAATATGAAAAAGAACGAGACACAGAAAAACAGAAAAAATAATCGTCGCAACTGGGACTCGAACCCAGAATCTCTCGTCAAACCGGGACGTGCGTTTACCAATTTCACCATTGCGCCCTATATATAATAATATTATCTTTAACTAATTTATTTTCCATATCACAGGCAACTACCCTTTTCATTGGAAACAATCATTCTAAGAATTGGTTTGTAACGTGGATAACGTCACGGATACATACATATATGTTTAGATTATTATTATTATCTTCTTTTTCTATGATATATTACATTGTGGGAATAACCTTCAAAAGCTATAAAAAGAGAGTTTTTCTTATAAAAATTAAAATAACTTTTTAAACACCACTTTTATTTTTTATACTTTATGCCGACCGGGTTTCGCTACAACCGAAGAAACTACGGACTGCTATTTAACTATCAGACTGCAACCCAATACAATAGCATTTCAGGGTAATTACACAATACAGATAGTGAACTTTAATGTTGGTGTTGGGATTGATTTGAAACATATTGATTTAATCTTTGGAAAATGCCTACGGTGATTTCATTTAAAAAATCAATATTTCTTTTTGCTTACAATATTCTAACTACATATCCACACTTTTATGTACGTTGACTATCATAAATCGCTGAGAACTCATTTAATGGTTTAATTTATTGACCGTTTCTTAAGACAAGTTACTTACAAAAGTTGCTTGTCGGGTACCGGATGTAAAGTAGTTATCGCACCAAACGCTTATCAAATTACTTTAACTATCTAAAAAATATTGACGTAAAACATACATTATTATTTTTAATTTATAAACTAACGTTTAGACAAGATTTTTATGCATAGCACAAAGGGTAACAATTATTATAAGCAATAATTATCAGCCTGAAACACTCATCAACATTGAAAAATCTTCCGAGAAAAGATACTTGCCGCCAACGGGACTTGAACCCGTGTCCTTCTGATTGCCGGTCAGCTGCTCTTGACCACTGAGCTATGGGGGCTTATCAATTACCCGCCAAATAATTCTATTTATACTAGTGTTTCATTCAACAATTACTGCTTATTATATTTTTTCCACCTGAAAACAACCAACTTTATTTTTGCGAGAGAGACATTGTAAGTGTTAAATCCCTCGCTAGGTGGCGTCGAGACAAATTAACATAGCTCAGTGGTCAAGAGCAGCTGACCGGCAATCAGAAGGACACGGGTTCAAGTCCCGTTGGCGGCAAATATCTTATCTCGGAAGATTTTTCAATGTTGATGAGTGTTTCAGGCTGATAATTATTGCTTATAATAATTGTAAAACATACATTTAAATTTTTTTTTAAAGGTGTGTGCATTTAGTTTGTGGAACACTGAATTAAAAAAAAATAATAATTCTAATATATTCGTCACTGCATGGAAAGCTTGCGTTGGAAAGCTTGGCTCTATGCCAATCCAAGAATACCATCATCACTGCCGTGGAGTCCCCCCTGATGGAGCCTTAGTGAATTCTCCCTGATCTCCTAAACGGGAATCCTGGTCGGACAGTCAAAATGTCTATGTTTATAAACTAATTTCTTACTTAATAATATCGGACGTTTAGCCTTGCGTCTGTACGGTTAAATAAGAACCCGACTTCGAATACATCTCTGACGCCGTGCCTTATGCAAAACCGTCTTCGTATTTGAAGTTATTAAAATTGTTAAAAAGTTGTTAAAAGCTATTTTTGTAATAGAGCTAAATTCAAGCAAGAAGCCAATAATGCAATGCAATTGCATTATTGTAATGCAACAGATGGCGCCATCTACATTAACAGTCAGCGTGAAGAACTACGGCTGGCAGGCGTAAGTACTATCGAATTGTAATTTCGTTATTGAAGATAATTTGAATAACTGGCAATAGTGAATAACAATACCACTCTTCTATATATTATATATGACGGCATTGCCTGTCGCGGTTACTTTGTCCCGGTGGCTAGCTGTCACTGGATCCGAGGAACCGGCTATTTTTGGAACCAGTTCATTACAGTTCAGTACAGTTTAGGATTTATAAAATGGTCTCTCACACTAAAACTGGGTGAAGCCTAACCAAAATCCGCCCGCAGAGCCCAGCACGTAAACCTGCGGAGCGGGTTTTTAACTGCTAGTTTATTATTGTTTTACCATAATTAATGAAGTAGGATTAAACATTTTTTTTTAAATTTTTAACTATAAATCTCTCAACGGACAAGATAACATAATATTATGTGCTGTTTTGTTTTTCAATCGTCTGGTGATGCCTATAGCTTTTTCATAATACTCGTCAATCCAATACCTTCACCATATCATTTCCTTCAGCCTGTAATCACAATATTAGCATGACTTGTTTCGTGACTAGATCTGAATTACCAGAAGCCACTTTCTCTAATATTTGACCTTCCATGGACGCGATGTTGCGACGATAATGCATGAAATTGCGAGAAACAAGAATAATTCATCAAGTCTGTCTGGACAAGAATATTATGCATCGAGCAATTTTGCTATTCAGTACAAATTCACTTATTGACGTACAAATTTTTTAATGTCAATTTTATGAATACGCAAAATACTACATCGAACAAAACAATTTTTTTTTTTTAGTAAATACTAACTTTAAACGTGAGTAATTTTATTTTGTGTACTTTAAGTACATTAAATTTCGTCAACATGAAATTCATTCCATGTGTTAGGTAGATACTGTAATTACTTTACGTATTTGTTACACGCCCTAATGGGCGTTTACATTCTAGTTTATAGGTTGAGTAACACAGTTATTTTAAATACTTCAAAACTAAAATAATAATACATTGAAAAAAATTAACAACAAAAGCGTATAATAAAATAAAATACATTAGTAAAAATGATAAGAAGTCACACATAAATAGATATGCAATATATACAAAAATTGCAGATATTATGCACGTCTATTTGTGTCTAGATAAATAAAAGGATTGGAATAAAAACTGTTTGTACTGGTTATTTTTAATTTAGTTTATTTATTTATTGTAAGAAACAAACAGCAATTTATATACAGGATGAGTTATACAAGAGGTTAAACATGAGGTAAGCCAAAACAGTTTCTTATGCTAATGTTGGTTATTATGATATAATATACAATTGTAATTGGTAATAACCATAAAATGAAAATGAAAATAACAACAACAAAAAAAATATATAAGTATATTAGAAGGAAGAAGGAATAGGAAAGGGCAAGAGGCAGAGGAAGGTGGGATGGGGACAGGAGATGCTCATGCTGTACCTTTTCTATAGTTGTGCATTAATTTAATTAACATTTGTGGTCGTACGTTTGACTTCGTTTCGGTATTTCACAAGAGTATTATTAAGAATATCGATATTGTTAAATTGCTTGTTATATTGCGCGCATATACGGGGGATTGGAGAATTTTTTCTAAGGTTGGTTCTGCACGCTGGCAAATGAAAAAAATGGTTTAGTCTGGTTGGCCTTGTATGTGAATTCTTAAATAATTTACGAGTTCAGGAGAGTCCAGGCCGTTATTCAGAATTTTGTATAAAAATATTTGATCAGATATTAATCTTCGTGTTTGAAGTGGAGTAAAGTTGTGAAATTTTAAGGATTCGGTATTATTTGCAAAGAGCAATTTGAATTTATAATTTATGTGTTTAAAAAATTTATTTTGTACACTTTCGATTCTGTCAATATGGCATTGGTAGAACGGTGCCCAAATTAGTGTGCAGTATTCTAAGTGGGGGCGGATATACGTGGTGTAAAGGGAATACAGAGTTTTAAGGTTAAATATATCGCCCGATTCACAATATTTATTTCCGACACTGAAGTCTAATCGTGGAATTTTGGTATGACAGTGTCCTGGTGTTATTAAAGTAAAAGGGTAGTGAATGTCGGCAAGATCTTTTGTTTATGTGGATGTTGATTAATTGAAGCAATTCAGGACAGTCAATTTTGTAAACCAGTATTTTATGTAATTGTATTAAATCTATGTTTATTCTCCTTTCTGAAAGTTTTCACAGGGACATTTTATCCAGAAGCAGTAGGTAATTATAATCGGTATTTTGTAATATGCAACTTATATACATATATATGATATACCTCAGAAACTTATGTTGAATCTTTTCTATCAATTATTACAATTACGGCGCTTACGTGAAATTTCTTCCACGTGAGTCAGTGTGTAATCACGATATGCAAAAATTCGTTCTAGTGAAATTCGGGACTAGATAAATTGTCCGAATTGCAATTGCTCGAAATCAATTTTTCGAATTCAATTGTTCGAAATGCAATTTTTCGAGCATCATTTGGCCGAAACACTAGTTTTTCGAATTGATATAAGTATGTATGCAGTACGTACAAGAGTATTTTATTATAGGATGGACAACATCAACTAACCTAACCTAACCTAACAGTATCTCGTTAGTCAAAAGCAAGTGAAATACCTATATATTTTAAAAGTTGATTAACAAATTCGAAAAATATGTCTTTCGGCCGATTACTGTTCGAAAATTTTACGAAAACCTGAAATTCGAACAATTGATTTCGAAAAATTGAATTCGAAAAACACGTGAGCTTCCGTGAAATTCAGTTGAAATTTTTTTTTAGGTAGTGTAATTATTACGTGAAAATTCGTCCCCGTGAAATTCCTTCTAATTGCTATTTAGATCATGTGTTACGCACGGAGGAATAATATTTTCCTAATTTAAATGGCTGTTAAAATTTCGTCCACGATATTCTTTTTTGTGTTATTTAGATAATGCAATTACGATCGTGATTACACTGCCTAAGTAATACATAGAAGGAATTTTATGTAAACCAATATAATAATTTGTAAAGTCTATGTAAAATCTATGTAAACCACGGACATATGAATATATCTGGACCTGCCCTAAGTGATAAAAACGTAATATTTCCCCCTCCCCATGGAACCGGCTATAAGCTCCGCCTTGGCGCCAGCTCGCTCCATGGGGAGGGGAGAGAATCTAAAATATGTGACGTCATCATTCTTGTAGTGACCAGCACGAAAGTAACGTCTATACGTTTTACGAAATATCACACCAAAAACGGCAGCTTGCGCTATACATTATAGGTACATATTATATAGACATAGCGAATGTGGGCGGTTCTCCAGTGTTCTCGTCGCTGGTTACAGGGGTAAGTAAATTATGAAACATTTGTAATAGTGTTTTAACTAAACACGGCAACAAAATATTGCTATGTGTATTGGGGCGAGTCTTTTTGCGGCGAGCATTTGGCCTTAGCAAATATGTTATTATCGTGGCAAGCAATTCGCGCTCCCATGTAAAAAGGTCTATTCATTCAAAGCAGATTTTGCTTTTAAGAACTAAATGGTGATATTGTAATGCGAGATGCCTATTTACTGTCAGATTGATTGTATAACGAATCACAGTCATCTTTCCCCTCTTCCCCCTTCATATTTTGGTTTTACCCCCTCGTCTGTATCTTCTGGTCTATTGAATTCTGATGTCTATGATGTAAACCAATGTAATAATTTGTAAAGTGCATGTTCAAGAATAGAAATAGAATAGAATAGAAAGCCTGTGTAATTTCATAATTTAATCGTTTTAACAGTGGTTAGCCGAATTACAGTTAAGGATTTTATAATTATTATCTTGTGGATAATAATAACTTTGTTTTAACGTGTCCTTGAGATGTTGTTGACCTACGACAGGTATATATATACCGTAATATATATATATATATATATTACAATCTCAAGGCCTTTATCTACGTGAAATTCGTTCCAATTAGGTAGTGTAATTACAATACGAGAAATTTACGCGCGTGTAATTTCATAATTTAATTGTTTTGAACATCGATAACCGAATTGCATAATAAGGATATTATAAATGACCTAAAGGTAGTATATTTTTTTTGCGTAATATCCTAGAGTCATTGATATTGACCTATAGAATGTAGATGCCTACACATTATCATTTCAAGGCTTTTTTTGCAAAAAATACAGACTTTAATCTAAGCATCGTGATTACCATAAAAATCGGGTTTATATCTTTGGTATAATTTCACCAAACGACGAGTTAACAACAAAATAACTCCTTGTTGTTTAAAATTTTGAAAAATACCCACATGACCTTGATTTTGGTTTAATGGCAAATTTATGGCACAGAATAATAATAATATTGGCAAACGGGTTTCGCAGACGAGAAATTTATAGAAAAAATAATAATAAGCTGGAACCTATCATTATTATGTTGTTGTGGTTACCACCAAGGACCTCGAATTGTTTAGTGGTTTAGCAGATATATCCGGGGTAGCCTTTTTATACCCTCCTGCTGCTGTTTGGTCAACCGTTAACGACTATTCGGCCTAGAGAACCTGTCACGTTACTTATTTTACGGTTCCGCGACAAAATATGCTACGGACAAACATCCCCCAACAAAATATCTACTTAAACCTAACCTAACAAAAAATGGGACAAGAATAACACAGACATCCTGCAAAGACAATAAATGAGTCGTTCAATTTCTATATCCGCTATATCAACTTTCAGTGATTCGGAGAGAACCGTTATACAGGTTATCCAGGGATAAAGTGCATTAATTTCGCGAGGTTATTCTACACGATGGTAGGAGTAAAAAAGATTTACAACTTTTTCCGAAATTCCAACATTTTTTTCCCATACAAAAAGATGTACCTACTAAAAATCCTTAGTAATAATAATAATAATTTTTATTTTAGTAATTTGTACATTTAAGTTTACAAATTTCTAATTGATGATAATATTTCATATTCACTATATTTTTTCAAGTTTTATGTAGCTCCTACAATACATCTTGAACTTTCCAATTGGTGTGGACTTTAAAGTTTCTGGTAGTGTGTTATACAACTTCATTCCCTTGTACAGTAGACTGTTCTGCGTATTCGCTTTGTCCTTTTTTTGTAGCCTAAGTGAATGTCTTTAATGAATACAATGTTATTTGAGAAGTATTTTGGTAATGTGTTGTTCAATATTTTGGGGATAAATACCATTGTGTTCAAGGTCAGCATCTGTTTCACGGTCAACCAATTTAGTTCCTTTAACATTTGAATTATTTTTGAAAATCTGTTTCGTCGAAAAATTATTCTCATTGCCCTGTTCTGGAGAATTTGTAACTTATTTTGTTCTCTTTCGTTACATAGGTAAAGTATACTTAAGTAAGATAATCACTTAATCCTTGAGGTGCTGAGCGCCCGCCAGGCGCCCGACTCGATTGTGATTGGCCCGTATCGTAACAGCGGAAAATGGCCGCACACGCCGGACTAATTTTTTTCTTTTTACCTCATAACTACCCCCTAAAAGTTGGAATTTCGAAAAAAGTTTTTTACCTCCCGAAGTAAATGCACTTTACCCCCGGACACCCTGTATAATGAATTGGAGTAATATGCATTCGAAAAGTGTTCATTTTTCAATGTGTGTATAGAAATATTTAAGTAATTTGGAAAAATAAAATGGATATAGCGGATTTTGATACTCACTTCGTAATTTATATGCTTTTGAAACTCAACTGACCTAAGGGGCGTTTTTCTACACCCGCCATCTTGGCAAAATAACTGCTCGTGATTGGTTGATTTCCGATATAGCGGTTTTTGATAATAACTTGAAATTATAGGACTCAAATAATTGTTATCCGTATTATTTTTGTCCCATTTTACGATTTATGAAGAATAATTTAATGTATAATATACATTAGATAAATTACACGTGGAAGAAATTTTATGTAGAAGATTTTTTTTAGGTTTAGTTTTCTGCTAAAAACGTTTGGTAGTATCTATTGGCAAAAAAAACAAGTAAGGTTGTTTTTTTTTGTTAACAACAGGTTGCTGCATTGCTACGACATAAATTGTAATAAACAATATAAGTTTGTATATGTTCTGTGATGTGGGGGCGAGACTCTTATCTCACAATCCCGACGTGCGAAAAATAAATTTTATTTAATTAATTTGTGTTATTTCACAATTAATTCATTTAATAATAATATACAATATATTTGCGGCACGTTCCAGAGTGGAAGATACTCCCAGTATCGCCCTGGTATAAGACCACCATTCAGAATAGAAACGTTGCTTAAAATGGCTTTATCCGTGTTTGGTGACCAGATCTGAATAGCCAGGTATTTACTCGCCTTCCTCTCCCCCACCTTCCTCTCCCCTCTATCTTCAGCCTCACAACATACCCCAATTGGGGATGCCATAGTCTCACTAGTTCTAGACGGGAGCAGCTGGATATCTTGTGAGGTACCTGTACATATTAAAAAAAAGACGAGTACTTAAAAAAGTTTTAAACATCACGCGCTCTAGTGCGTTATTATTTTCAAGGTATCGCTTACAAAATTAAGGTTTATTTAATTTATGTAAAGCCCCACAAAATCTTAAACGTCTTAAAGAACATTTATGGAGCATGAAAAAGGCATGTATTTTTGTGTCATAAATTAATTAGAGGCAGCCCTGAATCACCGCAGACGGATAAAATCTTTCTAGCTAATTTAAGACCTTTTTTTTCACGTCCCAGGGTCGCGCGACATTGTCGCCAGCCAAGGTCGCCCCGGCCATCAGCCATGTTCAGCCGTGGAACACGTGCGTTGTGCGTGCTGTCGGCTTCAACTCTTGCTGGGCATAGCCCAGTTACGTTTTGTCGCCATTTTGGAGTAATGAGAATGGGATAGTCTTAACCTCTAACTAGAGCAATTTAGAGAGATATTTCTCCCAGACGTCAAAATTCAAAGTTCGTCAAAGTTCGTTCAAAATTCAACCAAATGTGTTGTTCTTTTACTTGTAGATATATATCTTTTCCAATAATTCTTTAACTTCTTCACCTTATTCTTGTAATCCAATATAACTACATAAACTCTCTTATTGTAGGAGAATTTGTGTGGATAGTATCAATTAGTGAAAAATTTCAACCTATACTAATGAATGTATATTCGCAAACTGTAAACTTCACCCGCCATAACACAGGGTCATCCCTAGCATGGAGGGTGAAATATCACTAAAAACTTAAAATAATGGAAACAATTTTTTTTTTCAAACTCAAAACTTTTATTTCTCAATACGAGTTTTTGTGGACACAGTACAAACCAATCCTGAGCAAGCGATTTCTACAAGGCTGACTCATTAAGATAAAAGTCATACCAACTCATTTTGTATTACGGTGAGACATAAAATGATTTGAACAGTGTTAGAGAGAGAGAAACTCACGCTTTGTATTTGTAAATAAAACCTTACCGCTGGCGATCTCGAAAAATTAGAAATGATTCCATGAAACAACATTTGTCTTAACAAAGTTTGCAATTTTTAATAAGTAGGATACGTTTTAAGATTTTCACGGCCAAAAGTATGTTCGTTATTTGATTTGGGGTGTTATGCCGTGTTGCGCTACCTCCTTCTATAGCCAACGTTTCGGATAGCGTTGCAGTGTGTAATTTTTATGAATGTTAAATTACCTATACATCTACCAGATCTGCCGGATCTGCCCTGATGATGGACACTGCAACGCTGTCAGAATCGTTGGCTATAGAAGGAGGTAGCGCAACCCGGCATAACACCTCAAAAACAAATAACGAAAAAAGAAAAAAAGTGAAGTGACTATAACATTTACATGTACCTATCTAATGAAATACATTTTTTGTTTAGTGTAAAGTGGCAATTACAGTTTAAATGATAAAAGCCATCGGTAAGCGACTTTAAAAACTTTAGGTTCGCTTTCAAAATTTTTGATGGCAAAATGTTAATTTGTAACACTAAAATCAGAAAAATTATTTCTTCTTCTAATTATTCAATAATAATAATATATTCGTTAAAAAACAATGAATTTATTTAATATTTCCCGCGCAATCCGCATTTTGACAACGAGAGAAACACAGAGCAAAATAGAGCTGCTCTAGGGGTTAAAATGCATAATATTACTCATAAGTAGTTTGCGCATAGCCAGTGAGTGGCAAGGACAGTGAAGTAGTCATTAAATTACTGTTATGAAAAATGGGACAAATAGGTACTTACTCTGCACACGAGCATATAAATATTTAAGTCTATAAATATATATTTTTTCGCCGAACTCCACCGATACTAGTGAACTTGATTACAACTAAAATGTGTAAAATGGAAGACCCCACCGAATTGCAACAATGCGTGCGCAGTAATGGAGTGGGTATTTAACCGGAAAAAGACGAAATTATAATGAAGTTACTTAACTGAATTGCTACTTATCGGTCGGTAACTTACTGCTTACCAATTAAGAGGGTATAACCAGAGAAAACCAGAAATATGTCATTTTTAAATCAGATTTCAGACGTATTGACTCTTTTCCACAAAAAATTATAAATGGATTTCAAAAGATTGTTCTTTTATCTAGCATTCGCATGTTATAAATTTTGAGAAAAAATGTTTATTTTTAGTATAATAAGGTTATACCATAAGTCATTGGCAGATTTGTTAAATTTTCAAAAAAGATTTTGTATTATACCACACCCATTTCAAATCATATAATCATGCAGTAAAATAAATCAATACATTATCTGGGTATCACATGTTTTCGAATTTTAATTTTAGTTTAAATAAAATTATTAAAAAATATTTACGTTCATGTGTTTCTTGACGAAAATTGGCCCGTTTGTATATTTATTTGCGCACTTACAAAACTAATATATTTCAGATTTTTTTACATTCTTATTTGACTTAGACATTATTGAAAAATGATAAATACTTATAATCAAAAAATAATTACAAAAAGTAAATTATTTTGGATGTACTTAGGTATAAATTAAATCAAATTTGGAATGAAATAAAATCGATATTGAGTTTTATAATTTTAAAAAGCTGGTACGGAGAATAATTAATCTTTCTCATTGTAACCGCCCTGCACGATCGTAAAAACAACTTTCGACGAAATGTGGATTTTCGGCCGCTGGCTGGTTAAACGCTCTTAACGCACTATCCACTCACGGCCAGTGACTTCATATTTAGTTACAATTTATTACCGTTCTTTAATTTGCTACTGGTACTCATTATACCCGATAAACGCAAAAAAATTCTTAATAATCTGAAATTCACTGTGTGGCGTCACTTTAATTAAATGGAAACAAATCAATTTGTATACACAACTTATTTTAATTTTATATTAAATAATTGATTTTCACGATACCTTTAAGAGGGAATAACCAGACCAAACCGGATGTATGTCATTTTTAAATCAAATTTTAAACGTATTGACTCCTTTCCACACAAATTTATAAATTGATTTCGAAAGACTGTTCTTTTTTCTAGCAAAGCTATGACTTAAATTTTGAGAAAATATGTTTATTTTAGTACAATAAGGATTTACTGTAGTTCGTTGACAGATCTGTTAAATTTTCAAACAAAATTTTGTACAACATACATTTCAAATCATATAATCATGCAGTAAAATAAATCAATAAATTATTTGGGAAAGCTACTTTTCAAATTTTAATTTTAGTTCAAACTAGCTGACCCGGCCACGCGTTGCTGTGGCTAATAAAACACAACGTCATCTACTGGATGGTTATCCAACCTTTATAAACACCGCCGTCTTTGAGTTTATCGCAAAGAGGATTTTAATTTATAATACGTAGAGATGGTGTGAAATATTATAATAATGTGCATGAAATGTTTGGGGTAACTAACGCATTTAAGTTAATAAGGATTAATACTGTATCCGTCTAAATAACTTTTCAATTACCGAAATGTACCTGACCATTTTTTTAGAAGATAGAATGGGTATAGTAAGCTATCCGTAAAAGATGGATATATGCCTTCGCGGACTTTTTTGTAGATCTATAAAAGAGGAATATCCCACCATGCATTGTTTTGTTAAATCGCAAAAGGATTAGGCAGCAGTTTTCAATGAAAGCTACCAGGCGGCTTGACTTTTTCCGACAATTCTAACATTTATCGATATGTTTCAACCAATTTACACAAATCCTTGACAAATAACATACCTAAACCTTCCTCACGAAACACTCTATCTATTGGTGAAAACCGCATGAAAATCCGTTTATTAGTTTTCGAGTTTATCGCGAACAGACAGACAGACAGATAGACAGACGACGCGGGGACTTTAATTTATAATATGTAGAGATAGAGATAAAATCGTAAACAAATATTCGCGCCCTTGTTTTGTGACGAAAATACTTCAGTTTGCCTATTTATTTACGGTCTTACAAATTAAAATATTTAAAAAAAAATACATTCTCATTTTGCGTAGACATTATTGAAAAATTATAAATACTTATGATCAAAAAATGATTACAAAAAGTAAATAGGTTTTAATAGTTTTATTATCATCACGAGTCTCGAGCATTTTTTAATGTAGGCATTGTTGATAAATATCAAAGCAAACTTTTAACGAAATAAAATCTTATTATAATCACCACTTTTTGTAATGTTTTTTGGTCAATTGTTATTTTTTTAAGTTTTCATTTTATCCCGACAAAGAAACCATTGGTTTCGAAACATGTTAATTTTTAATTGTTGTTAGTTCACAAATTAGTAATAAAAAATAATTTAAAGTATAATTGCTGTACGATCCAGAGTGGTAAATACTTTGTGTCGTCCTGCTGAAAGTCCAGCATCAAATGGCTTTATCTGTGTTTGGTGGCCAGATCTAAATAACCAACTTTCCACACCTTCCCCACCGCACTACATTCAGCCTCACAACATAACCCGATTGCGATAATAGAACGGCCCAGTTGGGACTTTTGTGCGGTGTTCAGATAAAAAGAAGAGGTGCAGCTACGTAACAAAAACAGAAGAAGATCGTTGGAAAGCTTACAAAACAAATAATAAATAGTTGAAAGATTTATGCTTCAATAAAACCGTGTATATTATTTCCAATGACTAATAGTGTGCTTGTTGCACTTTTTGTTAGTTCTGTCGACACCTAACATTTGTTTTATCTTCCCCATTCTCCTCATAAATCTATTTAAGTACTCATATTCTACTTTTACTTCCATGACATGCAGGCAATATAATACAACACCTACGACTAACCCATCCTTTCTATTCTATTGACTTTCCATTAATTATTTCTCACTATGACTACTTCAAACCTACAACAAAAATGTCGTAAAACCATAATAATAATATTATGAATGATAAGTGATTTCAATTCTACTTTTTACATTTACTTTTTTAACCATTTACTTTTATTATTATATTTACATTTTATATTTTAACTTTCTTAATTTGTACATTGATATATGTTACTTTCTTTACGTTGTTGTACTAATCAAACTTACGCTAAAGGCGTACTTATGCCGTGTAATACATATAATAAATAAATTTTTATCATATCTCTGTACTTCTGAGTGAAGGTTTCTTAAAGGTTATTTCTGAACCATTATTTTTAATTGACGTTTGCCGCGACAAATGTTTGGCGCCCGTTTGGTGTTCTCTCACTATTTTATTTATTTTTTTTTATGTTGTTTTTTTTTTAAAAATATTATTGCAATACAAAGATAGATTATTTATTATAGATTTATTTATATGTTTTAAAAATATTTGATTTCATGTCATTTTTGTTCTATAAAGTAATTACATAATGTGTATCTAAGGTTTTTTCAAACAGCTTAATTTAATTTATTTCTTTAATTTTTTTTTTACATAAGCTTAACAAGGGAAAAATTTCTCTTTAATCAAAATTTCTATTTAAAAAATATATATCTCGGATTTCTGTGTCATCTTTGGGGATGCTGTATGGAGGGTATTTTTGGAGAAAAGAAAGGAAAAGGTACGAGGGTCCTATACATTTCTTGACCTTTTATAAAAATTTAAGCGAATATTTCGAAGCTTCGTAGAAATAGTGTTGCAAGCTGAAAATCGTTGAATACAGCCATAAATTTTGAATAATTTCATAGCTGCTTTACTTTAGGCAGTTAGTTAACTGCTAACGCAGTTTTGAAAGCTAACTAACTCGAGATGGAATAAATATTGCGATATCAGAACAATATTAACCTAGAAAATATACATGCAGATTTTATGCCTAATAGTTTAGATTTAATGGAGTTTACAGAAATATCTTTCGACCTACTGTCAATATAATAGAATAAAATATAGATAATTATCTACGGAATACAGAAGGAGCAAATAACTAATGATGAGCATATAATGTTATTTACCAATTCCACATCGATATAATATTTTTTTATCGTATAAAATCGTCGCTATAACTAAAGAATATCACGTACCGTGTTATTTAATTAAAATAAAATACCAATTAAATGCCATGAGCCTGTTTTTATGACCTATTATGGGAAGTCAATCCGTTGATAAATAGAAGTTATAAATATACTGAAGACGTTCAATGAACATTAAGCTGACTAAAAACGCACGTACATTAAAATAAACACAAACTCGTTAGATTAATCATTAGAAATCGTAAATAATAATGATGCGTTGGTTTTTATTTTGATTTTAGATAACGAGTTGCACCTAAAAGAGTCGTACTAATAATAATATAACACCTGTAACCCCTGTAGTGCAGTTTTGTGCTATTATACCTTAGCGTTGTCACATCACGCTATTAGCTTAATATAGCGTGGTGTGACCTATATCAACGTATGGCTCTTTCCGTACAGACATGTCACACATGACAGATGATAAAATGTTATATGTGTGGGCATGATCTGGAAGACATGCCATGATCTACTAACCGGGCGAAATTTGAAAATGATGCTTCCTTTAGCAGGAGAGGGGGTCAGGTCAAATAGGGAGCCTCCGTAGTCACGCGGCTGCCGGCTGCCAAAATCACAAATCCTATATAAAAAAATATAATCCGTGCTCTCCCACTTCCCCTCTAGCAAATGTTAAAGGGGAGGGGGAAAGATGATTATAGCTTCGTGTTTTTTTCTTTTTACATTAGCTCTACTAGGAGGCCCTGAGGAAAATAATTCCCTTCTGAGCCTATGTCATTGATGGGGCAGTTCTGCGAAGGAAAGGGTATGAGGAGTAGGTAGGAATTTGGGGATCAGGGTATTCAGGAGTGCCGGACGTATGAATCCATCAATCCCACTGCGGTGCAAGACGATAGGTGGAGATTCCGGTAAGACGATAGGTGGAGAGAGTCCGGCTGAAGAGGTCTAGGTTAGGTCTCCCTCAATCAGACTCTCCTGATCTGGCCCCCCATGAAGCAGGTGGACGAACGTATTAGCCGCCAAGACCTAGATAAACCTCACCCCATGAATAATGAACCACTAGGAGTGACCTATAAATGGTTCCCCGGGCGGCGGTAACCATCCCCGCTTTCCAAATTTCCTGTGCACTACAACATAATAAACATAATCTATACCTATAGGCCTTACGCGTATAGCATGGTGTGATACGGAATTTAAGTGCGCTTTAGTGTAATAAACTTAGTTGAATCATTAATTGAACACTTCCATAACAAACTGCTTGGTTGTATAAAATACATGTGTTATATAAATCCATACAGGAAGCTGTGGAAAATAATTTCCCCACAAACTTCCATTCAATTAATTAAAATCTCTTACCTATTTTATATGCTTTTCTTTTTGATTCTCCTGAAGGTGTGCCTCATGTGGAAACTCTGGTCCATTATTATAGTTTTTCCTTTGAGAAACTCAATTGTTAAAGTCGATTCTGTAAAAAAAAAAGAAAAAGTGATTAGAAATTTCAATAAATAATTTTTATTATTGTCATGTGATTGGATTCTCGTAAAATTCCTATCACACATTATGTGTAAAATTTCAATAAAAGAAAAAATATTATTTTCTATCCTGTTAAATTTACTCTACAAATTAACAAAATATCGAAATTTGAGACAAAAATGGTGACCAACTTCGTGACAACTCATAAGAAAATTATTATGTTTGAAACTATTGTGACTGGGGTTGACCTAAATATCTATACACGTATTAATTATTTGTTTCCCTGACGAAAATCATGACTGATTTCGTGGCATAATTCGTGATAAATTAAATTATAGGTAATTCAAAATAATAATCATTCGTGATAGAATTGTTGAAAAATTTATTGATAAATTTATCCTTCTTGTGTTAACTAAAAATGATAATTAATAAAACAGTGAAAAGATAAAAAAACGTGAACACCGTGACACATAATATTTTGTGTAATTTTTCTTTATGCATTTACAATAAAAAAAACATAAAATTATCTTCGTTGAAAGAAACACGTTTTGTTCGCTATTAATTAAAAAAATAAAACGATTATTCGGAATTTTCAATTTACATAAAATGATTAATCAAGATGATCTTTAATCTAAACATAGAATCAAATCACAGAACGTTATTTTGATTGACAGATTGCTTGATAGATATTTTAACATTGAACCATTTAGATTAATATTGCTACCACGTACTGACCGGTTGCGTTTTGTACAGTTTATTTTTAATGAATTAAAAAGAAAGGCAATAGCTCGAAGCTTTTGTAAAGGCAAAACAAACTGTTTTTTTTTTTTTTAATGCGATGATTGTATTTATTTTACAGACTGAGTTTCACAAGTTGAACCCGCGATATCTAAATTTTGAACGCAGCGTATTTGAAAGGGTTGAATTCACTAACATGTAATAACCAATTAACCGAGTGTTACAATGATAAATGAGAGAAAATAATGATTTATTTTACATTCTCTTACGAAAGCTCTGTAACGACAGAATATGTATTCACAGAATATGTAAACCTTTCAAAGATCCTCAATCAATTCTAACTCTTTACAATGCCTTAATTAGAAGTAAACTTGAATATGGAAGCACTATTTGGAATCCACATTACTGCAAATATGAAAACATTGTAGAATCAGTTAAAAAAAAAATAATTATTATTTTTAATTGTTAAACTAACCCTTAAGACAAGATTTTAATGCATAGCACAAAGGGTAACAATTATTATAAGCAATAATTATCAGCCTGAAACACTCATCCACATTGAAAAATCTTCCGAGAAAAGATACATGACGCCAACGGGACTTGAACCCGTGCCCTTCTGATTGCCGGTCAGCTGGTCATTTTAAAGTACATTTACCAAATTCCGATATCTTCCCAAGTAATTAATCATATTAATTAACATATATAACAGGATTAGTGTTACACAATCAGGAGGCTACGTAGGTAATTGCTCAAATGTGAAGTTCTAGGGAAATTTCACTTCAAAATCTAGGGAAATAATTTTTTTGGGCAGAACATCCCTGTTTGAATGAAGAATCCAGAAGAATTTTAATGGCGGAATGCTTTGGAGTGACTTTTAGGTGTGAAGTGTGTTTTTTATTCAAGATTAACTGCTTTTAATATAGAAAAACATTGGTAAAATGTCCACATTTCACTGGTACTGTTATTGTATTTTAACAAAGTGCAATATAAAAACAATAAATCATCTTTTTCATTGCAAATACAAGTTAGTGACATCGTAAGCCTCGAATTTTGTGTTCAGGCGTGACTGTACATTGTTTTATGTATAACACGTACAGAAACACTGGTATTTATAATATACTGATCATGACGATTGTGTAATAACTTGTATAAAAAGCCCTTGATACTAAAAAAAAATCGAAAATACGACCGATGTATCGTAAACCAAATGTCAAATATTAACCTTAACCTCAAATATAGCCCTTTTACGTCATAATTTGAATTGTTGAGAACCTAAATATTGTCTCCAATAAACACAATAACTATTATTTATCTAAATCTCTTTAACAGTATGAAAATAACCAAAAAACAAGAAATGTTGAATGGCGTGCGTGTCTTTCGTGGCGTAAGGCGTAAGATTTCAAATGTAAATACATCTTGATACACTTCGGTGAATTGGTTAGCAGGTTAACAGTGACGTCACCGTTAACCATTTCAGTAATACCAACTTGACGCTGTATTTTGAGGAGAGGTTTAAAAATGCACTTTTTAATAATTTTTTAAAAACTCTGCGTTTAATATTATGAAATAAAACTTATATATTCAGAATCATTGGTCTACATGGACATATTTTTTTAAACCCATAATATTTTTCACTGGAGTTCCTTATTGTATGCATCTATATTTAATTTTATGTAACTGTAGATTTTTATAATTGTGTAATAACTGAGTTTTATTACTGAATTGTTTTCATGTAATGGCGAACATCTGTAAAACCCAATATAAATAAATAAATAACATACTTATAGTGAATGATACTAGATGTTACATTGTGTAATACGACGATATCGACGAGATTCATTCACGAAATTACACTGGCAAGACATTCAGCATCTGAATTCATCCTTAAATTTATTACATCTGACTTATGTGCGCGAATTCTCGCGTGTTCAATTAAAAAACAAGTCAAGTAGGAAGATATAATATTGTATTAAATGAACGTCGCACGGTGAAGTATCGACCGGTGTCGTGTGACACCGACGCACGACCGGCGAGAAGAATCGCAACCTGACACCGGGAAAGTGACCGGTGAGATTATTAATCAAGATTTATCTGCGGTGCAAAGCAGTGCAAATCAGCTTATGACAAATAATATGAATAATTTAATCAATATTTTATATTCTTGCTAAGTGAGACCGCTTTACTTTATGATTTTGCAGTTGCAATCATGATTTGCTTTCCCCGCTCCCCTAGGTAAAAACCAAAGAAAATATAAACAAATGTAGCATGGAAGTGTGCCAACTGTCACCGAGCTAGGACCGAAATGTATGGACTATCAAAGCGGCTATTCGATGAAAGTTATACTATTGGTGTTTAGGTAGAAAGTAGATGCGATTTACAGAAGTAGGTATGCGTGTGCGTAGTATCGCGGGTGAATGATATCGGCAACCCTTTTGTGTGCGCGGTTTCATGCTAATTTAATTAATTAATTCATAGCCCACCTTATCTGTGGTCACATCATCTTATATATAAAAATCTCGTGTCATGGTGTTCGTGGTCGCATTCCACTTTCAAAATAACTATCCTCTGTTGGTCACCATGAAACAGGCAGCTGCCTAGTATGGTGATCTGTATCTTTTCAAGTAAATGTATTAATTATGTAACATGTACTTATGAATAAATAAATAAATAAAGTTAATATTTAACATTTGTACCTGAAACCAAAACCCGAAATATCCACAAATATATCAAGTTCTGACGATCATTGGTTCCCATCACCCATCAGATACACAGCGGTAATGTTTTCTTCATATCGTCAGCCAATCTCAAATGTGGATTCAATTCATGAGACTAGTATGGCTACTGTCGCCCCGGGAGCCATTTATTGGATAACCAACACCTCTGACCCAGATCACACCAAGTGGTTGGTTTATTAATGAGGTTAGTGAAGTTTGTCCTAGGCGGCACAAACTTCTGCCCACCAAATGCGTGGCAGGACGGATCGGTGGAGAATGGTTGAGGGAGACCTTTTGACCTCTCCAACAAGACTCTCTAGGAACATTGTCTTGCACCGCAGTGGAGGGATGAATTCATACATCCATCACTCGACACACTGAGCTCCTTTTCCCTTCCAAGAAATTCCTCTCCTTTCTTTCTATAAAAGATCCACACAGCAACCCCAAATATGATAAAGCCCCTACAAATTATTTTCTCCAGGGCGTCCTGAGTGGAGCTAATGTAAAAAATAATACTTTTATCTCTTAAATTGTTAATAAACAATTTAAGGGGAACGTATGCGCGGCCCATCTCTGACCGTTTCATACAAATCCTAGATTTGGATTTGAGATCAAAATACTCAACCAAACTGAAAAATTATTTTTGTAATCAAAATGTATATTAAATATCTAGTAAGGATGTGAGCTACTTAATTTATTTTTGCTTTAAATTATAAGATATAGGCCATTAAAATTTTTTAGTGTTTCATGATTATAAAGGCAACTTAGACAATTACTTGTGAGTAAAAGAAAAAAAAAAAATTACTATATTTATTTTAAAAATACAACGAAAAATAAAATAAAAAATAAAAAATTTAAAAAACACATTTTTTGGGTAGTAATTTTAATCTATAAACGACAATTTTTTATTCCGCCGTAAATAGGTAATTTGTATTTTTAATTCACACCAATCAAAATGATTTTTTTAATAATTTTTTATTTTATATTTCATCATATTTATATGATAAATATAGTAAAATATTTTTTTATTGTTTTTCATTTACTCACAAATAATTGTCCAAATCGCCTCTAAAATTTAAAAACATTTAATGGCCTATATCTTATAATTTAAAGCAAAAATAAATAAAGTAGCCTACATCCTGACTAGATATTTGATATAGAATGATGTTTTCATTAACATAATCGCACTCAAAAGGCACCGACATTAATTAGAAATTCTCTTGAAAAACTCATCTTTGGACATACGTCTCTCGTTCTCTCAGGCGCTGCTTTTGCTGACCCAAATATTATTCCCAACCAGTTTTTTCGCATTAAAGCAGAATGCTATAAGTAAGGTTTATGAGGGCGATGCAGAATTTGTTGCCCTTGAGAGAATGCGGTTTATAGGGAGGGCAAGTCGATACCTTGTAGTCGATATTTGATACAAAACAGGAGTTTTTTGGTGACTTTTTGACCACATAAATTGCGTAATTTGATCTATGAATAACTGTGTATTGCGTGATAGTAAGTTTCTTATTTTGATGCATTTAAAATCAGAATGTTTAAAAAATATGTAATAACAACGGATTTGTGCAAAAAATTAAAGCTATCGGCGACCATCACACTTCATGACATGCTTATTTATTTCTGCAGACAGCCGAAGGAGGAACTATCAATTCAAAAATTAATTAAAAATTCAATATAATCACAAATATAATAACGGTCATTATTAATTCATAAAAAGGTCATTATTAATTCATATTACTTGTAAGCTATTCCCCGAACAATATCGAAGTGAGCTTCAAACCTGAGGTAATTAGCTTACTGGGAATAACTAAAATAATTAGAAATACGACTGTCAAACACGAAGTAGTAACAAATGCAATTATTATAATTGATTGAAATCTTTGTAGACCACCCCTCTCCCCCTCCGCCATATGTTATTTAAATAAACTATAGATTAAGAATAATTTGCACCAGTCTACAATTCACAAAAATTTCACCATTCTTAATAAAAACGACGGGGCTAAGATTAATTGTTCTTGGTATCCGATAAATGACTGCTACAATAAAACTAAACGCAGAAAATCATTTTAATGCTTAAGCACTTATAATAATTTTATGTGTAATACCAGCTCTTAGAGGATTGGAGCAGGCAACACGGTACGGCATCAATCAAATAAACAATATTTGATAACCAGATCTGAATAACTAGGTACTTCCCAATCTTTCTCTCCACTATCACCTTCCCCTTACCTTCATTTTGCAACGTACTCCATTGGGGTTCCGTTGGCCCCGGACAGTTGGGACTCTTGTGCGATATTAACATGAAAAAGGATCGTTTACCTATTTGCTAGAATGGAGTAAATAATAAAAATAAGGTTGTGGGATTTAAACATTGGATACAATATTAATCACCCTCAAATGAAAAAGTGAAAATGAAAAGATAGAACAAGACTCGGTCGCGTCTGGGAATTAAACCCAATGCTCTGATCCCTGAGCTATTTCGACAATATCAACTTCTGTCACAGTCGATTGAGATCTACCATTGTTATCTTCATTCGTCGAAAAGCACATTTTTGGCTGCCATCTTTACGTATGATTGCAAGATTGTACCCAAATTAAATTGCAATCCAGATAGTGTCTTTGATAAATATACACAGTTTTTATTTTAATACGCGACATCCAGTGACTTTTACGAATCTAGAATTGATATTCAATATTTTTATAGTGGAACAAATTATTCGGTAAAACCTCAAATTGTGGTTATATTTAATCTTTGTTAATTTTATAGATTTTTTTTAAATACCTTTCATTTATAGTTCAAAATTAATTTTGCATTTCGAGTTAAAACCGCAACGGGGTTTTCATAGAACAACGATTCATAATTATTAGGTATTTCCAGGTATGAAAATAAATTTTCTTATGGTTTAATATAGACCACAAAGGTCAGGATTGTATAATGATGTACTTAAGGTGATAGTTAATAATAATCGTGGATGTCCGAGGGAGACACGCCACGATCAAGATAAAACAATTACTTTATTCGGGCCATATGAGACGATGTGTGAATGTCTTCCTCGGGCGCCCCCGATTTCTATCCACAACTTTTGTGTCACATATATATCTACAATTTAACTAACTAACTAAGTAACCATCACGCTATTTCACAGCAGGGGTAGGCAGAGAGGACAGACCGCCAAACAACTCGGTCTTGGCAAACACTTCTTGCCTCGTTCACATTCATTCATCGTCTCGTACATGCTCTTCTATTATTCTGACTCTTGACATGGCCCGACTCAAGTATCTGATTCACTTGGTCGTGCCATATCTTCCTCGGGCGTCCTCGACTTCTTCTAACATTCACATTTGCGTCATATATTCTTCTTACACTCCTTTCCTCGTTCATTCGATCTACATGCCTAAACTCATTTTTTTGACATGAGTTCCACACAAGAGGCCATGAGGAAAATAATTTCCCTCAGGGCCTATGTCATCTTTGGGGATGCTGTGTGGAGGTTTTTTTTTAAGGAAAGTAAGGAGAAGAGAGTTCTAGGAAGGAAAAGGGTTTAATGGGTGGGTAGGAATCCGGGGTTCAGTGTGTCCTGGTCATCCGCCTCCAAGACCTAGACAAACCTCACCCCATGAACCCGGGCACCCCTGCTAAATCACCAAAAGTAGCGAACCACTTGGGGTGACCTATGGCAGAGGTGTTGGTTATCCAATAAAGGTTCCCGGGGCGGCGGTATCCACTCCCGCCTCCCAAATTGTTAAACGTTCATTACGCTTACATCAGCTTGCATTCTTCGCGGATCTCCACGTTTCTCACACGATCATACATGGTTTTACCACACATACGCCATAGGGATCTCATTTCTACAGCATTCAGTCTACATTCATCCTTCCACTGCCAGTTCCATGCCTCACTGCCATAGATAAGGGTAGACACCAGTACTCCATTATGGACGTTATCTACAATTTTGTAAAAACTATTATATAATTGCCTGCCAAGTATCATATCACAATCAGAGATCACAAAATATTATTTTTAACAATGATACCACTACAAAAAGCAGAAAATTGAAACATAACTCTTTTTAATGTATGTTTCTTGTATCAATTCGACGTCAAAATCAATTATTATATATCTACCAGTGTCTTTTTTCGTCTACAAAAAGTCGCTCGTTGTACTTTTTGCTCTGACAAATCAAATAAAAAGTCACAGTATATATACATACCTATATCTAATAAAAGTAAGAACCTAACAACTACAATAAAAAATAAAGAAAAACTAGCCGACTCCTAGCGGTAAGTTATGTTACTAAAAAACATAGTCATTATCTCACAGCGTAAAAAAAGTACTGCAGATGCAATTTGTTCTATTGCAAAGTTGCATTGTGTTAGTTTAATGTCTGTATTATTGTTAAAATTAACGATTTATTGTTTATGATAACAGTTTTTGTTCATTGTCTGTTATACTCGTATCAATGAACGTGGTAATTAATTATAAGTTGTAAAATAAGTTGGGAATACTTTAAATTAATTTCAAATTTACAACTTTCTTAAACTGGGAATGGGTATCGACGTCTCGGAAACCATTTATTGGATAACCAACACCTCTGCCGTAGGTCACTCCAAGTGGTTCATTACGTTTGGTGATTAGCAGGGGTGCCTGGGTTCATGGGCTGAGGTTTGTCTAGGTCGTGGCGGCGGATGATCTGTACAAAACGATTTTTTTGTTTTTTTTTTTTACATTAGCTCCACACAGGAGGCACCGAGGAAAACAATTTCCCTAGGGGCCTATGTCATCTTTGAGGATGCTGTGTGGAGGGTCTTTTAAGGGAAAGGAAGGAGAAGAAGATATGGGAAGGAAAAAGGTATGAGGGGTGGGCAGGAATCTGGGGGTCAGTGTGGCCAGGAGTGACGGACTTATGAATCTAATCCCCACACCGCGGTGCAAGGTGAAGGGTCGGGAGTATCTGGCTGGAGAGATCAAAAAGCCTCCCTCAATCAGTCTCCTCCGATCCAGCCCGCCACGCAGTGGTTGGGCAAACATATCCGCCACCAAGACCTAGACAAACCTCATCCCATGAACCCGGGCACCCCTGCTAAGTCACCAAACATAGCGAACCACTTGGGGTGACCTGTGGCAGGGGTGTTGGTTGTTCAATAAATGGTTCTCGGGGCGGCGGTACCCATACCCGCCTCCCAAAATTAAATCCCAGAATCCCAGATTCCTCAAACCTTTTTCCTTTCGAGAACTTTCCTCTTCTTCCTTTCCTTAAAAAACCTCCACACAGCATCCCCAAAGATGACCAGACCCTGAGGGAAATTATTTTCCTGGGGGCCTCCTGTGTGGGGCGCATGTAAAAAAACTAATATCTAACGATTACGCTGTTTCCTCTGAGAGGTATACAGAGAGGATCGACCGCCACACATCTCTGTCGTGGGGCACGTTCCATGCTTCATTCACATTTATACATCGTCTCAAACATAATCATCTGTTATTCTGACACTTGACTTGACCCAACTCAATTACGATCGAGTAACGGAATATGTACAGAAAAATGCCATTTCTAGCAACGTTTTGATTTAGAATAGCTGTCTTTCACCAGGGCGATACTGAGAGTATCTACAACAACTGTTACCAGCACAGCAACATCAAAACAAATCGATTTTGAAAAAAGTACACTGGCATTAAAAGATTGAACTAAATAATATATTCAACAACATTATATTTTATGGCGTTTTCATGATTGCAATAAAATAACAAATATTTACCCATTTCATCCACACTTTAAATTGAGCATAAATCGAATTCTCATCGTTAAACAGTTGCCATTTGAAACTTAAG
The DNA here is from genome assembly GCA_929108145.2 of Limnephilus rhombicus. NCBI lineage: Eukaryota > Metazoa > Arthropoda > Insecta > Trichoptera > Limnephilidae > Limnephilus > Limnephilus rhombicus. Next base: position 25,839,928 of record OV815292.1, read on the forward strand.
ACTCGCGAGTTGAATGCAAGGTAAATTCAATCAACAATTCAACGGCGTGCAATAATGATATATATTTTGGGTGACCTATAAATTTATTTAACAGCATACTCGTAAGTTGAATTGGCATTGTAAGGCATTTATTGAATAGAGTCGTAAGGAATAATACACAGCAATGAAAATTGGATCCTGTGGTGAAGAATACATCAGAATGGCCCCACCCGTGTTAAAATGATATTCTGATTATCTTTTAAATACTTCACAGCGAGTAACTCGCCAATCGACTGACCAAAAAGTGTTCACATTTTTTTTTAAATTTTCTTCATTCATTTTGTTTGTTACAGGTTTGTTGTACATGGTTTTTCAACTACCAAGGTAGGCAAATGCCCGTATTATGGTAGTCTAGATTCATAAGATGTTATATTAAGTATAAAATATTAAGTATAATCATCCATATATGTAGATGAAAGTAAAAACATATAGCATACATATAAGGAAAAATATTCATACTAGTATTAGGTACATGATCACATATAGGAAAGGAGTTAAAGTAGGTGAATCTTGTTTAAATAAAAATAAAATAGAATAAGAAATAAAAATAAAATAATAATATTTTAAGGATAATAGATATAAAAATAAGAATAAATATATAAATCATCTATACAGATGAACAATGATAGTCTTAGACCCCAAAAAATAAAAGCAAGTATTCCTTACAAAGTTATTATTCATTATTCTACTGTAGCATTCATAAGCGGAACTACATTGCCCACTCTCCGATACAACGATTTCACACTATCGGAAATCAGTACTTAGATGATATTGACAAATTTAACATAAACTTGGCGAAATTTGTTGATCTAGTAAAAAACTTATTCCGAAACTAATCCTAAACCTATCTGTTTTTCTGAAAACCTATGAAATCGCTGTATTTTTGTATTTTTATGACTTGTGTGCTTTTTTATCAAATTTTGTTTTTATTATTTCTGTATATGTTTAAAAATAATCTGTCATGAATTATTTGTACCACCAAAATGTAAAAGCCCTTTGGGCGTTAAATAAAAATAAAAAAAAATATTACAAAGTAAATAGGCTAAGCTGATTGCAATGGATATTTTAGAAAAAGTGGAAGAAGAAATTAGTTTTTTTTTTGTTTTTTTTTTTTTTTTATTTCATACAATTTTTGAAAATCCACTTTTATGTTTTTTTTCTTGATTACCATAGGCTAATGCCTGTGTTAAGGTAATCATACACGATATAAGTTATACAGTGTATGAACTAGAACAAAATATAGGTTTGAAATAGAAATTATAAGATATTAGAAACAAGAGAAAGAAAAAAGATAAAAATATTTAAGGTAAAATATAACAAGATATATGTATACGTATGCACATACAAATACATATGCACATACATACACAAATACATATAAATACATACAAACACACATATATATAAATTATTATAAAAAGAAAATTTTTTAAAGAAGTTAAAAATAAAATACTATATAAAATATATGTAAAAAATAAAATACTGAAATATAAACTTATAACTATATAAAATACTAAAATATAACTATATAAAATACTAAGAAGTAAGATTTAAATATGTTAATCTATAATTTTTTTTTTTTTGAGAGCTAAAATTTTTACTGGAGGTTTGTCAATGTAGGTAATTAATCGTCTAGAAGAGTATATAATTAGGTTTGATGAAAGTAAAGAGACTATGGATATAATTATACTAATAGAATGAAGTAACGGATTAATTCTATATCCATTTACGTGGTAAATATAGCGTTACAAATTTAACAGCAGCATCATCGCTCCAACGAGACGACATTTTTGCGGCTATTAATGAGCTCTACTAAACCAACAGGTTCAGACTTATTAGTGGTAGGGCCAGTGAGCACTGTGAGCAGTGACATATGGTGGCAGCGCCACTCTCTCGAAAAAAATGAACAAAATGGATTGACTCTACTAAACTAGTCCTGGGTCGGTCGTGAATGACCTGCTCATTGAAACCCGCTCACGGACCACCAAAGAGCGAGCGGGTCATTTTTTCGTCAGCACCCGGGTCTCGCGACCCACTTTTCGCAACCGCTCTACTACTGCAACCTGGGTTTCGGGTGCGGATGTGGCGGGGCGAGCGACGATAGATAATGTATTAGAGAGCGAGCGGGTTGTAAACACCCGGGTTTCGCCACCCGCCCTCTCGACTCAGGTAGTAGAAAGTAGCTGGGTGAAGCGTAAGTGCAAACTGCGACGCATTCGGTTAACACATACGTGCGTGACGTTAATAAATAACAATACATAACATACATATAATAACATACTTATTAAATTTGAAAAATTTCTCCACAATATATTTTTAACCGTTACCGGTCTATGCTCAGCCTATTATGGTGATCTTTAGACAATTATTCAATATTCATTAGGTTTAATAATATAACATTAAACAAAAATCTATGTACATACACGGATAAGAATTTTTATATTATTATTAAAATTCTAAAAAAAATCGTGCAAACATTGCAAATATTATTTATTTTGTACACCCTCTCCTCTTGTAACTTGTACTCCTAACCTAATTAACCCACTATCAAAAAGTATCATACCAATCATAATAATTCATGGGCACGTATATTTTATTTTTTGCCTTATTACACAAAGAAAAAATATAAAATAATAGGTTATAATAAAGCATTACAGCTTCATAACAACACGTTTTTTACATGGTTTTTATATCCTTCAAAACATGATAAAACATTGTTTTTTTACCCCTGAAGAATGTCTTTTTTAAAATTTATTTCTGGGACATGACATTACTAGTTACAGGTGTGAGCTGTGAGCGAACGTTCACACAATTATAACCTGGGTTTCGTGTCGCATATGACTTGACCGATCTTGGCGGCGACCGGCGCGAAAAACTCGATTACCGAGTTTCGTATTTTGTGTCCCGAAAAGAGCGGGTTTTCGCGACCCGCTAGTAACGCCAGTGGGTCGTGAGCGACCCGGGTCGTGTAAAACGATCGATCGACCCAGAACTATACTAAACCCCTGATTAAAATACTCTACTAAATTTTACGGTGTTCCGGCACGTGTATTTATACGACACCAGATGTAGTTTATAACGTAGAGGCACGTGGGGTAACCGTACGCAGTTTTTACATTGGGATTTTTGTATTAAAACGCTTTAGGTATTTGGTGGTATAGTTTAACCACACCTTACGTGTTCAATAATAAATACACTATTTATTTATTTACCACTGGTTTATTTATTTAAACAAACTAAAGCGATGTAAACAATAGTGAGTACAATACATCGAACGTAACGAAATTAATGAAAGCGACACGGCGAATGATATGCACTAGACGTGGGCAAAATTGAATGACCGAATTAAATGAATAAATTCAATCTTGTGACACACTCAATCTAATTCTCAATTTCAAAAGGAATTGATTCTTCATTCCTTATCTTTGGCCTTGCATCCTACGATTTGTAATGACACCATACATTTTTAATTTCCGTTTATTTTACTGTTAAATTATTTCAATGAATAATGTGTTCTGTAAACGATTTAAATATTATATTGTTTCATAGGTATTTAAATATTATTAAACGGGCCGCGCGCCGCGAAGTGGTCGACGGACGGTATTGTGAACGACTCGCCTATTACGATTGTATTCCGCTACCGCCGTGCCGCCATTCTAAAAACACCCGAACATCATCAAAGTCCATGTCCCAAAATGGCCAAAACGCGGCCGCGATTCATCCGGGTTGCCCGAGCATCTCTTTCACGCAATGAATTAATCATTCATCCTAATCAATAGTCCTGAGATTGTCATAAGGTCCCCGCCGTCCCAGGTCCGTGTTCAATGTCCGCGTCCCAGGTATCTAGTCTGTCGAAATCGAGATTGTCCGATTCCGACAGACAGAGGAATTAAAACAAAAGTCTTTTTCACTTGTGACGTCATGGTCTTTTGTAAATCTCAGATCTCAGAATCTCAGACCACGTCAATGTCACGATATGTCCCAAACGCATCCCAGTCCTAGGTCCGCAGCTCGCGAGTAAATCAAGTCACTGCTAGGTAAGACACAAAACATTAGTCAAAAGTTACTAATTCATTCCGCAATGCCTGCCCTTAATCCGTCCGCGCGGTTCATTTATTCCCCCGCGCGCCAAGCCGTCAATTTCATTACATAGTTAGTCGAAAACTTTCGACATTGAATCTGAACATCAGCAGTGAGAAGCTAAAATGATGCTTATCTGTTTTTTGGTACGTACGGAAGATATTGTACCTACCTACTTTTAGACGTAGATCTTGGGTCGATATAATATGTAAATTTGCAGATATTATAAGGCCAATTAGCTGTGGTTAGCTGTCATAAAATACTCATCTTAATGTTAAATGTATGTTTATATTAGATCACGTGAAATGGAACAAAATTATAAGTTTAATAAATAAAATAAAATCAATAAAATTTTAAGGGTGAAACGAAAACTTGTATAATTTTAAGATATAATTGCTAACAATAAATACATTTTACATACGAAAAATTACGACACTAAAAAAAGACAAACAATATAGGATTTAAATGTTCGGTCTCCTCTTTGTGTGGTGTTTCGTAGCCTATTGGTCTCCTCTTTGTGCGGTGCTTCGTAGCCTCCCCACTCATTGTGATTTGAAAACCGATGAAACGAAAAAGTGACACTAAAAAGAGTCAAACACATTAATCTATAGGTTTTAGCGAGATAATCAGATAGAATAATCGGTCTCCTCTTTGTGCGATGCTTGGTAGCCTATCAGTCTCCTCTTTCGCGGTACTCCGGGTACTCCGTGGCCTCCCGGTCTCGTGTGCGGTGTTAGCCTCCCCATTCATTTAATTTTCAATTATTATTATTATTATTATTTTTTTTTTCTTTTTTTTTTTTTTTTGGGATTTAATTGAATTAAAGGAATGAATTAAAGGAATCAATTCAAAAGGCCATGGGAATCAGACTGAATCGATTCACTCCTGGGAATCATTCTGCCCACGTCTAATATGCACCGTCTATGTACGTTTGCAGGTAAATTACTTACTGAGTCCGGCAGCGGGCCCGTTCTCGCTTAAATAGTCGACCGCTCAGGTAGCAAGCAAAACACTGGTAGGTAGGCAAAACGTGCCACACGATGGTTCGCGAAGGCTCGGCGCTGTACAATGAACTATATGGGTGCTAGCTCTAGATCTTTCCAGTAAGTGGCAATACCGTTAGTACTACGGTCTGGCGAGAGGTACTGCTTAGGTATGTGCGCCGCCGCTGGTAGACAGCTCTCGTGTATTCTTCTGAGTAGGTATGTATGTACTCAGTAAGCGGGTAGCGTACACGATCGCTACAGGTATTTTGCTATTTTTTTTGTTTATTGATATGATTGATCATTAAAGGAACTCAAACAAACATAAAAACCTTATGTAGTTAATAAATCAAAAAGTTATATAAAAATGTTTACATGCATGTCGATTACGAACACTTACCCCACGTGCGGGGTAAATATTCGCATACCGTAGAGAAGTGTTCAAATCAGATTAGTGGTTATCTTTAATAGAATTATCACTTTGCACCCGTGTAACTAACAATATTTTACCAAAAATTATCGTAGACCACATCGCTCTGACTCAGTTGGTTACACAATAGCACACATCGGTAAGCAAACATGTCGATAGCCGATGACAAAATTTAAGAAAAAGCACGAAAAACAGTAATTTACCTACCAATTTTTATTTTCAAATTAGGATACACTGTACTCATATCCTGCTTCAATGCGACCCTAAACGCTATTGAATTAAGGAACGTGCGGGCGCAAAACAGGCACGACCACCTCGGAAACATCATTGCGAACACTTACACTCTGCGTACAGTTACCCCACGTGACTCTACGCAGTTTATAACAAAAATGCGAATAACAACACAATGTAACGTTCAAAATTAAAGACAATCAGCGTCGTACCATTGGAAATCCATACTTAAAAGATGGTTTTAATAAAATCTTTGATGTTAGGTCTGTCTTGGATGTTCATTCAAGACTTGATGTCTGATTTATATTTGAAACTAGCGAGTTCCCGGCATAGGTTGCAATGCTATTTAATAAAGAAACTGTTTCTCCCTGCGTGTCCTGTCCCATTTGCTCCGTTCCCCTTCTGCCGCCCCTCCACCTTCCTCAATTTCCCCATCTTCCCTCACCTTCCTCCCGCTCCCCCGTCCCGCCAACCCCCTCCCGCCCTCCCCACCCCTCTCCGTGTTCTATATATTCAGTCCCGGTACAGTTTTCAAACAGCTCACGTTGCCACCTATTGCAATTTTTTTATACAAATTTTTATTTTTCACATATGACAATAATTCATTTTTGTATATTGTAAGAACAATCAATCAAATTTGGTACCTAACACAGGTATCTTTAATTCTTGAGTAAATTCAAAATATTTGATTTTGGTTAGTGTCATATGTGAGCACTTCAAAGAAAGTCATTATTAAATTGAATTTTGGTTGAATAATCGATGGTTTAGAAAATGTCATTCTTAAATTGTGACATTTTTGACAGTTTCGTAATAGTTTTTGTAATGATTAAAAATCTTTTTCAGATGTATTGTCATGTGGTTGCAATAATCCAGAAACCTTCGGTAGAGTGGAAATAAGGTATTTGGAAAGTTTCAAATATTTCCTATGCTTAAAATAAAAATACATAAACAACATAAATACATACATACATGCAAAAAAGCAAGCAAACATATATTCATTTTTATATATGTATAAAGATAAGTTGAGTTGCTGTCTAATTTTTTTTTTTTTTTTACAGTGAATACCACACAAGAATCTCAACTGCTCCCGTCTGGATCCAGTGAGACTATGGCATCCCCAATTGGGGTATGTTGTGAGGCTGAAGGTAGTGGGGAGGGGAAGGAGGTGGGAAAGAGGAAGGTTGGGAAGTACCTGGCTATTCTGATCTGGTCACCAAACACGGCTAAAGCCATTTTCAAGCAACTTTTCAATTCTGAATGGTGGTCTTACACCAGGGCGATACTGATAGTATCTTCCACTCTGGAACATGCCGCAAATATACTATATATTATTTTAAATGAATTAATTGTGAAATTAATGGCAAGTGGAAGTGCATTGCCCAGTTTTTTTGCAAAGTATTTAAAATTTCTTTGGTCAAAAGCTCTTTTAAGAAAGAGATTGTGCCCATCGATTCTAGTATCTCAAGCAGTTTGGACTTTTTCAAAAGCAGTTCTGTGTTTGAAGAGGTGTGTTAATTAAATTCAATTGTTAACTTGTAGTGGGCCAATCTTGTAATTGTAATTTCAATGGATATATATGTTAGAAAGTAGTTACTCTCTCTGTATCTACGTGTGTGCCGCTTAATATAATAAAAGCCTTTTGTGGAAACGCAGGCAATTATTTCTGTATGGATCGAAAAGTTGAACGTATTCTGATGAACAATTGAAAACATTATTATTTGATGGTAAACTTAAAAAAACTAAAGAACTAAAAAAAAATAACACAAAAACCCCAAAAAATAACACATAATATGAACTAAAAAAAAAACACCTAATTTCCCTCGAGTTTCAGCACTTTTTTATTGAACCATAATTTAAAAAAAAAAATTTTTTTTACGTGAATACGCACAAGAATCCCAACTGCTCCCAATCGACTGGAGTCAATGAGACTATGGCATCAATAGTTGGGGTGCCTTGTGAAGTTGAAGGGAGTGAGGAAGAGAAAAAGACGAGGAAGAGGAAGGTGGGGAAGTACCTGGCTCTTCAGATCTGGCCACCAAACATGGCTAAAGCCATTTCAAGCAATGTTTCGATTCTGAATAGTCTTACACCAGGACGAAACTGTGAGTATCTTCGGCTCTGGGACGTGTCGCAAATATACTATACAGGGTGTTAAGGGACGTACTTGACTTACTTTAACCAGTGATTCCTGACATTATTTGGAGTAAAAAATGTAAATGAAATTTTGTTCTCCGGTGACTTTTTTTGACAATTTTTTTTTTTTTTTTTCAAAATTTTTTTCTTCAAAATCAAACAAAAAAAAATTTCTTCCGCACATCGTCACTGGTCACTCAGCCGGGTGTCTGACGAACCCCTTACCCCGCCTCCAACTGTTCAACAACTACCATTTTTTTATGTTTTTGTAGAAAAAAAAAAAAAAAAAACATCAAAAATGTCACCGGAGACCAAAATTTCATTAACATTTTTTACTCCAAATAATGTCAGGAATCACTGGTTAAAGTAAGTCAAGTACGTCCCTTAACACCCTGTATATAATATTTTAAATTAATAAATTGTGAAATGACACAAATATATTAAATATAATTTACTTGCTTACGCCGGTATTGGACCCGCGATCTTCAGATTGCTAGTCGAGAACCTTATCCCTCGACCACGAAAGCCGTCAAACAGATAATTCACAATCAATTTAAAAATTTCACGTTTTATAAAAGGTAACTATTAATAGTCAAGTTGCCCTATAAATCACATATAGAGGTGTATGTGTTTGTAATAATTAATGTCGCTATTTTTCGATTCATCGAGTTTCAAATCACAACGGTGCTAAAGAAGTTTTCAATTCAAATAATCATTCAACCGTTGAACAATTTTTTCATATGTTGACCTATTGATTTCTTCGATATATTCACGTATCACACGATCTATCGATCTCTGACCCATAATGCAGGTGGGTTGTCAGAATTAGAGGATGTTTTGAACCTACATGCTTTATACTTTTTTAATGTCGTGACAGGGATAATGCGTCGATATCCAACTGAGTGAGTCACAACATAATATTTATTCACTATATTAGGTACATACCTACATAAAAAAAGCAAAACATAAGCCTTAAGCTTAACAAAAACGTCTGTGCGACCTTTTTCATGGAAAGCTTAAATTTTGATTTGATGCCAAAATACATAGAAGCAAAATACCCAACCAATCTGAATAATTATTTTTTAATAAAAAATTGTAGCAAATATCTAGTACGTGTATGTGTACTTTATTTATTTGTGTTTCAAATTATAACTTATAAGTCATTATAGAAATCGTTTTTCAGAGTTTGGAGGTAACTTTGGCAATTATTTGTGACTTATTGACCGTTCTTTAAATAAATATTTTAGCCACACCTTCCATGTAAATATATATATATATTTTTTTTTTACATTAACTCCACACAGGAGGCCTTGAGGAAAATAATTTCCCTCAGGGCCTATGTCATCTGGGATGCTGTGTGGAGGGTCTTTTTGAGGAGAGGAAGGAACGAACATTGGTCTTGAAGAGACCTATGTTGTAGGAAGGAGGAAACACAGAGGCCGGCAAATCATTCCACAGCCGATCTGTTGAACATAAGAACGAGTCGAAGAAACGACCCGTTCTCATGTGACAAATGTCAACCGTGTACAAATGTTGGGCACGCGTTTGGCGTGTTTCCCGACTATGCACCGGTGCCGAAGGGATCAATGATGCTAGTTCCTAGGAGCATCTTCCATTGTCGCCTGTTTCACCCGACGCCTGTGCTCTAAAGATTGCAATCCGTCTGTTAAGATGGGAGAATCTATCAAACGGACCGACCGTTTCTGCACAGAGTCGAGGGTATTTTTCAGGTATTTTGGAGCTCCAGACCAGAGGTGGCTGCCAAATTCAACCGTGGGGCGCATTTGCGATTTGTACAGGGTTAGCAGCTGTGCACTATTAACGTATCTGCGGGCCCTATACAGTATGCCCAGTTTCTGGGAGGCTAACTTTACTCTGGCTTCGATGGAGCCCCCATACCTGAGCTGGTCACTTAGGGTTACACCAAGCTTATCAATGGAGGGCCTGTTCGGAAGGTTGCTTCCGTTGAAAGAGACTAGATTTTCATTTCGATCCCTTTTAGACGTAATCAGACAAGATTGGGTCTAATAATATATAAAATGAAATTAAATATTAATTATTAAAAAACCATTTCGATGGGCTTAAAAATGATTAATAAACGACCGATTTGCGTTAAATGTTTTTTTTTAAGATTACTAATTCTTTTATTGATTTAAGACCATATTAGGGACTCTCAATAAAAATTTGAAACAGCAAAATCAAAAAAAGATACGGTCGTATCCGGGAGTTAAACCCAGGACTTTGGCCTTACCACTAGGCTAATTCGACCCTATCCCCTTCGGTCGTATTTAACTGTATCATACTTCGATTAAGAACGATCAACATTATCATCATTTTTCTTAAAGCATATTTTTATTGGCTGTTATCTTAAACATCTAGTTATATTTTTTCTGTTGTATATATGTTGAATAGAGAGAGACTGTTTTTTAGTATTTTTAAATCTGAACGGTTAACCGATTTCTCAGTGATCGGTTTGCTCTAAAGGTGGTTGGATTAAGATAACCAGACAGGTATTACACTTATATAAGCATCGCCCTGATAAAATAATACCATACAAAATTAAAACTTGCTTGAAATGTCGGCTTTGGCCAAGTACGGTGACAGATACTCCCTCCCCTTCCGTTTTCCCATCTCATTCTCCTCCCCGCTACCCTTAGCCTCAAAAAATAATCAAATTGGGAATGCCATAGTCCCACAGACTCCAGACAGTTTGGAATAATGCGATATTAATATAAGAAAATGATTATTGGGCAAGCTTTCAACCCGCAGGGAAGGCAGTGTCTTAAAACGCTGATATTGTTGCTTGCGAAGATTTGCAGGTAGAGATTCTTTCTCCTTACCAATACAATGTGTAGGCAAATTCCTCTATTGAATGCACAGTAATTATGAACCCACGCAGTACTTAGACATTGTAATTTCCTCACTTAGCCAGCAATGGAGAAATGCGGTGCCTACTTACCTACTTTATAACGGTACTGTAATTATTATAAAGCCTTATATTAGGAAAGCCCTTTAAGAAATATTGTATTCTTCAGGGACGAAATATTTATAAAGCCTTTTAGTGTTTTACATACATAAATAGTTTCAATATTTCTCAACAGATGTCATCAGAGTACGTAGTTTCAATTCTCTTAACAGATGTCGTTATAATATTTACTTATTTGTATTAGGTGGCTCTACAGATGTCATTGGTAGCATTACATGATAGAAACAACTGTCGGACATTTGGGTATAATACCCGAACGTTTATCAATTATTGTATTTATGAGTATTACAAATATAATAAACTCAAGCTTTGGCAAGACACCATAAATACCATGCAGTAAAAGCATTCAACAATCTTTCACTTGATACAAAAAAGGGGAAAATGAAAATAAATTCACGTTCTAAATTAAAAGTTGCATTAAAGAAAAAGAAAATATCACAAAAAATTTATAACATAAAATAATAAAAACTATATACACAACGCATATAATATATGCCGATTTTAATTTTTTTCATTACCGACATCATACATTTCATTAAAGTTTTTTATGTACTTCATCTGGTTGAATTTTGTATCATAAAATAGGGGCCTCAGCACGGGTAAGCCACCCAGTGAGGTCGACATTATTAAATTATATTATAAAATGTACATTTTTGTACCAAATAAATAACTAAATAATTTAATTAAAAATACATTTATGTACACAAGTTTTTACAGAAGTAAACTGTTCAAATTTAGACTCGCGATTTGTGTGTATTTACAAAATAATGTTCACATTAACATAACGTAAGATTATCTATTTTTACGAATTGTTCATTGGGTTAACTGCAAGATATGTGTTTATTGAGTTAACTGCATAAAAGAAGCAATACCTTTTGAACTTTGTATTTTACTTGCACAAAAAAGATTTCTTAAATTATAATTTGCACCCAAAAGTCAAGCATTACATAACTTTACAAACTAAAAGAGGATAATACGTAGGTACCTTCCTACCTGCCTGAATTTTACATGTTTAATTCAAACCATTTGGGAAAAAGAATCGTAATACTTTCGTCCTGCGATTTCTCACAACTATTCGCTGTTTTTAACCAATTACAACTAAATGCAATTAAAATTTTCACATACCGCTGTCTTATAATTAACAACAACAATCCTGAAATGAAACCTTAATTGTCTAATTAGAGACCATATCTGGAAAGCCAGGTTTCGCGACCATCTCAAGAATCCATCCACCTCACACATTCCAATATTGGGGATTCCATGGTCCCATCGCAAAACACACATGATGCATGCCATTTTTTTCGTATTCGGTTTTTATCGATTGAGGCACTCGTTTTACAATAATATTATTAGGAAATCAATTATTTAATTTACTGCAAATCAAATGATCTTGTGAGTTAAATCAATATATCTTCTACTCAATGTCTGTCGGGCGACGCGGGTTTGATTTATATGAAAATTAATTTTATTCCGACATTGATGAAATTTTGCACACATGATCTTCAAAACAAAGGGAATGTCACAGGCTAAATGAGAAAAAAAAATCTACCGGGTTACGCCGAGGACTTCGGATAGTATAATGTTTTATAATATAATATGTTTTTTTAATTTTTTTTTTATTTTTTTATTTTAACTTTATGAGTAAAACCTCAAATTGTAATATTTAATTAAATGAAGACAATATAAGCGAAACTCAATCGAAAATCTGAAAACAGAAAAATCAGAAAAAGATATTGACACATCTGGGACTCGAATATAAAGATAGCAGCCAATAGTATATGCGTTAAGAAAAATGAAGATAGTGTGGGTGGTTCTTAGTCGAAGTATGATACAGTTAAAAGTGACCGAATTGGATATCGACACGGTGGCGCAGTGGTTAGCGCGTTCGCCCGGTAAGCGAGAGGTCCTGGGTTCGAGTCCCAGATGTGTCAATATCTTTTTCTGATTTTTCTGTTTTCAGATTTTCGATTGAGTTTCGCTTATATTGTCTTCATTTAATTAAATATAATATGTTTTCATTTGGGATGCCGGTAAGGGTACCGCCGCCCCAAGATCCGTTTATTGAATAACAAACACCTCTGCCATAGGTTACTTTAAGATGTTCACTACGTTTGGTGACTTTGCAGGGGTGCCCAGGTTCATGGGGGTGAGGTTTGTCATAATCTCGGTGGCGGATGCGTCTGCTCACTTACTGCATGGTGGGTCGGATCGGGAGGGAGGGAGATTATTTCACCTCTCCAGCAGGTTTTACCTTTTTGACCCATCGCGTAGCATTGTTCTGCAGTGGAAAGGATGGATTCATACGTCCTTCACCCCTGAACACACTGACCTCCAGATTCCTACTCACCCATAATACATTTTCCTTCCCAGAACTTCCTCTACTTTCTTTCCTTTGAAATACCCTTCACACAGCATCTCCAAAGATGAAATAGGCCCTGAGGGAAACTGTTTTCCTCACTTCCACCAGGAAAACTCACACTCACTCGACTTGGTGACACCAAAATTTGGTATGAATTTGAGTCAAATTTTAATTATATCGTCAGTGATCACTAAGATTAAATTGCTAAAACGATCATAAGTCAACCGCTTTTAAAAATCAATTCATTCTAATAATAAAATTATTATACATCTACCCAAATACTCGAATGCTGATGTGATAGCGTAACTTTGCCTAAAATATGGACATAGTCATAGAACATTTATAAACATTAAAAAATATTCGTTGTATTTAAATAGCATTATGATTCATGGTACAAACATGTTTTCTAGTGTATTTTTTTTAAATTTTAGTCCAAGAATAAAAAAATTTGTCTGGCTTGCGCATTGTAATTATAATAGTATTTTTTTCATCCAGGAAACCATTCTGCGAGACTCGAAAAGTGCAATTTAATTTAATTTGGCATTTTTGAATGTTTATCGGTTTTATTTCAGGAGGTATTATAATATACTAGCGGAGACCCCTGAAAAATCATGGGACCGTCGTAGAGGCGCTATCGCGCAGATACTATATACTGTCGACTTTTCATCCCGAGACAAAATATTCCCGACAAAATAGCTTACGGACAAAACATCCCCCAAAAAATATCTACCAAAACCTAACCTAACAAAAAAATGGGACAAAAGCAAAACAGGCATACCGTAAAGACAATAAATTATTGTTATCTGTGTTATTTTTGTCCCATTTTACTATTTTTGAACAAAAAATTATTGTATTTACTCTTTACATAGAGGATGTCTGTATTATATTTGTCTCATTTTTTGTTTGATTAGGTTAGGTTAGGTTAGTTTAAGTTAAGTTTTAGTAGATATTTAGTTGGGGGATGTTTTGTCCGCTGGATGTTTTATTATGTCGGAGGATATTTTGTCGAAGGATATTTTGTCGAAGGATATTTTGTCTGAGGATATTTTGTCGGAGGATATTTTGTCTGAGGATATTTTGTCTGATGATATTTTGTCTGAGGATATTTTGTCGGAGGATATTTTGTCGGAGGTTATTTTGTCGGGGGATATTTTGTCGGAGGATATTTTGTCGCGGGATGAAAACGCGCATTACCATAATGTACTCGTATATCTCTTCGGAATGGGTTCCACTATTATTACGCGAGTAGCAGTACGCGGAACTGCATTTGGGTTTCCAGTCGTTCGGCGTTAGAGCGTTAGAGGTTAAAATAAACTATTTGGAGGTAAAAAGGGTAACCTTTATTTTTTTATGTGAGCCAGTATATTTTTATCTGAGATGTGTTTTTTTCTAATGAGGTGATATTTTTGTATCTATCGCTGAAATTATCCAATTATTATTATTATTATACATCTCTTGGAAAGCAAGTATCCCGACCCCAGTTATTAGTTGGAATAGATCACCTGTAGTAGGTACATTCAGCCAACTCTTATTTGATGTAACACAAAATAAATTAAAAGTCTCGTTTGCAGCCTCAGTCATGTGTGAGATAAAATAAACATAAAAGTCGGGTCGATCATTAACACGCCTCTCCATGTGGAAACACACGACACGAACCCGTGACCCCTGATTAAGTACCAACAACACACGAGCTTTTTATACTGAAACACATACAAAATTAATGATTTAATGTAACATACATGTCCACAATCGGTTTGAGGTCAAGCTAAAACACCGTATACAGTGTTCAGCAGAATTCACAGAATAGAATTAACATGAATATGTTGTTGTTAAGATATCTCTTGATTGAATCATTTTAATGTGCATGGATTGCCGACTTTTTGACGGAGAGGTCGATTCAGACGGTTGCTGACGGTTTCACCTCTTCCTCGCATTCGATAAATGCTAGCGTCCCACAGGGATCGGTTCTGTCACCGATTGACTGTTCTGCG
Organism: Limnephilus rhombicus; assembly: GCA_929108145.2. Taxonomy (NCBI): domain Eukaryota; kingdom Metazoa; phylum Arthropoda; class Insecta; order Trichoptera; family Limnephilidae; genus Limnephilus; species Limnephilus rhombicus. The sequence continues at coordinate 25,855,160 of OV815292.1, forward strand.
CTGATTCTCCCATTTTAATAGACGTGCTGCAATCTTTAGAGCATAGGCGTCAGATGGGAATGCTGTCCTTGTTCTACCGGTATTACAATGGAAGATGCTCCGAGGAACTAGTGTCATTGATCCCCTCGGCACCGGTGTATAGTCGGAAAATACGCCAAACACGCGCCCAACATTTGTACACGGTTGACATTAGTCACACGAGAACGGGTCTTTTCTATGACTAGGTTCTTGAGTTCAACGGCTCGGCTGTGGAACGATTTGCCGGCCTCTGTCTTTCCTCCCTCCTTTCACTCCTTCCTTTCCTCAAAAAAACCCTCCACACAGCATCTTCAAAGATGACATGTAATGTAAAAAAAAAGGGTTTAAAAACCTGCACACTAAAATACGTTGAGCCTGTTCCGAAGTTGGAGATGGCAGAAGTAATTGAGCCCTTGCCTGGAATAATGTTGTATCCAACAAAACTATCAATGTTGAGTTATTGATGGAATAATATTGGGTTATAAATCTGCATCTTTTAAGGTAGGAATTATGGAAATTAAAAATTTTACTAGGCCTTTGGCAGCCTTTTAAAGTTTGGTTTGTGGACGAATGTTGTATAATGTCATTTATCGAAATCACGGCGCATGGTTTAATTTATGGGAATAAATGAATAAAACGAACGTCAAATGGGTTCAACTAGAAAGTTTTCAATGCAAGAAGCTGAAGAATGCAGGAAAATAGAATTTGTCCAGAAAAAATATTATTAAATCTGCTTTTTGGCCGTTGAATCAGTTTTGTGGAATATTGGTGTGTTGGTCCTCAAGACAATATCTAGAACGTAAATGGTGTCATTTATTCATATCGTTTTTTTGCTTTTCAATCTCAAATACATCAATGATATTTATGTTAGAAGAGCATATTGCTTTTTATAAGATACGAAAAAAAAAACGTTTTGTGGAATAACGTTGTGTTTGAAATTTTTATATTCAACAATATTCCACAAATTAAGTGTTAATTTTAGTAATAAACTCTAATTTAATTGCTTTTCTATACGACTTTTCAAATAAAAAAATTCTTAAAAATTGTACCTACGTTTTATGTATTTTAAATATAAAATGTTATGAAACATAATTTTAAAGTTTTTTTTGTATTTCTTGGGCATTAACTAGGTATCAATTTCTAGACATTTTGGTTTTAAGATTTTTAATTTTCAATGTACATTTGTTATTTTAATTTTTAATTTTCTGCGACCGGTTTCGACACATCCGTGGCATTCACGAACAAACTTAAAAATTCTATACAAGTACAAAAATTAATTATTAAGTGGGGGTAGTGGGAGGGGTGATTTTGGGGGAGAGGGAGAACGGTGGGAGGAGTCAAATTACATGGAAACATCGTTAGTAAAGGTGATTTACATGGTGCTATTATTTTATTAACTAAATTAATTTTCGATTTAATTTTTTGGTTAGTTACGCACAAATTAAAATTTTAATTAACATATTTTAATTTGTGCGCGTAAGTGGCGCCATCTTTTGGCATTATTAGCTACTTGCTTTAATTCGGTTGTATTACGATAGTAGCTTAAGTTACAAACTTCACGTTCACAGATGGTTTCATACGACGCGGCGTCAGAGTTGTAATCGGAGTCGGATTCTTATATTTCAACCGTACAGTCACTAGGGCAGGGATTGCGAACTAAGGAATTTTCTGATAAATTTTCTCAGTTCAAAGAATTATCGGAAATACTCAAGTTTATTATTTATCCTGATGTGACGTCATTTGATAAACGGAATTTGTCCCCATTCGATTGGTTGGAAATTGACGAATTTGAAATACAGCTGATTGATTTCCAGTTTAGTTCAATATGGATTCAAAAATTTGTAGAAACAAGGAAAGAGTTAGAATTAATTGAAACAGAAAGATTGACAGGTAATATAAGTGAAAATGCTAATAACAAAATTTTGGAAACATGGAATGCGTTACCAGACACATTTAATTGTTTAAAAAGCTGGCTCATGCTATTTTAACAATATTTTCATCAACTTATGCCTGCCTGTCATTATTTTCAGAGATTTTTTATTTTATTTATTTATTTATTTATCTATAATAAAATATATTTACAATGGTTTTATTTGTATGCCTGTCTCACTAGGGTATACCTGTGTCGAGACAGGCGTACAGGTATATAAATGAATATATTAGTTACAAGGATATTTCAGGTAAAATACATATTATGAATAGAATTAGAACAGAAGGGTGATTGGAAGGGTGGTAAATCTTTTAAAGAGAGTGATTTTATAAATGTTGGAGATGGAGTAATGAAATAAAATCTGCCTAATCTATTTATAGGTTAAATTTGACAGGATTCCATTATTTTCATTTATTTTATATGGGTTAGGTTGTATGTGAATAGTTATTTCTGTCTATGTGTGATTTATTTTACAGATATTTGTGATAGTGTGGCGTCCAATACTTATAATCCATTTTTTAATATCTTGTTTGAATTTTGTAAAGGAGTCACTTTGTCTGATCGTAGTTGGTAGTGTATTGTATAGTTTGCAAGCTATGTATTTAGAGTGTCTTTGCCCGAAGGTGGTTTTGAAAAAAGGAGTTTGGAGAAGTTCGTTGTTTTTGGCTCGGGTATTGTGTATTGTTTGTGTAGCTTTGTATGGTGTTTTGTTGTTTTTGTGTAAATTAAGTAATATGGATCTTGAGTAGAGCTGTTTTATGTCCACAACGTTGAAGGAATTGAAGATAGTATCAGTGCTGGTAGTAAGCGGCATTTTAAGAATTATTTTTATGATGTATAACATTATAGACTCGGTTAGAAACCGTTTGACAGATGAATCCAGTTCAGCATGCATTCTTCTAAAAGTAGCATCTTACAACCCTAACATATATTATGTCGTTTGTCAACAGAAGTCACACGAATTTTACTTTAATTTAAATTGCGCGTATAATGCTAAATGTTCCTATTTTTTGTAGTAAATAAAGAATTTTTAATTGATAGGAAGTATTTATTATTATTATTTTTCCAATAATCACAAAGTAAAAATTATTTGATGGCACGTCTATGACCTCATTAAACATTTCTTAAGAAAAGTGGCACGTTGAAACGTACAGGTTCGCCATCCCTGCACTAGGGTATTAATAACGTTACATACTTCTGCTACCCCCAACCTCGGAACAACCAATTGGGGATGCCATAGTTTCACTGACTGCAGACGGGAGCAGTTGGGACTTTTAGATGAAAAATTAAAAAAAAAAATTGAAAAATTTAGTAACTGTGTTGATTAGTGACCATCTGCCGTCTGTGTTCTAAAACCGCCATTAAAATATGGAAACCTAGCAGATGGATTACCGATTTCTGCACATACTCAATTACTATAGGTAAGGTAGGAAGAGAGTTCTTGTAGCAATGTTATAAGATAAATTAAATATCACATAAACTTTAACAACTTGACTTTCCTAATCTCAAAAGGTGAGATGAATACAAATCATTAATATTTCAATGTTTAATTACTCCCGGTAACTTAACAAACTCATCTGAGTAGAAAGTGTGGAGTTACGATATTAATTTGTGAGGTGCCACACCCAATCATAAAGCAACTATGAAAAATTACGCTAACATAATATGAAAGCATGCATTTATGGTAAAAAAAGTAATAACCCCATAACTGTTAACCACATTTTTACTACCGTGAGATAACGAATTTTGTGAGATAATTAATTCTGCTAGAATTAATTTATATGATGAGACATGGATCCATTTGTTTTTACGATGTTAAAATTGGAGTTTGTTCTTTATTGCAAACTAACCACGATAATTTAGTAGAGAAACTGTTTAACCGGAATCTGCAATCTGTAAACGTATTTAAATCAGCACAGTGTGTATTTTTTTGGTGTAAAAAGTGAGTTTAAAAGAAACTCAACATTAATAGACTAAAATTTATAATGGTTTGCATTGATGGAGAAATTAATGCAATAATGAGGCTATGTGCATGAAACGGGTATTTTAGTCAGTTTGTAGAACTCCATATCAGTTTTAAATCATTTTTAAATTACTCTTCAATACTTTATTTTAATTTTTTTTAAACTTTATGAGTAAAATCTCAAATTAAAATATTTAATTAAATGAAGACAATATTAGCGAATCGAAAATCTGGAGACAGAAAAATCAGAAAAAGATATTGGCTCGGATGGGACACGAACCCAGGACCCTTTGCTTACATGGCAAGTGCTCTACCGATTGAGCTACGGAACCCATGTCCCAGGCGAGCCAATATCTTTTTCTGATTTTTCTGTCTCCAGATTTTCAAATGAGTTTCGCTAATATTGTCTTCATTTAATTAAATATTTAACACTTCTTCAAAAATGGCAAACTTATTTTGAGACACCATTTTATTTCAAACTTAGTTACCTTTTTTTGTTTAAAAAACCAACATGTTTCATAAGCAATGCTCACTTCATCAAGAGTTTACTTCAAACTTTATATAAACTTCGATAAACTCTATGAAACCAAAGTTTCTGATCGCAATTTGAAAAAACAATTTTGAATCTTTGTGAATTTTTTATTATTTTTTTTTACTTGAAACGACCAAAAAGTAAAGCGATAATAACGTTTGTAAATATACTTGTCTAATAGAACATGCGTTTTTCTCATTTTTCATCTTCATTAAATTTCGATAGAAAAAACATGAGGTGAGCTATTTTAAATTTTAACGTAAAACTTCTTTACGCACGCTTGACTTGGGGAGTAAGCTGGTGAATGCGTGACGAGAGCGTTACGAAAAGCGAAGCGAACGGTAGTTGAGAGGGAGATATAAGTTAGTGAAGATAGAAAGAGAGAGAGAGTTATGTTTCGTATATTACTGTAGGGGCAAGAGAGAGAGGTGCGAGCACACATTTTCTTTCTCTCTTTCTCTTATAGCCCGTTACGTTTCGTATATCTAAGACACAGTGCGGGCCTATTGTCTGTATCACAGTGCAGGAGCAAGAGAGAGCAGTGCGCGCGCACTTTTCTTTCTCTCTTTCTACGAGTGTCTATAGATGAAGCTAAAGAAGTTTAACTTCAGTCGTGTGGTCTAAAGTCTAACTCGTCACACTCGTTTTTTTTAACGTTTTCATTAAAAATTTACAGCTTTACTAATAACAAAACGCCTTAACGAGCGGTCAACTGCATATTTGTTGCTTGCGCGGTGATCTGCGTTTTTACATCTTTACTAATAACACTATCACGCATTTTATGATTTTTATGTTGGTCCCCTTGAATCTCACATAGATCTGCGCAGGCGCGCGGCCATCTTTGACAATGTTTGACAATGTTCAGTTGTACTTGCAGTTAATTTTTATGTTTTTGAAGATAATTTTCGTTTAAATGATCAATTCACTGTGATATTAGTGTAATTCAACATAATTACCAATGCTGACATTACTTTTTTTCAGTTTTAGTCCTTTAAATATTGTTTTGTTGATGATTTAGTTTCGTTAACGATAGGTTTTAGGTTATTTCTGAAATTTTATTTTTTTAACGACTTTTCTGCGTGAATTTAATAAAACTTCCATAAAAGTTCCATTTTTGGAAAATTTTGGGGATCGCTGGCAACGGTTAATACGCACTTTTTTTTGAAAAAATCTTTTGATTCACCTTAATTACATTAAAAGACAACTATTTGCATTGGGGGAAGTGGAAAATATTTTTGTGTAACATGGTTTGTGATACAAAAGAAAGTGCCCCTTTATAACGCCTACTCGCGTCAAGGCAAGAAAAACATCCCAGTTTTCAAGTAGTTTAGCGGCTACGCTAGGTTTGTGTAACATGGTTTGTGATTCTGGCGTACAATCTCACAAGACGAAAGCTAATTTTAATTTTACGTAATGAAATTTAGAATGAAATATTTTCCACTTCCCCCAATGCAAATAGTTGCCTTTTAATGTAATTACGGTGAATCAAAAGGTTTTTTTAAAAAAAAGTGCATATTAACCGTTGCCAGCGATCCCCAAAAATTAATTTATTTAATAATGTAAAAGCCTCATGCATGTGTAAATAAAAACAAATTCGAGAAATCGACGTATTAATTGCGTAAAAATGAATCCAAGATGTCAGATTTTTTCAGTTATTTTTTCGGAATTATTATAATATTTTTTTATCCTTTTTAATTGTATGAACCAGATAAAAAGTGAAAAGTGACTGTTTTCTTCCAAATTCATAAAGTAAGAGGTGTGTATTTTTTAAATTTCGAATTTTCCAAAATTTTTCGACCATTTAATAGAATATGTTTACAGTCAGCTGTTTTTTTTAAATTTTTTTCATGTTGAAACTTACAATACTGCAATTTTCAAACACGATCGTATATTTCAGGTACAAAAATCTAAAAGGCAATTCAATCTAGTTTATAGAAAGGTATATGTTTTTACGACATCTTCAAAAATAAGAAATATACAAGACATTTAAAATACGTTGGAAACATTCCAAATTTCGTTCAAACATCAATCGTTAAAACAGAGATAAACTACCCTCTCAGGCCGTGTAAACAATGTGTATTTCTTTCAATGAACAATTTTTTAATTAGTAATGTTTTCACATCCGCGGCCGTTTGTCAATTGCATAAAAATTTCAATGGGTTTTTTAGTAAGGCTGTTAGTATTTAAAAAAATATTTGTTTATTTTTAATAATAACGTTTGAAAGCTTATTTCATCGCCTTTCAGAAGCAGTTTTCAGTTTTCGGATATATTCAGAAATAAACCAACAATTTGCATTTTATTTCAAAGTGGAAATTTTCTGACCTTCTGACAGAATATGCCCGAGGCCTGATGGGTTAGTTAGCCTGATTACTTATTTCCCTGTTTCCTTTAATGAATTACATGTTGTAAGTAGGTAGGTGTCTCTAATGATTGCACCTAGGTAAATTGTGTTCATTAAAAAACACATTTTTGAATAGTGATTCTGTTAAAAGTAAAAACGTACAATATCGAAATAATCATCATCAAACAGAGTTAGTACGCTAGAAACCGTATCTACGGTTGAAATTTAAAAATCCGGCTAAGAATGCAACTCTAACGCCGCGACTTACAAAAAACCTTTTTTCGTACGTGGAGTTTGTACACAAATCTATTTTTGTAATAAAACCGAAATAAAGCAATGGCAAAAGATGGCGCTACTTACTTTAACATCTAGCATGAGGAGCATAGCCTGGCAGGCGTAACTACTACTGGATTTGTAATTTCGTGTATCTCTCCGAATATGGAGATATTGACGATAATATGATTATTATTGTAACTGGCAGTTGTGAAATTATATATTCTCATTCAAAATTTAGGCATATTAGATGTGTCAAAGAATTTATATATAAAAATGCAAAAATCAGTAATTTTAAATACATGTAGGATAACAAAAGATTTTTTAAATATTTATATTGAGGGATCAGTAGAATTTATAGGTTCAATTAGGAATTCCACAGAGCCGATCCCTCTGATATGAAAATATCTTGAGTCGGTGAATTATTTTCTCATTTGGTCTCTGGTAGGTTGACATGTTGTTCTTGTATTGTTTTGTATTTATAATACTTATATAGTGCAATTGCATAGCGTGGATTGACTAGATGCTCATTTGGGGAAGTGTGTGAAAGAGTTTAGTTTTTCCTGTGGGGAAAATTTAACCCGGATATTTAAATTTGGTGCGTAATAAACGTCATTGCCTGTCGCGTTTGCTTTGTTCCAGAGACTAGCTGTCACTGGATCTCAGTGGATCCGAGAAACCGGCTATTTTTGGAACCAGTTTCTATCGGATTTATAAAATGGTCACCAAAACTCAAACTGGGCGAAGCCGAACTAAAAGCCGCGCGCAGGTCCTAGCAGCAAAAACCTGCGGAGCGGGTTTTTAACTACTAGTTTGTACTATTCTATTATTAATATTCACATCGCCTCATTGATAACTTGTTTCAAATAAATACATTGTAGCAAAACATTTAATTAGTCATCGTCTAGACTTGATTTTTACTTCATGATTTTTTTCACTTTTATTCGCTGCGAGTAGGTTTTCTCCATTAGACCAGAAAACTTCAATTAATTAACCAATTTATTGGTTTTCATCCTGGTTAAGATAGATGGTCTTATGTGTTCTAGATTCTAAGTACATACTGACCAATTTAAGTACGTACTTGACTTTCGACCTCGGTGAATTTCTAACGTTGGAGAAATTGTAAAATATATTAATTTGGCGTGACGTTTTTAGACACGCTAGAGATTTTACCATGCCGTCATGTTTCAAGTAATGGATTATCCACTGCTTGATGTATGTTTTTACCCACCGATAATAGAAACAAAGGAGATGGACCGTGAACCATTATGAAGCCGGTATGTAAATTTACGCACTAAAGTGTCGCAAACTTCGTTCATAACTGTTGATAATGGAGGATATCTACCACTTACCCGCCCTGGTATAAGTAACAGATGGTTACTGCTTCAAGGCTCTCTCAAAGACTCTAATTTTTTTGAAAGAACGAAGTTACATTTAGTTTTGAATTAATTTAGATCTCCAATGCCCCTGCATACGTTGTTAGTAAGCAGTATGCAAGTGCTTAGCGGGAAATACAAGATTCAATATATGTTAGTATTAACAAATATAGACAAGACAATGGGACAGATTGGTGAAAGTCCACGAGGTGGCAAGCGCTGGGTGATTGTATCCAGCGTATCCTACAAGCACCTGTTTGGGAGGAAGACACAGTATATAAATAATAAGGGCATGGCAAACAGTTGGGAGTCCTCTCCAATCGATTTGCAGTCCCAGCAAGAATGCGCATGACGTTCGGTCTAGCCGTGAACCACACTCAGCTTCCGCGCCCCTTAGCCGGTTCCTCGGTGATGCCTCAAAGAAAAGTAAATGGGAGATTGGGGGGAAAATCCGACAACCCTAAGGAAACTGTTGACAAACTGCTTGATTGCGCCTTAACGGGATTGTACTTTGAGGACAATAAAAAAAAAAACAGATTCTGCTATGCAAAACTTTAATTGTTTGTCCTTTGAAAACAGTCCAGGCAGTGACCCGAAAGTTGATACCCCGACAGTTGGCCCCCTATAATTAATTAAACTGGAGTCTAAGTGTAGGACGGAATTTAATACTTCGTTTGTGTGATATCACCTTACAGTTCGTATCGAACAACTACCGCCAGTGTCGTTACCATGACTTGCTCTGTATTCCACACGGCAGAACGGACGTTCTGGCCCAGCATAGCATGACAAGTGCTGCTAAATGATATCTCTAGACATTTTCAACATTGGCATTAAAGGTTTCAAGAGTCATTTTAGGCAAGAACTCTAATTATATATTAATTGTAAAATTTTTCATTTAAAGTTATGTGTATTGTAATAGGATTATGTTAATCTGTAATACACATTAAAAAAAAAATTTACTTTAGTGGAAAGCCAGAGATTATAGGCAAGTAGTTTTCTTGATGCATATGAATGAACATATGTTTTTATTCGGCGGCACAACCGCTCTGTGCATCCATCGGGGACATTTAGTTAAATTTTGTGTAAGTAGATATACCCGATATTCCCCAAACCGACAGCATATATTTTTAAGGGTAACCGATGAGTTCATCGAAAATCAATTCATCGAAAGCAAATTCATGGAAAACGAGTTCATCGAAAATCAATTCATCGAAAGCAAATTCATGGAAAACGAGTTCATCGAAAATCAATTCATCGAAAATCAATTCATCGAATGATCATTTCATCGATCGCCAATTCATCGAAAAACATTTTTTTTGTAGATATTGGAGCTGTCAAAATTAAATACCCAAAAAGGTCTGTTTAACTGAGTTAAATGTGTTTAGTAACTGTCAGTTTCGTAGTGACAATGTAAAATTTATAGGTTATCTCTTCGATTTCCGATTGTCTGATACTGCAAAAAAGGGATATCTAAGGAACGGTGACCAGACAACTCATAATGAAACCAACTCATAAACTACTCAGAAAGGTCATTAAGAGTAATGATAAAAAAAATTGGTTAAATAGGTTAAGTTAGGTTAGGTTAGGTTAGGTTAGGTTAGGTTAGGTTAGGTTAGTTTAGGTTGACCAATGCTTTTTTAACTTCTCGGTCCGCTCGGCATTTCTCTCAAATATCAACAAAATATATTTTTTCGATGAATTGGCGATTCGATGAGTTGATCATTCGATGAATTGGTTTTCGATGAATTGATTTTCGATGATTTGGTACTTTTATTATTAATGTGCACTCAAAAAGTTTCTTATTTCTAAACGTTTCCTGTTCTATATTATATTTGTTTAATGATTCTTGTTTAATGACACCATAATTGTTTATCATTAAATATTGTCAGCACCGTTATTGTTAAATTTTGTTCTCTTGGCATTGCTTTGTGTACTCGCTGTATATTCTTTGTTTTATATTATTTTATCAATATTTTGTAAGGACTCCTAAGGAACAGTATAGGATTACTATTAAGTTTACTAGAGTTAAGCGCACTTGAAGTGAAATAAAACTAAACTGCGCTATATAAATATTACCTTACTAGCTGGTACCCGGCATGCGTTGCTATGCTATTTAATAAAGAAATTGATTCTCCCTGCGTGTCCTTTCCCATTTGTCCCGTTCCCCTTTCCCCCCCATTCTTCTCCCGATTCCTTTTCCCTTCTCGCGTTTCCACTCCGCCTCCTCCACCTTCCCTCTGCCCACTTCACTCCCCCTTTCCCCCGTCCCGCAAACCCCCTTCCCGAGTTCCCCTCCCCCCTCCCAGGTTCCCTCCCCCTCCCTGGTTCCTCTCCCCCCCCTCCATTTTCAAACAGCTCGCGTGCCATTTTATTGCAATTTTTAATAGAAATTTCGTAAAACCAGAGCTCACCAGTAGTTTTATACAAACCTTCTCCTGACAATAACAAACACAACAAAAAAAAAGAATTATCCTATTTGGTGCAGTCGTTCGGAAGTTATGCGCTTACATACATTTCGGCGATTCATTTTTATTTATATATGTAGATTAGTTTTAAAAAAGACAAAACGGAAAAATCCGTTGATTATCGGAATATCGGATGTAGGAAGGAAAAAAAAATCCTCCACACAGCATCCCCAAAGATGTCATAGGCCTGAGGGAAATTATTTTCCTCAGGGCCTCCTGTGTGGAGCTCACGTAAAAAAAAGGAAGGAGTTCGTCATGCGTTATCGGCTGTCAAATTTCTGTGATTTTCTATGGCTTTCAATGGCTTGTCTATACCTGTCGTGTGTTGATGTCATAATTAATTACCTTATTTATGAATTACTATTAATTAGTTATTATAACTACTTACATATTATATAAGCTTAATAGGCCATAAATGACTATACGTAATCCCCGCCTTCCATTATTCAAACCCAGGGAAAATTACTATTTACAATCAAAATTCATTTGAAATAAACTGAATTAAAATTCAATTTTTATAAGAACAACTTTCTTTTGGAAACTTTTGAAGGTTATTCCCATCAATGTAATATATACGGTTTGATGGAAGGTGGCAATGGTCGAATTGGTAGAGAAGCTCGTCCCGGTTAGACGAGAGGCTCTGGGTTCGAGTCCAAGTTGCGACCATTATCTTTTTAATTTTTCTTCTTATTCTCTTTCATATGTTCATTTAGATTATTAGTGTGTCTTCTTATTTAGATTTTAATCTTCTTCTTCAATGGAATTAAAATTAATCAATCACATTATTTTTATTTTTTGTAATTAATAAAATAAGTTACAAGAGGTAAAATTAACATAATTATGTTTACAGATGAATCTTAATAAATAAGAGGCCGATTGGATTCAGTGTCCCGGCCTGGGTTAAGGTGGTTTTGGTTGTACCGTAATCTCAAGACATCATCGGCCAATGGAACACAAATTTCCCACAAAGATTATTTTAGTAATGGCTTAAAAATATTTATTACTTTTCCCGAAGCCACTTTGTAATCCTCCTGTGGTATTATTTTCGGCTTCTGAATGGGGTCATCGACCTCCTTGTGCACCGATTCGAAAGAGGTTTCTTTGCGATCACATTTACACTCTTGTTTACTCACATATAATATTTTATTAAATATATTACTACACGTGTTACCTATATTTTGAATTTATTATTATATTTGCCGTCGACAGTAAACACTAGCTTTGGCACCACAGATGGCAATAAAAGCATTCAACAATCTTTCGTTGGATACAAACAAATTTAGATACGAAATTTAATGATGTATTAAAGAACAAAAAAGGCAATATTAAGTACTTGAATTTTAGAACGTAAAAGAAAAAACATATATATTTGTAGTATATACTATACCATTACAATACGCACTTCATTATACAGGGTGTCCGGGGGTAAAGTGCACAAACTTCGTGAAGTGATTCTAGAAGTAAAAAGTTAAATAACTTTTTTCGAAATTCCAATTTTTTTCCCACACAAATCTGTTTTTCATAGAAGAATATTACCTTTTCAATACAAACAATTCAAATAACCAACAATACAAACAATACTAGTAAGGTAGTTTTTCCCGAAAACTACCTTAAAACATTGAAATTTCGAAAAAAGTTATTTACTTTAGAATCACCTCTCGAAGTTTGTGCACTATACCCTCGGATACCCTTTATACAACCGTGTCTCATAATATTTGCCGATTTTTAATTATTATATTGTGTTTTTTTTAAATTTCTTATTGAATCAATCTTTTTTTATTGAAAGTTATTAAATCGTAAAATGGCGACCTCAGCAAGGGCAAAGTACCACAGTGGGGTATGTTACATCATATCATATCAAAATACATAATACAATTATTGCATAAATAAAAAATGACAAAAAATACATATTTCAGAGTGTTCTGGGATGTACTAGACTTACCAGTGATTCCTGACATTATTAGAAGCAAAAAATGTAAACAAAATTATGGTCTTCGGTGACATTTTTGAGTTTTTTTTGTTTCAACTTAAAACATAAAAAAATCAGTAGCATTGGACAGTTAGGATCACGATGACACGTTTGGGTAGTTACTCAGTTGAGAGAGCTGTGATGAAAATATATTTTTTGTTTCATTTGAAGAAAAAAGTTTTAAGAATGTCCCTTAACACCCTGTATAGAGTACATTTTTGGGTCAAATGTAATAAATAAATAATTTAAAAAATCATAATAAATAAAAAGTACTGGTAATAAAGGGATAACCGTAGTTTTGAGAGTATGTAGGTACATATTGAAACAGTGGAAAAAATTTTGTTTATTTCATATTTTGAACCGTTAAATAATATTAAAAGTAACAATTATTATAAGCAATAATTGTCAGCCTGATACACTCATTTACATTGAAAAATCTTCCGAGAAAAGATACTTGCCGCCAACGGGACTTGAACCCGTGTCCTTCTGATTGCCGGTCGGATGCTCTGACCACTGAGCTATGGCGGCTTATCAAATACCCGCCAAATAATTCAATATATACTAGTGTTTCATTCAACAATTACTGCTTATTATATTTTTTCCACCTGAAAACAACCTGAGGGATTTAACACTAACAATGTCTCTCTCGCAAAAAGAAAGTTGGTTGTTTTCAGGTGGAATAAATATAATAAGCAGTAATTGTTGAATGAAACACTAGTATATATTGAATTATTTGGCGGGTATTTGATAAGCCGCCATAGCTCAGTGGTCAGAGCATCCGGCAATCAGAAGGACACGGATTCAAGTCCCGTTGGCGGCAAGTATCTTTTCTCGGAAGATTTTTCAATGTAAATGAGTGTATCAGGTTGACAATTATTGCTTATAATAATTGTTACCCTTTGTGCTATGCATAAAAATCTTGTCTAAACGTTAGTTTATAAATTAAAAAATAATAATTAATATTAAAGTGTTGTTGAAATTTGGATGAAGCCGGGCAGATGTTTAAATCACTTACATTTCAATAATTGTGAGCGTAAACTGATTTATAGCGTGTCTGATTAAACATAATACAATTCATAACATTGTCCATTGTTAACGGCCTAACACTGCCTTATAGGTCGTCCAATATGTCTAAAAGAAATTCTTGAAGAAATATTGAAAGTAATTTAACAAAAAAAGTTTTTTAAATGATTTGATCGATTGGACCGTTTCGAATACTTGACATAGGCGTGTAGGTATTTTGTTTATTTAGATTCCATTCAAACACTGCCAATTTCAAGTAGACCCAATTCTACATCTCAATCCTAAAAGGCATACTAAATCGGTTTTCTAAAACAGCAAGAGCATTCGATCGGTGGGCTTTGCTATTCGCGCAGTTTCTTCTGCCTGGTCAATGCATTTAGTTTCAGTTAGAACAGTCATTTACGTAATGAGCTGTAGAACAATTATGAGACACGACGCACTGTTAATCGGGAATCTATTATACCATGGAAAGATTGTTGCGATATATACGGAAGCCTAAAATGCATTTTTTTTTAATTTTGTTAAAAGAAAGATGGCATTGAGTGACCTCAATTGAATAAACGTCACCCTCATTTCGTAAACGCCATCACTCTCCAAGTATAAGAAGAAAAATAAAGCATAACAAAACTAAAAACGGTTGTTTTGATGTTTGCAGTGTTTAACAACAAAACGATTCAATAAACAAGATGCTCGAATACTATTTTAAGATGCGTAAAAACATGGGAGCCGAACCACGAATTATGTTCGCAAATGTATAAGCAGCGTTAGAGAAAGTTGCAGGGTTTTTTATAACTTGTTCTCTAGTCCTAAAAACTCGCATATGTTCGGATATTTTAATGCAATTACAAATTACTTAAAATCAGTTAGGTACATACTTAATCTCCAATTTGGCGGTTCGTATTTGGACTAAGAATTATTTAAAGGTTAATTTAACCTTTTTTATGTTTTTTTTAGATGACGAAGAGAGAATTTTGTAAGAAGTCGATTAAAAAATATTTAGAAGTAATTGAAAATATATTTTATTTTATAATTTGGGTACAAAAGTGATGAGTGATGACTGATGACTAATCGGCACGATCTTATACGGCATGTACCAACTGAGAACGGGTGCGCAAGGAATCGTTCAAAGGGAGATATTATGTGTTAGGAACCTAACCTAACCTAATCCAACCTCAAGAATGACTCGTTATAAAATAAATACTGCGATGAAGAGATGGATATATTTTCAAATGCAATTACTACCTTCAGAAGGAACCTATACTTACATAATATCCCAAACGATCTCCTCACTTCTTAGAGCTATAATGTGCGTGTGTGTGTATGTACATGTATGCATGTGTAGAGTAGAGTATACATTATGTATATGTAGAGTGTGCACACGTATGCATATACATATATGCATGTACATATCCACGTAAGTGTTTATGCATGTATTTTTTAATATTTAATCCTCCTTGTTTTATGTACGTGCTCAGGTGGTGTTCACCTTTAATTGGAATTGTCACTGAAACCATATTCAAATTCTAAACTAACACAGTAATTATATGTAATATATTAAACAAAATAAAAACATAAATGCAGTCAAATCAGTTTGATAAATTCTTAGTGAATATTCTATCGCGTTCAGAACAGAAACATTTATCGTTCGTACACTTAGAAATTGAATATTTGCCTTAAAATGTCCGCAAGACATTGGTCACGATATTAATAACATATAATCGGGCAATAAACGTCATAAGAAATGTTTTTTTAATCTCTATTCCTCGGGCGTTATAGTTGTCTATGAATAAGAGCAAGTTGCCATTAGGTACTAATAATTTCTTCCAAGTAACAACTGACCTATTGCTTTCTTTAAATATAGTCTGTTCCCAAAGCGGGGAATGAACCTGTGTTACCGGTTACGCCTCACGCCTCTAAGCCACTAGCCACGGTGTCATGTTAACACGATAAACATATGTTATTATTAACATTTAATTAGGTAAATCGAGAGGACAGACGTCCATGGGCTTTATTGTTTCGCACATACTTACGAGAAGGTGTACACACAACTACTAATTACATTAATTTACCTTCTTCTTCTAGCATCCTCTCCAGTGTCAGTTTTCTCTAACGTAAGTTTGTGCGGTGAACTCTCATAAAAAATATGACGTACTTTTAATATAATTTTACTAGCGAGTTCTCGGCATGACATTGCTACGCCACTTAACAAATAAATTGTTTCTCCTTGCGTGTCCTTTCCCATTCGTCCCGTTCCCCTTCCGCCTCCCCTTCCTCTCCCGCGTCCCTTTTCCCTCACGCGTTCCCACTCTGTCTTCTCCGCCTTCCATCTCCAGCTTCCCCCGTCCAGCGAATCCCCCTCCCCCCTCCCGCATTCCACACATTCAGTTTTCAAACAGCTCGCGTGCCACCTACTGCAATTTTTTTTTTAAATTTTAATGCCTTAGCTCAACAGTATATTATAGAAACCATCGCGGGCATGCACACATCAAATCCCCAAAGTTTCATCGCAATCGGATGAATGGTTTAGCAAAGCATAGACATCTCATACGCATACTCACATAAATACATATACCTAAGCATATATTGATTTTCATATAATGCATGGATAAGCGCAATTTAAATTTCGAGCTAAAAAATCCACCCATCCGTTTTACTACTGCCCGAGAGCGAGTCCTAAATAAATTCAAAGCGTGCGTTATGAATTCAGCGACTATAGGACTTTCGGTTGTAAGTAATATTTCATAGAAAACATACTAGTGGCGATTCAACGGTACATCGGGCGAGCATGTAAAACCTTGGGACTCTATTAGGTGCCCGGGTGCGCAGCGACTATGGGATTTGTACGGAATGGTATTTTATTTATTTATTTATTTATTTATTTACGGACTTACGTCCAATTTAAAACAAAGTATCACGAAGTATAGAAATGAACAATGTAAGGATTCGGATGGTACATGAAAGCAAAGACAAACAGTGAAAATAGAAGAAAAATAAGTGTCAAGTCACGTCAAGACCTTGCAAAAATTAGGGTGAATATTACATATCTTCATTTGTTTAAAGAGCGACAGAAATCATTTAAGCTAATACCAAAAAAATCAAGGTCTTGACGTGAGTTGACCAGTCTACACATTCTGGAGAGTGGTGAGTTATAACCATAGTTAGTCGAGTGCTGATTGAGGAAAAGCAGGTCTTTATTTCTGAGTCTACGAGAAGGTATATTAAATGTGATGAGTTGTAGTAATGTAGGCGAGTCGATTAAACAGTTAATAATTTTGAAGAAACAAATGAGATCAGATTTTATCCAATTTTGTAATAATGTCAAACGAGCAGTTTCTTGAGTAAATAAATATTTTGAAGTGAAAACTCCTTTAGCACCGTTGTGATTTGAAATATGATGAAACAAAAAAGAGACAAACACATACATCTAACATCTATAGGATTTAGCATGAGAGAGAATGAGATAGAATAATCGGTCTCCACTTTGTGCGGTGCTTCGTAGCCTTCCAACTCTTGTCTACTTTAGGTTTCACTTCTACCACTTGTGAACTGCACAGTTGTTTTTTTTAGCCTTTTATAATCTCCGATTGAATTCTCAATTACATCGGACACGAACCACCACTGTTCAGAGGTTGAGTTCCTCATCAGATGTTCAAAGTGGTAGGCTGTAGATACCTTTATACCTTTAAGTATCGTTCTGGTGAAAGATCACCATTCAGAATGCTTGAAATGACTTTAGCCGTATTTGGTGACTAGATCTGAACAGCCAGGTACCTTTCTCAGCTTCTTCTCGCCCATCGCCAATTTGGGATGCCATAGACATACTGGCTCCGGACAGTCGGGAGTCTTGTGGGGCATTATTCTTGCGGCAACCTTCAAACTGTCAACCGGAACTGTAATCGCACCAGCCAAGTAAGTATCTAAACCAGCTTGTTTGCAATACCTAATACTTTTATACCAATCCTCCTCACCACCAGTTTGATAATTTTAAACTAACTTGTTGCCGTTTCTTACTGATATCGGAATTTTTATATTATATTTCCGTATAATTTCGCTGTTTTTACCCATTGTCGATCGTACATTCATTTTCTTATATTTACCTTTTTTCCTGTGTATTTTAATTAAGACAAAAATTGAATTTATTTATCTGAGTCAATAAACCATGACTGCAGCGCCCATAGACAACATGATAAAATCTATGTCAAAATAATTTTACCGCTGTCATGTTTAAAATTCTTGTTTTAAGATTCGCAAGATTAAAAAATGCATATATATTAATCTCAAAAGATGCAGATAATGTCAATGATAGCCATTTTTATGAATAGATTACTAAAAATCGCCTGACATCTAACTGTAATTTTAGATTTATAATCACACATATTTTTGGAAAAAAAGTTAGCCTACATTATGGGAATAATTTTATGACATGGATTTTTAATGGCTCTTTTTCTAATAGATAAACTTTTAGAACTGAGATGATTTTGGGTTTGTTTTCATTATATTTGCTAGCCTGGTTCTTCTCAACCTACTTCTTTTCACCATCTGTCCCCTCTCCACACCATCTATTTTCAAAACATTCCACAATTTGGGGATACCAAATTCAATTTGGGAGGCGGATATGGGTACCGGGAAGCATCTATTGGATAACCAATACCCCTGCCGTAGGTCACTCCAAGTGGTTCGCTACGTTTAGCAGGGGTGCCAGTGTTCATGGGAGTGGGGTTTGTCTAAGTCTTGGCGCCCAACGCGTTTGCTCACCTACTGCGTGCCGGACCGGATAGGGAAAGATTGGTTGAGGGAGACCTAATCTAGACCTCTCCAGACGGTCTCTCTCGACCCATTGCCTTACACCGCAGAGGGAAAGATGGATTCATACGTCCGTCACTCCTGGACACATTGATTCACCCAGATTTCACTAACCCCTCTTATATTTTTCATTTTCAGAACTTCTTTTGCTTCCTTTCCCCAAAGATGACATAGGCCCTGAGGGATTTTTTTCCCCAGAGCCTCATGCGTGGAGCTAATTTTAAAAAGTTAGAGTGTGTAATTCACATGCGATAGAAGTGAAACTAGAAAATCGCTAGATATCGCTTTCGTTCGCCTGTTTATTTTAATGCGGTTTGAAGATTGGATATTGCTTTACAAAATCAAAAATGTTTATTTTTTTTGGATTTCGTAGGATTCGAACCTCGGTCCGCTGGATTTCTCTGGTCGCTGATTGCGACGCACTATACCGCTGCGCTATGGGACGCGCTCGGCGAGGCGCGAATTTACGCATTATATTCCGACGACCCGTAAAAAAACAAAGCGGCCAATGAGCGGAGATCTATCATCGTTTCCGTTTTATATCTCAACCAATAGGAACCTCGAGGGCAGTTTGATGCTTTGCAGGTGCCGTAGTGCGTCATTTCCGTTTCATTCGAATTTCAAATCACTCTAACGGGGCTAAGAAAGTTTCACTTAAAAAAATACACATGATCTTAATTATTTGAACACTACAACAGCGGTTGTTGTTACAAAAACATTACAAAAACGTTACATTCTGCACAACAACGCTCAAACAGAAATAACGCTCAAAATTTAAGTCTGGGATATTTCTTATTATAAGTTTTTAATTTCCTTCAATTCCGAGATAATATTTAATCATTCGTTTAAACATTGATCCGATATCCGTAACATGTCGAATTCCTGGGTGAAATTCCTATTGATTCATCGTCCAGCGGTTTAATACTGTACTCTCTCTCTTAAGGCCAAAGGCTGACGGGACTGACGAAGGCTGCACCGGTACCTTTTAATAAGATTAATGTATATTTGAGTGGTAATTTACGGCTTGCGGTGTCATTTCTGAAACTAAACTCGTGATAAAGCTTCATCAAAATAATATTTATATAATGACTTTATCAATAAATTAAATCATTAAAGAAAAATGAAAGCGTCCAATAAAAGCTTTGTGTTCTATTGGCAGAAGTGCAGAAATTTACGCTTTTATTAATGTGGATACAACAAAAGAATTCTGCTTCACTAAGTCAGTCGGATAACACAAAGAAACTACACTTACTTTGCAACAAAACTCCATAACATCCTTTCCCAAGAAATAAAACTAATAAAAAATTCTAATTAGTACAAATCAATACTAAAAATATGGCTGAAAGAGGTCAATGAAAAAACCCTAATGAAGACACTAAAAACGACTTAGAAGACAAATAAAATATAATTAAATCATTTAAGTCCACCTCAGCACAGGATCCCCTAGTGAGGAGGACTAAAAAATACAATACTTAAAGTTAATTTCACTATTATATTTTTGTAATACAATTTATTAAAAAAAAAATAGCTTACTTATTTGGAGCAATTTGTCAGACAGAAGTAATAATAATTGAGGTTGTATAAAGGTCATTGAATTTAAAAAAAATCGTATTCTAGGACACTATGGAGGTAAACCGCCATAGCTCAATTGGGAGAGCAGCTGACCGGCAATCAGAAGGGCACGGGTTCAAGTCCCGTTGGCGTCATGTATCTTTTCTCGATGGAAGATTTTTCAATATGGATGAGTGTTTCAGGCTAATAATTATTGCTTATAATAATTGTTACACTATGGAGGTCCCTGAAATATCTGAGATACTACAACAATTTTTTTGTATGTGAATTCCGCACAAGAGATCAACTACCCAGAGTCTGTGAGGATTATTTATTTATTTATTTACGCCTATTTAGGCTTTTACATACATATATATAACAATATTAACGAAATTATACTAGTAAACTACTGTTTAAAACACTTGCACAAAAATAAATACAAATAAAAATATTATGTATTGAATTTGAACCACACAGTATGTAGGTACAAAATACAAAAAATCCGAAATAGTTTTTTTTTCTTTCAGCCAACAAAATACTGTCAATGTGTTAGTCAATTTTGATAGCTTTAGCAAAATATTCCCCTATTTGATGAAAAAAACTTCAATAAGGTATGCTTATATAATAAAATTGATGTACTAAATATATCAACAACATCGGAGTATTTGTTTCCAAGCTGTTGAATCCGTCGCATAGGAGTATAATATTGACTTGTTGAATTAGAATTGCTACAATAATATGATAGGTACTGTCTTGTGACTGACCTGCCTGAAGTATGAAAAGAAATTACATATAATAAATCAGGGGTATCAAACATTGAATTTATGATTTTATACAAACAGGTTAAATCGGAAATGATTCTATGATCAGATAATTTTATTAAATTTAATGAACAAAGTACATTATCGTAATTTAGGCATTCACTAGGAAAGCCCATTTTAAAATTCACATATCTTAAAAATTTATTTTGGATTCTTTCAATCGCATGTGAATGAACCTCATAATTTGGGGACCAAACCGTGGAATTGTATTCTAAATGACTCCTTACGAGTGACATATATAATGTTTTTACAGTATTGACATTGTTGAAATCACTAGATTCCCTTAAAATAAATCCCAACATTTTCAAAGCTTTATTGGTTATTATTTCTATATGCTTGATAAAGTTGAGTTTCGTGTCAAACCAAATACCTAAGTCATTGATTTCCGAGACAGATACTAACGACATATTGTTAGTGGAATAATCGAAAAATATTGGATTCTTTATTCGATAAAACCTCATAATTTGACATTTGCTTATGTTAAGTTGCAAGCGGTTATCATGACACCATATAATAAATCTCAACAAGTTATTTGACAATATATGGCAATCATTAATGTTTCTGATTGCTTTAAATAATTTCAGGTCGTCTGCAAACATTAATACTTGAACATCATTGAAAATATATAACACATCAGTAACAAATAATAAAAACAGGATTGGACCTAAATGTGACCCCTGAGGAACACCACTCGGAGCAGTGAATTTGTACGAAAATGTACCATCAATTTTAACAGCTAGTAATCTGTTGATCAAGTAACTGTTAAACCACTTACATAGTGAACCCTTAAATAATTATGGTATCCACAAATGGGGTATGCTGTGATTTTGTAAGAAGTAGGGGGAAGGGGTAGAAGAGAGGCGAGGGGAAGGTTGGAAAGTACCTGGTTATACAGCTCTGGTAACAAACACGTCTTCAACCATATTAAGTTTCGATTTTGATCAGTTACTCACCAGTTCGATACTGACAGTATCTATATGTTTTTTTTACATTAGCTCCACACAGGAGGCCCTGAGGAAAATAAATTTCCTGAGGGCCTTTGTCTTTGGGGATGCTGTGGGGAGGGTCTTTTTAGGGAAAGGAAGGAGAGTAAGTTATGGTAAGGAAAAGGATATGAGGGGTGGGTTTAAATCTGGGGTCAATGTGCCTAGGAGTGACGGACATATAAATCCATTCCTCCATCTGCGGTACAAGGTGATGGGTCGAGAGAGACCAGTTGGAGAGGTCTAGGTTAGGTTTCCCTCAACCAATCTCTCTCGATCCGGCTACAGGTCGACTAACGCATTGGCCGCCAAGACCTAGACATACCTCACCCTTTGAACCCGGGCACCCCTGCTATTTCACCAAACGTAGTGAACCACTCGGGGTGACCTATGGCAGGGGTGTTGGTTATCCAATAAATGGTTCCCGGGGTGGCGGTACCCATATCCACCTCCCAAATTGAAAACAATTTTAAACAATTTCAAGCAACGCAACGTATCGATTCTAAACGGCGATCTTTTACAAGGACGATACTGAGAGCTTTCATGATGGCCTTACTAGAAGAACATCATTTGCTTTGAAGTGCTAATCAATAACGCCCTTACTAATAAAAGTATTTTAAATTTTACATAACTGAAAAAAAAATATTTACCATACATTATTGGTCAATTAATTTTTAAAACAAGTTTATTGGTAAGGTCCTAAAAATACTAAGATGCGTCATACAGTTTTAATTTACCTGCATTCGTAATGAATTTGAAATGTTTTACAAGCTGAATAAACAGGACGTTTGTGGGTCAATCGTGAATTGCTTAAGCATAATAAAAATAATTTTATTACGCCCAGGCAGCCGTTAAAAATGCATTTCGGAAATAATTTAATTATCAGTTTGAATGTAAAAACTCCTTATTTGGATTGCCAAAAAAAACCTGCACCATGTTTGTAAGGTGCATCAAACATTACATGGAAATCTACCCAGCAAAATCCCGAATTGAAAGTGAAATACGTAAATATTGTAATCATAGAATACGTAATTAAACAAGACGGCGTTCTTAAATAAAAAGGAGTTCAAAAACAAGAATACATTCAAAAACAAGAAGACGTTCAAAAATAAGAAGGCGTTCAAAAACAAGAAGACGTTCAAAAACAAAAAGGCGTTCAAAAACGAGAAGAGGTTAAAAAACAAGAAGGCGTTCAAAAACAAGAAGACGTTCAAAAACAAGAAGACGTTCAAAAACAAGAAGGCGTTCAAAAATAAGGAGTTCAAAAACAAGAAGACGTTAAAAAACAAGAAGATGTTCAAAAACAAGAAGGCGTTCAAAAACAAGAAGACCTTCAAAAACAAGAAGACGTTCAAAAACAAGAAAACGTTCAAAAACAAGAAGGCGTTTAAAAACAAGAAGACGTTCAAATTCAAGAAGGCGTTCAAAAACAAGAAGACGTTCAAAAACAAGAAGGCGTTCAAAAACAAGAAGACGTTCAAAAACAAGAAGGCATTCAAAAACAAGAAGGCGTTCAATAACAAGAATGAGTTCAAAAACAAGAAGGCATTCAAAAACAAGAAGGCGTTCAATAACAAGAATGAGTTCAAAAACAAGAAGGATTTCAAAAACAAGAAGGCGTTCAGGCGTTTAAAAGAAAGACATCTATTTTTAGGTCATAAGTTTAAGAGAATGATATGCTGAACCATACTGAGGGGGTTTTTCAACATCTGCTCATAGATTATCCATACGGTAACGTACATTTTCGATCAATTAAAGTCGATTTATTTATTTAAAAAGTGTGGGTTTACTATTAGGTACTTAAACCTATAAATAGTGGCTATACATGTGATAAGTTAGCCAAGTTTGTTTTTAACTGTTACGAGTATTTATTTGTTTTTTTTATTAATATTCGTTACCGTATGCATAAGGTAACATGAGGATGGTGAAGTGCCCCCAGAAACTAAAAAGTTGACGTTTTGTAACTCTTAAGAACTTTTTATTACTATTAAGAAATTGTTTTTCCAATTATCCTAATATATTTTTTTATTTTTTTTATTTTTATTTATTTATTTCAAGATTTTTGTTTATACATTACAATGATAATATATGCAAGATTACAAAATAATGCATGTTTTATTCTACTACTCCATAAGTTGAGCTCTAGGAGTTCGTGTTTATGGGAGGAGTATTTTACATGCAAAAAAAAATATAATAATGTTCATTATGTAAACAATTTTCAAAGAACTAATGAAATAAATATCTTAGGTAGGTACACAATTTAGACAATATAGACAATATCAATACAATTTTTTTTTAAATATTAAATATTGCTGTTTAAGTAAGGGTAAATTAATTAATTACATAAAGGGTAAACATTAAGGGTACAATATGTCATTATCCAATTTAAGGGACTTAATTGAGCAATAATATAGAGCAAGAATCAAAATAACAAGAGTCAGTGTACTCCAAACTTAAAATTGATTCAGGTTGCCTTTTTTACAAATGCTCCGCACAGGAAACCCAGAGGAAAATAATTTCCTCAGTACCTATGTCATCTTATGGGATGTTGTGTGGAGGGTCTTTTAAAGGAAAAGAAATTAAGGAAATTCCGGGAAGGAAAAAGATATGAGGGATTGGTAGGAATCTAGGAGTCTGTGAGGCAAGGTCATCAGGCAATAATTGGGCAAACACATCCGTCATCAAGACTTAGACAAGCCTCACCCTGTGAATCAGGAAACCCTTGCTAAGTCACCAAACATAGCAAACCACTTGGGGTGACCTATGGCAGAGGTGGTTGGTGAATGAATTATGAACAGTAAATGTAAATTATGTATTGCGAATTTAATCATGAATCAAAAGCCACGGAAACGCACGTGATCCCAATCTTGGGAGTACATTGCGTATAGGTATGTATCGCATACTTTAAAAAATATATTTAAAAAAAATTAAAAAAACGATAATACTAAAACACGTCCTATCACACGCTGAAGAGATACAACAATAGAAGTGCGTTGTAGTGTTTTAGTGATCCCAAAACCATTTCAATTTATCATTACTGCAGGTAATATTGACCAAAAAAAAATTGTATCGAAATTGTAATATCTGGAATTGAAAACAATTAAACTCAACGGATGTCTAGGAGATGAAAGATTTTACGTAAATTAACTATATCATTATCTATTTTTTGGGAGTATCTGGTGAGTGTTGTCATATATTAATTGAATGTATATAACGATAATATTTACTTGTAAATCAGCTGCCTACACGAGACACGAACTCGTACTTGCAAATAATACTTATACGTATATATTGATGTATACTTATTCGTACGTATTGATACAGGCAGGTATTTCATAGACACCTGTGATTGGATCACCGCTGACAGCCTGAGATAGATGGATTCCTACTCCTCAGTACCCTGATCCAGTAACTAGAGCATGACCAAGACGAATAAGTGGTGGTACTTGCTCTAGCAAAGTGAATATCTCGTTGGATTTACGTATAGAGTTTCAGAAATGAAGAGAGAATACTTTTTTTATTAGTTTCTACAGGGTCGGCCCTAAGCCAAACGGCGCACATAAGGACGGCCAAAATAAATTACGTTGCCAAAAATAGGTAAAAGTATTGTCTTCGAACCAATCATAAATTCCTTTAAAATGTTTTATGTAAACCAGTTAAGAATGAACAAGAATTTATTTTGTAAACGCAATTCAATCGCATGCACAAAGTTGAGTATCTTTCGCGCGCCCAATACTGTTTAGTTGCATGTGAATCATTGACGAAGTCAGGTACTACGCTCGCCCTATTTTCCTTATTTTAAAATTCGATGGTTTTCAAAATGTATTTTGAAGCGTCAGGTGTATTCTTTTAAGTGGTAACATTTTTTTTTACATGAATACCACACAAGAGTCCCAACTGCTCCCGTCTGGAGCCAGTGAGACTATGGCATCCCCAATTGGGGTATGTTGTGTGGCTGAATGTAGTAGGGAGGGGAAGGAGATAGGGAAGAGGAAGGTGGGGAAGTACCTGGCTATTCAGATCTGGTCACCATACACGGCTAAAGCTATTTCAAGCAACGTTTCACTACTGAATGGTGGTCTTACACCAGGGCGATACTGAGAGTATCTTCCACTCTGGATCACGCTCAAATTTACTATATATTATTTTAAATGAATTAATTGTGAAATAACACGTTTCGTAAAAAACATCTTATAACTAGTGCATAAAAATGTTAAATACACTTCCCTTATTTTTCCCCTTTATTAAATCGAGAGAATACTTTGCAGGTAGTCTTGGAGACCCCGCTCTAAAGGAAATGACTAAGAGAAAAGAACTACACATTATTTATAATGTTGAATTGTTGCGATTGTAACCAGCCGTTCGCTAGGCCCGAATTTTCCGGGCTGCAAATGTAGCCAGCCGTCCGCTAGGCCCGAAATCTACGTGCTGCAAATGTAGCCAGCCATCCGCTAGGCCCGAATTCCCCGGGCTGCAAATGTAGCCAGCCGTCTGCTAGGCCTGAATTCTACGTGTCGCAAATGTAGCCAGCTGTCCGCTAGTCCCGAATTACCCGGGCTGCAAATATTGCCAGCCGTCCGCTAGGCATGAATTCCCCGGGCCGCAAATTTAATCAGCCGGTCCGCTAGGCACGAATTCCCCGGGCTGCAATTGTAGCCAACCGGCGGCCAGGCCCAAATTCCCCGGGCTGCAAACGTAGCCAGCCGCACAATAGGGGTTAATTTGAATTTCCATGAAAATTACAAACAAACATGACGATTTCACGCTTTAAAAATAATCTTTACGCAACTATTAAAACAGCAACTATCTTGAAACGGAATCGGAATGTACAAGCAAATTTACAGATATACGAAATGCAAAACATACTACGCTCTATCAACATTATAAGAATAATATTTAGAAGAATCTGATAGTATTAACCTGCTGAGAATTATTTTCAACCATTTTCTCTCTTTCGTTAAAATATTTTTTTAAATCTGTGAATAGTAGAAAACCGTCGAAATTAATTATGTTTTCTTGGATAATTAAGATTGTACATACTAAAAGTTATAAATGTATTGTGATAAGCGCAGCGCAGTGGGCTAGGTAAGTAGGTATGGTAGGCTATATACGCTAAACACTATTGCAGGAGAAAGTAATTCGGTTTGACTCGGAGCGCATCGCAAAATCACATTTCATTTCTCTTTGGCATGGAACGGCGTTAGAATAACACGTTTGAACCCGGCTACTAAAAATAAATATACATAAAAAAGTTAATTTTTATCGGCAGTTATTATCTCTACAGTGAGTAAGATTTATAGAGTCTAGTAAATTTATATTCGAATATTTCTTGCAACCCTCCAATTGATCGAGATCACTAGGACAATCTTTTCATTCTATGGGTTGTACACCGAAATGATAAGGCCCTTTTCTAGAGGGATACGCAAGTATCCGATACTCGACTGAATAGTCTAATAAGGTACAGTGGCTCCGCGCAGATTTAAATCATTTTTTAATTTGATAAAAATCGTAAACATAAAACATAAGTGTTACAGATGTTCTTACGTACGTGAGAACAAGCCATTTTAAAAAAAGTTAGGAAAAATATTTAGGGTCCCGAAAATTTCCCGTTTTTTTATTCATACCGCACAAGAATCCCAACTGCCATACCGCCAGTAATATTATTGGAATCTTTTTTTGGGTTTTTGACGAAAAATCTAATTTATTTTTAACTCCAAATAATGTCAGAAATCACTGGATAAAATAAATCAAGCACTCTCTTTGTATATTTTGTCATTATTACTTTGGGAAGGGGACACTGTTAGGTCATTGATAAAAGCCTCCAAAACCATACAAATACGACACTTATAAAGGAATTTATGTTGAACTTAAGAAAGTGCAGACCTATATTATTCAATTGAAATATTCTTTGCCTTGCTTTAAAAATTATACAGCGTAACAAAAATACAATTTACCAAATGCAGAAGGATCCTCGTTCAAAAATAAGATTGAAATAATGATCAACCTTGCATAACAGAGTGTTGAATATCGTTAAATTGTCAGGATTCGCAACACTCGACCAATGCAAGCAAATAATATATAAATATATTACAGTGATTTTAATCAAATTCTAGCTCCCCGCAAACCTTCAAAACTTCATGAAAGTGATCAAAATATAATATCTGACAGGTCACTTCACGGAGTTCGTTAAACGACTTTTTTATAATTATGTTAGGTTATTTTAAACCTGTCATATTTTAAATATTCAAATAATTCCAAATGCACACATTTCTCAGCAAATGAAATAGCAAAATAAATTTAGTTCACACCTTTGTAGTATGTAGGTACCACTGTGTTAAAAATTGTAGCAAGTGGCATCGTTTCCGTTCCATATCTAAACCAATAGGAGCCTTGAGCGAAGTTTAATGCATCGCAGGGGCCGTAGTGCGTCATTTCCGTTTCATCTGAATTTCAAATCACTCTAAAGGGGGTAAAGAAGTTACACTTCAAAAATAGCAGCACTAGTTTGCTAACAAATACTAAATTACCAAAAATACTGTTTTTCAGTTGGATCTAAAAGTGTTGCCATGCATTCACATAAAAAAAGGCATTTTTGCATAACGCCTCCGCTGCATATGGCCGTAATTAAGTAGTTAAGCATTAATTTTCTTCTGCCACGGCTTTGGAACACCGGAATGTAGGCTTTGATTTTAATCGCCCGCCCGTTTCCAAACCAGAGCGCATTTATTATTAACGTTTCTTTTTAAAGTAATTAAATTTGGCGTTTATTACGGTGGCAGTTTCGATGAACTCGCGTGTGACCTGATTCTTGCCATTTTCGGTGGGAATCGGATTTATGTTATAGGTGTTTTGTTTTGTGCATAAAATTTGATGGTTTTAATCTTTACGAGATTATTTCTCTGTTTCGTGTTAAACTAGAATGCTTTATCGTTTTATTATTATGCGTATATTATAAACTCTTATTATGAAAAAATGCATTATATGACGTACAGTTCTTCAGTGACGACCATTCATAACCATTATTGATGTGTTATTTTGCATTTAATTATCGCAAACTAATATATATAACTGGCTTAAATTAATCCCTGAGGCGTATGTGTGGTAAAACCTTGTGAGAAACGTGGAGATCCGCGAAGAATTCAAGGCTGATGTAAGCGTAATGACTAAGATTAAGAAATGGATGCTCAGTTGGTTTGGGCATGTAGAGCGAATGAACGAGGAAAGGAGTGTATATGATGCAAATGTGAATGGTAGAAGAAGTCGGGGACGTACGAGGAAGACATGGCACGACCAAATTAATCAGATACTTGAGTCATGCCATGTAAAGAGTCAGAATAATAGAAGAGCATATATGAATGTGAACGAGGCAAGGAGTGCGTGCCAATACGGAGTTGTTTGGCGGGGAAACGGCGTGATGGTTAGTTAGTTAGTTTTACTTTGAAATCTCTGGCGTTGCCCGGGCTTTTCCCAGAGTTATACAAAATCTAATGTAGAAAGTGACCTTCCTCTTCTTTTGAGGGTCAAGTGTGTAAACTTTCATCTGTCTTAGAATAAAACCGTGGAATTTTTTAAAATTTGAATCCATGCCATCCGCTCTGTGTCCGCTAGACATGGGCTATTTCCAGGAGTGAATCGGTTCAGTCTGATTCTCCTGGCCTTTTGAATTGATTCCTTCTATTCATTCCTTTAATTCAGTTAATTCCAAAAAAAAGATATACTTTATCTAATTCAGAAAACCAATAAGACATGAGTGGGGAGGTTACGAAGCACCACGCTAAGAGGAGACCGATAGGCTACGAAGCACCGCACAAAGAAGAGACTATAAATTAAACAGTGTTTTGTTTCACCCCTAAAGTTTTACTAATTTTATTTTATTTATTAAACTTAAAATTGTTCCACTTCACGTGATCTAATATAAGCAAACATTTTATCATTAGACATTTTCACGTGATCTAATATAAACAAACATTTTATCATTAAACATGATTGCCGAAGTTCTGCGTCTCAAAGTAGATAGGTACTTGTATTCCAATAGCTTTGATACGTACCAAAAAATAACGATAATGTATCATTCCCGGATTTCTAGCTAAGTTCGGATTCGAAGTCGGAAGTTTTCAATCAACTATGTAATGAAATTGATGGCTTGGCCAACAGAGAGGAATGAGTGAACCGCACGGACAGGAGGAATGAATTAGTAACTTTTGACTAGTGTCTCGCCTCTTGTCTCGCAATGACTTGATAACTCGCAAGCTGCGGACCTAGGAACTGCTTTTCGGTCCCGTTGGGATCTGAGATTGACGAGACCATAGGGACGATGATGTCATAACTGAATTAAGATTTAATTCCTGAATAAGTGAAAAAGACACCGCGCTCCGGACAAACTCGTTAGCGGCAGACTATAATCTAGAGACTATGTACGCGGGGTGGGACGGGGACGGGACTGGGACGGCGCGGTGGGACTATGACTGGATCATATATACTGAATAGAACCAATGTATTAATTCCTGCGTAGTGAAAGAGATAGATTCGGAACTAGTAACTCGGCCGATTCACGATCGTATTTCGCTTGGGCCGAGGACCACGATGAAGTTGGTACCTACGGGTGTTTTACGTGTTTTGCACTATTATTTAAATATTATTCTATTGGCGCGCCGCCCATACAATAATATTTACTAATCATTATAATATTTAAATCATTTACGGTACACATCATTCGTTGTAATAAAATAAATGTAAAATAAAAACTTATGGTGCCGTTAAAAATCGTATGATGCAAGGCCATGGATGAGGAATGAAGAATCAATTCATTTTGAAATTGAGAATCAGATCGATTGTGTCACAAGATTGAATTTATTCATTTAATTCAGTCATTCAATTTTGCCCACGTCTAGTGTCCGCCGCAGACACTCTTCTTCATATAAATAGAAGATAAATGGTAATAATATATTTGCAGCACATAAAAAATACTGTCAGTATCGCTCTGATGAACGGCCACCATTTAGCATAGAATAATTGCTTTAAATGGTTTTTGACGTTTTGAAATGGACAAGATTTGAATAGCCAGGTTCTTCCCCAACATCTTCTTTCTCACCTCCTTCCTCTCCTCATTTCCACTTCAACCTCAAAATATATCCCAATTGGTTTTATGATAACTCATCACAGTGGCAAACCAACATACCTTCAAAAAATATAGAGTCATTAAAAGTGATGAAAAAAAAATTCCTTAACCGCAAACATACCCACAACCTAACCTAACGTAACCTATTTAACGTTTTGAACGATTTTACATGCTAATGATAAACGCTATTTAACATTATTTTTCAACACTTTGTAAGACTTTATATCACTTTTCAAAGGTGTGTTGATTTGCCACTGTGTTGTGTTGAACCTAACCTCACCTAACCTAACGTTACCTATTTAACGTTAATTTTCATCACTTCACATGACTTAATATCCCGTTTCAAAGATGTGTTGATTTGCCACTGTGTTGTGTCGTACCTAACCTAACCTAACGTAATCTATTTAACGTTTTAAAGTTATTTTTCATCACTTTACATGACATTATGTCGAACCTAACCTAACCTAACGTAACCTATTTAACGTTTTAAAGTTATTTTTCATCACTTTACATGACTTTACATCACTCTTTATATCATCTTTATATCAATTTTCAAAGGTTTGTTGATTTTCCATTATGTTAAGTCGTTCGGTCACATTGCAGTAAGCACGGATGAACGATATTGGCAACACTTTTGTGTACCCAGATTAATACTAATAACGCATTGCAATCACTCTTCAAAAGTTTGTTGATTTTCCACTATGTTAAGTTTTATGATTATCTATGATTTTACACATTGCAGTAAGCATGAATGAACGATATTGGCAACACTTTTGTGTACCCAGATTAATACTAATAACTCTTTTCAATCACTTTTCAAAGGTTTGTTGGTTTTCCACTATTGTTCGGTCACATTACAGTATGCATGGATTAACGATATTGGCGACACTTTTGTGTACCCAGATTAATACTAATAACACCTTTCAATCACTTTTCAAAGGTTTGTTGATTTTCCACTATGTTAAGTTGTTCGGTTACATTGCAGTAAGCATAGATGAACGATATTGACGACACTTTTGTGTACCTAGATTAATATTTACTAATCGGCCTATCTCCATGATTGTTTCTATTATTATCTATGCTTATAACTCAACGTACAATCAGAGCCTGATTTAGTTAAAGATATAAATTTCCAACATAAAATAAACCGTATTATTAAAAAAACATCTTCGAATTCTCGAAGCGTTGCAGCATTTTTACGAGCCGTCAACTGTCAAAAGATGATAACTTGATCCCATAAGTAATACTAAAGCCTCGGTATTAAATATCACAGTAATTGAAACATTTTCTTACCAAAGCCTTATTGACAGCCGAATTGGGAACGTCGATGTATATAGTTTGTTCGCATTACCGACATCATAAGGTCAATCTCGTGTGAGATCGCGGCACGAGGTAACACGAGATAACGCGAGGAAGGAATTTATTGGGTATAGGCCGCATAGTTGAGATGATAAGTAAGATATCTTCAATTTCTATTATTATGTAGGAACAAAGTGTGATTTGTTCTAAGTTAGTGTACAAAACAAAACATTTTACTCCAGTAACGCAAATATACATGATGTTAAAATATACTCAAATTTAAAAAAAACGAAAGTGCGTTAGACCACACGATTGAAGTAAAGCTTGTTTAGCTCCCTCTATTTTTATGATACGAAAAGAGAATGAAAATGTGCGCGCGCACTGCTCTCTCTAGCTCCTACAGTGTGATACACACAATAGGCGTGCACTGTGTCTTAGAAATACGAAACGTAACTGGCTATGAAAGAAAGAGAGAAAGAAAATGTGTGCTCGCACCTCTCTCTCTCGCCCCTGCAGTAATATACGATACGAAACTCTCTCCCTTTTTATCTTTCCTAACTTGTAACTAGCGTTCGTCTCGCTTTTCGTAACGCTCTCATCACGCATTCACTAGCTTACTCCCCAAGTCAAGCGTGCGTAAAGAATTTTTACTTAAAAAACTTACATTTAACAGTTTTTTATTTGGGTTGTTATGGGTACCGCCGCCCCGGGAACCATTTATTGGATTGATGATACCCCTGCCATAGTTCATCCTAAGACGCTACGCGTTCGCTACGTTTGCTGACTTATCTTGGGTGCCCGGATTCATGGGGTGAGGTTTGTCTTGGTCTTGACGGCGAATGCGTTTGCCCACCTACTGCATGGCGAGCTGGATCGGGAGAGACTGGTTGAGACCTATCCAGCCGGACTCTTTCGACCCATCTCCTTGCACTGCCTACCCACCCCTCATAACTTTTTCCTTTTCAGAACTTCCTCTCCTTCCTTTCCCTAAAAAACCCTCCCTACAACATTCCTAAAGACGACACAGCCTCCTGTGTGGATCTAAAGTAAAAAAATATATACATATATGTCCTGTATATGTGCTGAAGTCCCCGGCATTTCCCGTGCTTTATGCATTGTTTTGAATTTTGTGTTTTCAATGGAGGAGAGATAATTTTACAGAAGTTTGACAGAAAAAAGGGTGAACGGACAACTCAGAATCTTGCAACTTCAACACCTCCTTTGAAAAGTCATTATAAGTGATGAGAAAAAAATATTTAAAATTGTTAGGTTATGGGAAATTTTTCAATTTTTTTTGTACAAATTTTAGTAATTTTTCAAAGGGGTGTTGAAATTGCATGATTTTGAGTTGTTATGGTACCGAAAAAAGGCATATTATTTAAATGTATTTATTATTTCAGATGACTTATCCGATAAAAAGCAACAATAAGAAGTTTCCAGTACCTACCTACGCATGCACAATTATTTCCAGGCAGTATTTCCGTCGCGGTCGCGCGCTCATGACCTTGTCTGAGATCGCGGGTTCGTTCCCCGACCTAGCACTTCCGGCTAGCGTGACACTCGTCTGACGTCACGCCCGGATGTAGCGGATAGACCGCCAGCTTGACGGACTTCCTGGAATAATAGCTGGCGTTCCGGTTACTCGAGCTTTAAACGCTACCTGCGTACGTGTCTAAGTAACGCGTTTTATTTTAATAGGAATTATTCGGTCTGATGGTTTCATAGTCCTTGGAGACTCTTCAAAATACTGCTTCCTCTTCAGTCAGTTCTTCAGATCCTCACGATCGACTTTAAACTACCCTGTAATATAGGTTTTGTTCTGCAAATCATCATTCGCCTTAATCGGATTATTTTATTCTAGCTGGTTCCCGGCATGCGTCGCAATGCCATATTCAAAGAAATACATTGTTTCTCCATGAATCACCTTTCCTATGCATCCCCGTTCCCCTCCCGCGTCCCCGTTCTTAGCTAGCTTTATAAATTATAGCCTATATGTTATTCTGATGTATGAGCTATATTATTGTAAACTTTCATTAAAATCCTTTCAGTAGTTTTTGCGTGAAAGAGTAACAAACTCACACACATCCATACAAATTTTCGCGTTTATAATATTAGAAAAATTTAATTAAATAAAGACAATAATAGCGAAACTCAGTCGAAAATCTGAAAACGGAAAAGATACGTTCACATCTGGGACTTGAACCCAGGGCCTTCGCCTTGCCGGAGCGCTGCTTTACCAACTGAGCGAATGTGTCTCTATCCGATTCGGTCATATTTAACTGTATCATACTTCGACTAAGAACTACCAACATTATCTTCATTTTCTTAATGCATATTGGCTGTTGGTAGTGCTGCGCCCCGGCAAGGCGAAGATTCTGAGTTCGAGTTTCAGATGTGACCGTATCTTTATCTGTTTTCAGATTTTTTATTGAGTTTCGCTAATGTTACAAATTTGAAGTTTTAGTCATTAAGTCAAAAAAATGATTATTTTATATTCGATTAACAATCCTTTCGTAGGAGAACGAATTTCATTTGAGATATTTTGAGTCTTACTATATCGCATTGGACTGGGGTCGAATAAAATATAACCACCAAAATTCAACCCTTACGCATCGATGCATCAACGAACAAGTCGTTGAACCAAACGGACCACAGCAGTTGATACCGGCACCTCAAGAAATAGAGTTTAACGTGTTTAGCTTTCTGATTATGTCGAATCCGCATATATTTTTTTTAAATATTCTTGCAAATTTTTTTTTTTTAGCAATGTGGCGAGTACTGCAAATAATTAACAAGCCACATTATTCTCTCAAAAGTTGGCAACACTAGCTGCATTCCTCACGGCCGCCAGCGTACAGCCTCCGGGCTAAGAGTCGACCGAGACAGGTTTTTCGTTTTTGGCCGAGACCGAGACCGAGACCGAGAATAAATTAAAATCTCGGCCGAGACCGAGAATAGATAAATTGAGAAAAAAAAGCGCTATTTTTGCATAGTTTAGTATATTTGAGAATGTAATCATAATTTGTTTTAAATAGTTTTAATAATCAAAATTGAACAACGTGATGTTGTAGCACATAAAAAGCAATTTTTCTGCGTTTTCACCCATCAAAGAGTGTCGCCTCAGCTCCAGCTCTGCTAAAAAGCTCTTCACTTGCTACACTAGTAGGCGGTGCTTATAAAAACTTTCATCACAATCGACAGCTCTCTCACGCACTGACACCAAGTAACGTATGTGGACGCACGCGGTAGATTTGAATCCCACTATCCCATACCGTAACTACTTACAACGGTCTCGGTTATGGCCCAGAATCTCAGCGATTTTTCGCCGAGAACCGAGACAGAGTTCTCGGTAGAATTTGTAGCCGAGAATGCCGAGACCGAGACCGAGATCTCGGTCGACCCTTACTCCAGGCTACGCGTGTAGGTACCCACTCTTCTCACTAAATGGCGTATTTAGTTAACAAATTTATGAAGATCTTTCCGAGTATAAATTTCTTATTCACACAAAGCCCTTAACTTTAGCAACATTCGTGTCTCACTCTTTGCATATGTCATATCGCTGACAGCATATATTTCAAAAGCAACATTTGCCTACTTCTTGAATAATTCAACAATAATCAAGTTTCGTTTTCACTCAACAATAATGATTATTAATTTTGTGGGTAGGAATTATTCCTACCCACAAAAGTAGCCTCGAACCGCATTACAATAATAACGAAACCTGCATTATCATACCCAGCATAACAACGCAATAAATAAATATATTTGATCGATATCATAATGATGTTGAAAAAAAAACTGTCCTATAGAATCTTTTTTAATTTGGTATATTTATAACGTGTCTCGATTTTTTTATATGCGATATTGAATAGAACCACATTTAAGTGTGTTTAATACGTCCTTGGTGTCGAGCAAGGTCTTTTTTTTGCTCAAATAATCGAACAAAAAGTGGTCGACTAATTTCTCGTCGCAATTTAAATATGTACACAGCACGTGTAGATAAATCGCATTTTATTTATTAACACTCGGCGAGTGATAAATGAAAAGTCTTAACAAAGTCTTAGTAAAGGATATTTAACCTCGTTGTGAAGCATGTCGTAATATACAGTATTGTGATATGAGTGATAAGTTTAATGTTAACATGTAAAATTTATTACGCTAGACAGCTGTTTCGCCTTCGAAAGACATTTTAAAACTGTGGTGAAGCCGTTTACAGACGATCTATTTATTTATTTTTTTTATTTTTTTATTTTTTTTTTTTATTTTAACTTTATGAGTAAAACCTCAAATTGTCTCAGAGGTGTCAATATCTTTTTCTGATTTTTCTGTTTCCAAATTTTCGATTGAGTTTCGCTTATATTGTCTTCATTTAATTAAACGATCTATTTACTATTTACTTCTATGTATGTACTTATAGTGAAAATCAAATTGAATAATAAAGAAATTGTTTCTCCCTGCGTGTTCTTTCCCATTCGTCCCGTTCCCCTTCCACCACTCCTTCCTCTCCCGCGTCCCCTTCCCCTTTTGCATTTCCACTTCGCCTTCTCCGCCTTCCGTCCCCCCACTCCCCTCTCCCACGTCCCCCGTCCCGCGAACCCTCCCGCGTGTTCCCCACCCCCTGTTCCCTCCTCCCCCTGTTCCCTCCCACCCTCGCGCGTTCCATACATTCAGTCAGATGAATGGTTTAGGAAATAATTTCATAACGCCAAAGAACAACTCTATATGTAGAAATCATCGCGGGAGTGCGCACAACAACTAACTAAAGTTACATCGCAATCAGATGAATGGTTTAGCAACGCATAATTTCATGACGCCAGAGCTCACCATTATACATAGAAACCATCACGGGAAGGTGCACATCAAATCCCCAAAGTTTCGTCGCAATCAGAATGAATGAATGTTTAGTAACGCATAATTAACGCATAATGAATGGTTTAGTAACGCATAATTTCATGACGCCAGGGCTCACCATATACATAGAAACCATCACGGGAATGTGCACATCAAATCTCCAAAGTTTCATTGCAATCGGATGAATTGTTTAGCAACGCATAATTTAATGACACCAGAACTCACCATTATATATTAAAACCATCGTGGGCATACGCACATCAAATGCACAGTTTCGTTGCAATCGGATGAATGGTTTAGCAATGCATAAGGAACAAACATCTACAAGCGAGCAAATATACATTCATTTTTATACATATAGATTAACATCGCCCTTATTGCTTCATAGCAAATTGTAGTAAATTATGAATGCCCTCTAAAGTTGGGATTTGACTGAAGGTCGTTAGAGTGAGGTACTTCCGAATGAATAATTTGGATGACTCAGGGGTTTCTTTTTCCCTTGCATAATTACGATACCGACTTGTATTTTTGTATATTTGAACTCGGCTTATAAATATCTAGGAATGACGAACAAATTTTGAAGTGAAAATTTCTTTAGCACCGTTGTGGTTTCGAAACTCTGTGAAACGGAAGCCAGTGAGTGACACTAAAAAGAGACAAACACATTCATCTATAGCATTTTGCCTGCGAGAGAATGAGATAACAATAAAATATTTATTTATTTCACGCGTACTCGGCTCCAATATAATACGATAAATCCAAGGTCTTTAAATTTTTTTTTTTTTTTGTAAAATCAATTTCCAATCTTTAAACCACTCCAAAATGAACATGCAAGGAAAACACAAAAGAAAGCGACTTTTAGCGGTTCCGAAGAAGAAAACACACATACTAATAAGATTACCTAATGTATAGGAAAAGGTGCATTGGAATTCGACGACAAAAATATGAAAAAAATCATCCTTCACTTTGATAAAAAAAGTGTTTTGCAGTCTCCCCACTCGTATACTATAGGTTTCCGAAGGTTTCACTTCTACCGCGTGTGAATTGCACACTCTGATTTTTATAAATATGTTTATATTTATGGTAATGTTCAGAAAACCCTTTTCAAATAATTTAATAACGTAATAATAATTCTACGTTATTTTTTATGTCGCTAATCTTCTTACGAGTATACAAGTGTCCGGGGTTAAAGTGTATTAACGTCGGGAGGTGATTCTACATGATATTATAAGTAAAAAAGATAAATAACTTTTTTCGAAATTCCAACTTTTAGGGGTTGTTTTGTGGTAAAAAGATAAAAATAGACCGGCGTGTGCCGCCAGCTTTATTATTTTCCGCTGTTACGATACGGGCCAGTCACAACCATGCAATGTTGCCACAATCGTGCCCGGCGGGCGCTCAGCAAGTAAGATCGTACCTCACACTAAGGATTTTCAGTAGGTACGTCTTTTTGTGTGGGAAAAAAATATTGGAATTTCAGTTGATAATCTTTTTTAATTCTACCATCATGTATAATCACCTCCCGAAGTTAATGCACTTTACCCCCGGACACCCCATATATAAAAATCAGTATTTGTTTGTTTGTATTTTATGCGCTGGAATACCGTTCATCCGATTGCGGTGAAACTTTATTGATTTATTGTGCGCATGTGGGTGAAGGTTATAGGCTATATATAATGGTAAGCTCTGGCGTTATGAAATTTGTATAAATTAAAATATGTGTATTTCATTTTAGCGGCAGGGAGGGAAGACAGGAGGGAGAGGGTAACAAAGGAGGTGGGGCTCGATGGAGGAGTGACGAGGATAGGGGAAGGTGGAAGGAGAACGCCGGAGAAGAGGAGGACGCGGGAGGGGAACGGGGACGCATGGGAAAGGACATGCAGGGAGAAACAATTTATTTATTTGAATGGGTTTGCAACACGAATTAACTACTGTTACCCCTGATTCGAGACCTACACTGATTTTACATCGAATTCTAACGTTTTGCGTATAATTTTCACCGATTAGATTTATGTGTCCGCCGTGGGAGGTCTACGGTATTGATATGGTTTTAAACCGACGCGTCGGAGATCTGGTCACAAATATGTATGTTTTATGTTATTGTTATTTTGCAAGTATAAAAATAAACATGCAAGCCTTTTGATGTAATTTCATGAAATTTTAAATAAAATACGGTCAAAAATTATTTTTCATTAAAATTCAATTAATCGAGGATTAAAATGATTGATTCATTTATAAACGCTGCTGTCATGGAATTGGTCAAATAAGCATTTAATAATATTAGAGTCATTTGTATAACGCCGTTTTGATGCAAAAAAATCACCTCCGGGGTGTTAAGACCATCCCCTAGTCCTGGACCCATTTGAAATTGGGCGGAGCAAGCGACTTTAGCGTTGACCAATCAATAGCCAACAAAGGTTTTTTGATATTTCGCTCGTACGTTTTTATAGACGGGCGGCTGAGTGGGACAATACAACGCGCTTTCGTCCCTTCTGCGGATCGCAGAAGGGTGAAATTTGCAGTTGGGTAACGCCTCTTTTAATTTCCTGTAAAAGAACATCGCCAAAGTTCATGCTTTTTTTGTGAAGTTCATGCAAAAATATAATTTTTTGCGATTATTATAAAAGAAACTGAATTTTCCACATTATACAAAAAAACCATACCCGAAAAGGGGGTTAAAAGTAGGAGAGTTTGCACTTGAAATTGTTTTTTATAGACTTAATACTTTATTTTTTTTAGGCTTATTAAAAGACTTGTTAAAAAAATGACCGACATTTTAATTGCCAAAACATGTTCTACACGCAGTATTAAACTAAAGCATCTATAATACTTCTAAGTGATTAAATTTTCAAAACAAAAATACATGATTTTGTACGATTTTGCAATATTTCGCATGACATCATCTTAAAATTCATGTTAATTTTTTTTGTGGATCTAGGTACTAAAAAACATATTTTCTTGTAATTGTTGAAGCCATACGGAAGCCTAGAATTTTCTATCAATACTCAAAAAAATGTCTAGCGTTTGGCATGAAATTAAGCCTACCTGTTCAACAAAAAACAGCCTTGCAAATACGAAATACGACCCATTTGAAGGACAAATAAAACAACAAAATGAATAGCGACAATTAAAAATAAATTTTAACATTTACTTGACAACAAGCTAACCTGAAAAAAAAACTAACTGACTTGAAGCAGGATAGTAATTTTATAAAGCATCTAAAACACTCGAACGTTAAGTTCTGACGTCGCGAAATTTGCACAAGTTTGATGTCCTTAAATAATTTTCAGCTCTTGAAATGAATTGCATCGTGAGCTATGGAGCTTTGAAATATCCTTTTCATCACAAAAAATAAGCTTCGTAATGTTTGCTTTGCAATTGATTTTGGTGGTGGTTCGCTACATTTGGTGACATAGCAGGGGTGTCCAGGTCGCGTATTTCCAAAACCTAAACCGGTTCATTCACTTTACATTTTCAATATCAAAATTTAAATATTTAGAAATAAAATTATTAATTTATAATAAACACATTAGAAAGATTATTTTATCTAGATTTTAGAACAATTTTTTTTTTTGCAAAGTGATAAAAAATTATCAATATAGAGGTGTATTTACAATGTATGGGAATAATATTAAAATTTAAATATATAGAAATAAAATTATTTATTTCTAATATACACATCAGAAAGATTATTTTATTGAGATTTTAGAACAATTGTTGTTTTTGCAATGTGATAAAAAATAACCAATATAGAGGTATATTTAAAATGTAAATTGTCGCTACCGCGACTGAACCGGTATAGGTTTTGGAAATACGCGTCCGGGTTCATGAGATGAGATTTGTCTTGGCGGCCAAAGCGTTTGCGCAATACTGTATGGCGGGAAGGATCGGGAGAGATTGGTTGAGGGAGACCTAACCTAGGCCTCTCCAGTCTCCCTCGCCCCATCGCCTTGCACCACAGTGGGAGGGATAGATTCAAACGTTCTAACTCAAAAAAACTGATATTGAAATTAAAAAAACAACACACACATTTTAATAGGCAAATGTATTATAAACGTTGTCGTCAACTCCCTCTTTTGTCGTTTCATGTAAACGGCCGACGTAGTCTAGCGGTAAGGCTTTTGACTCGCAACCCGAAGGTCACGGGCTCGAATCCCGGCGTGGGAAAATATTTTTTTTAGATTAATTTGTGTTATTTCACGATTAATTCATTTAAAATAATATACCTATAGAATATTTGCAGAACGTTCCAGAGTGGAAGATACTCTTAGTATATGTAAGAACACCATTCGTTGCTTGAAATGGCTTTATCGATGTTTGGTGACCAGATCTGAATATGCAGGTACTTCCTACCTTCCTCTTCCCCACCTCCTTCCCTTGCCCACTACCTTCAGCTTCACAACATATCCCAATTGGGGATGCAAT
This sequence comes from Limnephilus rhombicus, assembly GCA_929108145.2. Classification (NCBI taxonomy): domain Eukaryota; kingdom Metazoa; phylum Arthropoda; class Insecta; order Trichoptera; family Limnephilidae; genus Limnephilus; species Limnephilus rhombicus. The sequence continues at coordinate 25,896,902 of OV815292.1, forward strand.
AGACTCACTGGCTCCAGACTGGAGTAGCTGGGACTCTTGTGAAGTATCCGTATAAAAACAAAAAAAAATAATAACTAAATAAAAAAATTTAAAATTTCATAATATTTTTTCAAAGTGCGTTCGGTAACTTTCCCATGAATTCATAAAGGTACATATTTAAATTATTTTGCGGTAAAATTTTAGATTTTAATATAAAATATGGTGTTTTCTCTTTCTAATACCGTTTAGATCATATTTCTAACCATAGTACATAAATAGATATTCTAGATAAGGTAGACACAACGAGTTGTCCAAAAGCCCAACAAATTAGAATGAGGGGTTTAGCGTGCCTAAACTAAAAAATAGCAAAATTCAGTTAAGTTAAAAATTTATTATCAATTGCTGTCGTAAAGGCAATTTTCCACGCCAGGCGTCAAAGCCTACTTTTTGCCTGCCACGCCACGTGAGACGAATCGTCAAGTAAATGGCTTATTTTTGTTTACTACAACAACGAAAAACATCGATAGTTTTCCTGGTTTTTTCTACCGTTATTCAAATTATTGAAACGAACGTGTTGGATTTTATTTAAGTAAATTTTAATCAAAGAAGAATGACAAAACAATTTTTTCTCTCATACTATTATAAAAACGTGGAGTAGCTGTGAAAAATCTTTATTATTTGCATAAAAACGTAAAAAAAAAATTGTAATATTAAACTCACCAAGTAGAATGCCAGAGGGCCAACATTTGTACACAGTTGACATTTGTCCTTGTCTGATGTTCAACAGTTCAATAACTCATCTGTGGAACGATTTGCCTCTGTGTTTCCTCTCTCCTACAACATGGGTATTTTTTTACATTACCTCCACACACCTCTGCCGTAGGTCACCCCAAGTGGTTCGCTACGTTTGGTGATTTAGCAGGGGTGCCCGGGTTCACGGGGGTGAGGTTTGTCTAGGTCTTGGAGGTGGATGACCAGGATACACTGAACCCCAGATTCCTACCCACCCCTTAAACCCTTTTCCTTCCCAGAACTCTCCTCTCCTTCTTTTCCCTAAAAAAACCCTCCACACAGCATCCCCAAAGATGACATAGGCCCTTAGTTATTTATTTAAATATTTTATTTTATTATTTTCTTCAGGGCCTCCTGTGTGGTGCTCATGTAAAAAAAACACAGGAGGCCCCGAGGGAAATAATTTCCCTCAAGGCCTATCTCATCTTTAGGGATGCTGTGTCGAGGGTCTTTTTAGGGAAAGGAAGGAGAGGTAGTTCTGGGAAGGAAAAGGGTACGAGGGGTGGGTAAGAAGCTGGGGATCAATGTCTCCTCAAGACCCAAGATCACTCCTTCCTATTTACGAAAACATCAACAACACAGCATCCCCAAAGATAACATAGGCCCTGAGGGAAATTATTTTCCTCAACACCGTGTGAGGTTCATGTAAAAAATAAATTAAAATTTTTTAAAGATTCATTAAAAAAATTTATATATTTTACCGGATCGTGAGAGATTGTTTGAAGGAGACCTAGCCTAGGCCTCTGCAGCCGGAGTCTCTCGACCCATCGCCTTGCACCGCAGTGGGAGGGATGGATTTCATCCAATCCTGGACGAATTGCTCCAGATTCCTACCCACCCGTCACACCTTTTCCCTTTCCGGAGCTTCCTCCTAAAAATACCATATCCATACAGCATGACATAGGCCTCCTGTGTGAAATGTAAAAAAAAAATGACATAGAAAAATGTCTCAGGTTAAAAATAAGAGTTTAATCGAAGACAAACGCGGATATTGACGCCATTTCAAGTCGGTACGCTGATCCGGCTTAGTCAAGGTGACGATGTATTCGGGAAGCATATTGCAGCAAGTAAGTACCTAATCTGGCTTTCATGACGAATGAAAAATAAGAATTTTTCCGTCATCAAAAGCACTGAACTCGCTGTGATTCACTGTTTCAGTGATTCGGGTGAATTCGTGACGTCATTTATGTCATTTAACACTCTATTTGAATACAAATCTAAACGATAAGTCACTGAACCAAATTACACATAGGTGGTTTATTTTTACCCCACAGGAGAAGTACGTTGTAGACATTACCGGATGCCCGAAGAGAGATCAATTTTTCCATAATTTTGGTGAAATTGAATTTGAAAATGATGATTATCTAACTAACTACCAGCCCCTTATTATCTAACGTTGGTAGATAGAATAGACTGCACACAACTCAGTCTTGGAACGTACACCTAGCTACTTCATTTACATTCACACATCGCCGCACACATAATCTTAATCTAAATGAACTTAAAGCACTTAATAACTGTCCACAACGGAGAGCTAGTACCTACCCTGATGTTTGGCAGTGAGTCAAGGAACTGGCAGAGGAAGAATGAAAATAGACTGATTGCTGTTGAAATGATATCCCTGAGCGAATGTGTAGTAAAATCATGTATGATCATGTGAGAAATGTGGAGATCCGCAAAGAATGCAAGGCTGATATAGGCGTAATGAGTAAGATTAAGATAGGGACCCTCAGACGAAGAAAGTAGAAGTCGGGGACGCTTAATGAAGACATGGCACGATCAAGTGAATCAGATTCTTGAGTCGGGCCATCTCAAAAGTCAGAATATTAGAAGAGTACCTACGTATGAGACGATGTATGAATGTGAGTGAGGCAAAGAGTGTGTGCCAAGACCGAGTTGTTTGGCGGTCCGTCTTCTGCCTACCCCTGCGGAGAAACGGCGTGATGGTTCGTTGGTTAATGTTGGTTAAATGTCGGCCTTACCAGGTCGAGATTTGGCCCGGTTACTAGCGCAGTTGATCCTGATAAACGGGTAGGAAGGTTCAAACCAAAGTCAAACAAAAAAAGTTAAAGAACATTTAAAAATAGATGTAAGATAGTAAAAAAACTTCATTTTTTATATCTTGAACTGGATTAGTTTTTCGACTTCCGTACCAAATGGGGTACTTAAGACATTCCAAGTCTTGTACAAACATGCAATTAGACAGGAACGTAGTTTGATTGGACCATTTTTTGTTAATGCCATTTTACATTGCGTAACCTAGATGTATTTTTTTTCTCTAATAAACATATACTCATACTAGGTTAGGCTGAAAAGCGATGCACACATGCTTGTAGAACACGAACAAAAACAAATAGCAAGATCGGTTAAAAAGTCAATTCAAGCATGATTCTTCAGCTTCAAAATAATATATTTATTTTTCAATGTAGTCACCGTTAAAGCTATCACATTTCTCCCAACGTGTAACAAGTTTTTTCTTCGTGTAACAATAAAAAAACCTAATTGTGAAAAATTCTTCCAACATTTCTCGAATCCAGGACTTGACAGCTGCCTTCACCTCATCGTCCGAGGTGTAATGATTACCCTAGAGGTGTCTTTTGAAGAAAGTAATAAAAATCACAAGGTGAAAGATCGGGGGAGTGAGAAGGGTGTGGAATCGGTTCAAACTTGAGTTTTTACAGAGGGTCTAATCGACGCTGTTTGTTTACGTCTGTGATACGGTGTGGTACCCGTCGTCCACAGATTTTAAGGTATCCTAATTGTTCAACAATCAAGCCGGCAAAAATAGTTTGTGATACGCTTTTGAATCAAATCGTGGACGAGTTTGGATTGTTTATCGTTTGTATCAATGATCGGACGTCTGCTGCATGTTTCATCAACAATTATTGCTTTTCCAGGATCACAATCATGAAAGTTTATTACCCATCGATTTACAGAAGACTTATCAACATTGGAGGACCCACCATTTACCCGCCCTGGTATAGGTAACAGATGGTTACCCCTTCAAGGCTCTTGCAAGGACTCTAATTTTTTTGGTGAAAACGACTCTACATTTGATAACGAAACTAGACCTCCAATGTCCCTGCATACGTTGTTAGTAAGCAGTATGCAAGTGCTTAGCGGGAAATACAGATACAATAGGTGTTAGTATGATAAAATATAGGCAAGATAATGAGACAGGTTGGTGAAAGTCCACGAGGTGGCAAGCGCTGGGTGATTGTATCCAGCGTATCCTACAAGCACCTGTTTGGGAAGAAGACACAGTAGATAAGTAATAAGGGAATGGCAAACGGTTGGGAGTCCTCTTCAATCGATTGGCAGTCCCAGCAAGAATGCGCATGACATTCGGTCTAGTCGTGAACCACACTCAGGTTCCGCGCCCCTTAGCCGGTTCCTCGGTGATGCCTCAAAGAAAAGTAAATGGGAGATTGGGGGGAAATACCCGACGACCCTAAGGAATTCAGCGACGAGTAGCCGGAGGCAAGGCGAAGGAGAGCCGAGGTCGCCCCCCCCAAACCTAAAGCCTGCACATGTTGCTGGGGGTGGCGCAATTAATTTTAGAGGGCACCGTGCCAAGACTTATCAACAGTATCATCACCATGAACATCCTTTGAACGACGAAGAATCTCAGTACCAGTCACTTTTTTAGCAGTTAAAAATTCGATAACAGCACGCTGTTTACGTTGACATAACACTAAAACACGTCTCGATACTTCCGCTTCGCAAAATACACTTAAAAACTTGCGAGTACACATAGAGAAGGATTGTCACTTCCATATTCCACCTGGCGTGCTTCTGCGGGTATTGTTCGCGCTGTAAAAGTATGTGAGCATTATTTTTCAGCCTACCCTCGGACTAATGGATTTCTGTTTAGTGCAATATTTAAAAAAATCAAAACTAAATATATTAACCTATTTGAGATGAGCTGACTTATATTACATGGTATAAGATTTTATGTTTTAAACATGGCGGTGATCATGAAAAGCTGTGTGGCAAATTTTTGTAAAGTAATTGATTAAGCTGCTGTCAATGTCGATATCCACCAAAGAAAAGTAATGAATTCAAATCGAAAGAAAAAATACAAGTGTGCAGTTCACAAGTGGTATAATTGAAACCTTCAGAAAACTAAAGTAGACAAGAGTGGGGAGGCTACGAAGCACCGTACAAAGAGGAGACAGATTATTCCACCTCATCTCTGGCAGGCTAAATCCTGTCGAAATAGGTGTTTGTCTCTTTTTAGTGTCGCTTTTTCGGTCATTGAGTTTCAAATCACAATGGTGCTAAACAAGTTTTCACTTCGAAAACATTGGAAAAATACGTCGTAATATTGTGACAATAAACAAGATTTATTTTATTATTCACAACTGCACTCATATTTGCACGAATGAACTAAAGAAATTAGTGTAAATATGTTAGTCATGTAGTTTCAACATGCAACAGTTTGGGCGAGTACTTGCCTAATTTAGACGGAGTGTTGTAGCCACGGGTACCTGATGAAATTGACAGCCGGCCGTTAATATACAGGCGCCGGTAAGAGGGTTATTATGAGAAGTTTCGGTAGGTTCGTTAGTTGGTTCCTGGGAGTGCAGGGTGTAACAGCTGAACTACAAGCCGTCAAAGGCCATGGCCGAAACACACGTGAGCGAAATAATTTATAATGAATCATCACGAGATAATTTTAACTTTGGCTTATTAAATCATTAGCATTTAATTAATCCTTCTAAATATGTATAGTTTATCTGTACAGGCGCCCTTCAGGATTTTCTAATGATATGCATCCATTTTGTTTGATACCACATGTTCCGAGAAACTAGTTTAACATTAATTGATTTACCGAAGGTAGTCAACCACCCCTGTAGATTCGATAATACAATAATCATGCTCTACCCTTAATGCTTGAGATTAAAGAATAAATGTGCATCTTTGTTACTTTAACATTCCGTCTTTTCTTTCATTGATCTACCCACATGTCAGCACTTGTATTCCGGATATGGATTAAATGTTTATTTTAATATGAGAGTAATAATTATAACATTGGGATGGCGGTGATTGCAAAGATAGATAACTAGGTAAGATTATCGTTACAAACCTCCTTCAATAGTATAGTTAGACGAAATTTTGTGGTATCTTAACAGATATCAGATAGGTATTATTTTAGAACAGTATCGTCTATCGTCGTTCGTGTATAATGTACGAACGGTTCCGATGATAGCCGAGGGCATCTGGTGGTTGGGCAGATCCCATCAGTCTACCGACCCGCAACGACTATAATAATAGAGAGAATAACTTAGAGCCTCCCAGAGTAAGGATGATTGGTCCAGTTAAATGTTCATTATAAAATTTTAGGACAAAGTCACTTGTTATCTCAACGAATCTCGATCTTATTTGGAAGTTTCTCAACACATTCCCAATGTATTAATTATTGGGATTAACATGTATTACAAAAGAGAACATTATATGATGCGAAAGTGAATGCTAGAAGTCGGGAACGACCGAGAAAGACATTTTTTTTTACATTAACTCCACACAGGAATCTGTCATCTGGGATGCTGTGTGGAGGGTCTTTTTGAGGAGAGGAAGGAATGAAAATTGGTCTTTAAGAGACCCATGTTATAGGAAGGAGGAAACACAGAGGCCGGCAAATCATTCCACAGCCGAGCTGTTGAAGAAACGACCCGTTCTCATGTGACAAATGTCAACCGTGTACAAATGTTGGGCACGCGTTTGGCGTGTTTCCCGACTATACACCGGTGCCGAAGGGATCAATGATGTTGTTCCTCGGAGCATCTTCCATTGTAATACCGGTAGAATAAGGATAGCATTCCCTAAAAAGATTGCAATCCGTCTGTTAAGATGGGAGAATCTATTAAACGGACCGCCCTTTTCTGCACAGAAAAGGATAAAGCGAATAACACGATAAAGCGAATCAAATGCTTATTACTTCATTATTTATGCATTAAACCGCTTACTCGTTAATACGGAAAACTTTTTATCCAAACAGTTAGATTTAGCTTTATTATTACGAAAAGTGAGTATTTATGTCGGGGGAGACCAAAAAATATGCATTTAACATTTTAATTTTGTTAAAATTAATTCACTCGGGCGGGTAACGCCATGTTTATTCATCGTTTTTATTTTAACATTTCATCAATGCTGCCAATCATAGAAAAAATATTTTTGCGTAAAACAAAGTGAATGAATCATTGACAAGTTTGTACCTGTATTTATAACAGTAGAACATGGAAATAAATGTATTAAAATAATTACACAAACCCTCTACACAAACCCTGCGTAGCCAAAAAAACCATTCAAAACCTGGGATGTTTTTTAAAAGTATGATGAAAAGCAAGTTTATTTTAGAAAATTTATTTTATAAGATTGGTACTTCCGACAAATGTCATATTTGGTTATTCCGTATTATCCGTGCATCAAACTTCGACAACACGAACGTTCCGTATTATCCGTGAGGTGGACTAACTGCATATTTACCATTACTTCTTCTAATAGTGCAAAATTATTTTGTGGTAACATTTTAAATTCAAATTAATACATAACTTTGTATTAACCACTTAATTTATTTATTTATTTATTTATAAGTACATGTAACATACATAATAAATTTACTTCAGGAGATACATTAGGTCACCATACTAGGCAGCTGCCTGTATCATGGTGACCAACGGAGGATAGTTGTTTGAATTGGAGTCTAGTACTCGTAAGTGTAAACATATCTAAGTATATCTAAGTAAAATAATAAAAATAAAAAATATTATAAATTAATATCATTCATTTCTTATGAATTTTTTTTTTCTTTTTTTGGTATGCAGTATTATAAAAAGAAAGAAAAATAAGGTTTCTTTAAGTACCAACTAAATGTAACATGAGTAAGTATAAAGAGAGTATATGAGTGTAATAAATAGGCGAATTATTATTATTTACAAAAACCGATATGTTTCGTCAGCAAAGCTGACTTCTTCAGGGTTTTGACAGAACTAATTTTAAAAATAGACATACATAGGTAATAGAGAAAAATAATAGACATAAACAATAATAAAATTTGAAAGAATATAATGTGTAAGAGACAAGGGGCAATATAGAACAATTAAAAATTTAAAAGGGGAATAGATTTAATAATGGGTCATTTAAAAACAATTTTTTATTATTAATAATATTTAAATTTGCATTAACACTCTTTCTAATCTCTAAAATTTCTAATTTATCCAACCGAAAGCCATTAACATTACAATGTATTAATTCTATTCCACTGTTAAAATTAAAGGTATGACTAGTTTCTATTAAATGGTTGGCAGTTGTTTATTGTCACGAATCAGTATTAATAGAGGAGTGTATGTTTGAGACAATGTGTGAATGTGAATGACACAAGGAGTGTGTGCCAAGAAAACTTGTTAGGCGGTCCATCCTCTCTGCTATATCTACAGGGAAATAACGAGTTTTTTTATTATTTTCTGAATGGAAAAATCTGAACACCTTTATTTTATTTTATTTATTATTCATAATTACTATTTTTAATTTTTTAATTTTTCTTTATTGCATTAGTCTATTTTACTCTATATTTAAGAGTAATTTCGATTTGTTTGTTAATTAAAAATCTGCATAAACGTAATATTATGTATACTCATGACAATAATTTGTTTTTGTTTCCAGCTTATCAATACCCAATTACCCAATCATTATACGTTTAGGTATGAAACAATTTTAGCTATTGACGTGTTTATAATACCTAAATTTAAACAAGACTTTATTGTAAAATAATTAAATATCCCCGACAAATATCCCTCGACATAATATCCCAAGGAAAAAATATATCTCCACTACGCTGAATTATTTTTTTTGTTCGGTTAGGTTAGGTTAGGTTTTAGATGATATTTTGTGGGGGATGTTTTGTCCGTAGGATATTTTGTCGGGGATATTTTTTCAGGGGATGAAGACGCGCGAAACCGTGGCATAATCTAGTAGGTATGTACCAGACTATTTGATAAATCAGATCAACTTCGGCCGTACAACAACTAGTATATTGTAATTCATTGTCTTCAATGTGTACGGAAATCAATCATGGAGAAAAAATCGATCACTCAACCTGCAATCATCGCCGACATTACTTTGCATCAAAAAAGCATTACTTCTGTTACAAATAAACATTAAAGTGTCTAAAAAATAGTGGCACCGGAAAAACCGAGCCGATGTGACCTTGATTCACGCTCGACAGTGGCGTTCGTGGACTTTTTAATCGAGAAGAAAAAACAGCGAATTAATTGATTTAAATTTACCATCTTACTACGGGAAAATTACCATCTTAATATAAGACGGAGCAAGTTTTCACTAAAAATGGCTAAGTTGCATGCATTAGCCGATGTTGGTTGGTATTACCAATAACTGCTTCATTAAGTCATATTACAAGCCAATTACTGAATACATATATACATATTATTGTACTAAAAGGTACCAACAGATGGCACTATGGTATTTTGAATCTCGGAAGCATTCCTATTGGTTCCTCACACGCCAATAGCGATCCCTCAACATTTCCACATAGTCACCATCTGCCGGGACAATTTAAGAGGAACCATTCTGTTCCAGACTGCCGAAGACATAACAGCTTTGTAAATCGCTACTTGTTCTGTTATAGTTCGGATGTAAAATTGTTTTAATAAACTTATAAGCAAATCAAATAAATGCTTATTTGATTTGTACACAATTCATGCATCATATCCCCCCACAGCACTGATTGCTGCAATTTGTAATTTGCTCCGAAAGGCACAGCCTTTTTCGACATTAGCTCAAACTAGTCTTCCCTTGAATGTGTATTACACACAAATCAACATTTTTTTATAGAAAAGAGCATTTGATATGGATTTTGTGTTCTTTGAATTTTTAGTTCCTACTGTGGACAATGCCTACGCACACCACATAACAGCCATAAAAATATATTAGTAATATGACAACACTTACCTAGGTACTTTCCGCTGTGAGTCGACAGAAAGACAAATTCTCGAACATTCTTGGAGGTACCTTGGTCCGGGCTGGTCGCGATGTGCTTTACGTAGTTTACCCTTTGCTCATCTGTTAATTTTATCAAAAGTTATTGCCGTGTATTTTACTGTGTAAAATGTGAAATTTAAATATAAACCAAATCCAGCTTAGTAAATCATAATCTTTTTATTTACTACCCGTAACATTAATTGAAATAACAGATTATAGTAGGGTTGTCGTAGGGGAGGACGCGGCGCTGCGATTCATAGCTGGAACTACGGGCATATTTTTAAAAGTATATATTAAATTTTGGCAATAGTATAGGTAAGGCAGTGTAGCCAGTGCTTTTGGGCCTATATGGAATGTACGCTTATGCCGTTTGGAGTATTTTTCAGCGCATGTCTTCAGACTCAGTTTGATTCAACAGGCGCCGAGCCAAGCGGAACGCTTTTTCCTTTTGAAAAATGCGGCCTTCCGTTTTTGCAAGAGGAAATTGACGTTTTTACTTCGCGGTTCTATCAACTTTTTATTTCGTGAAGTTGCGATGGTTTCTTTATAATATGTTCAGAGAAGAGCTTAATTTGATGAAAAATCATGTTCCTGTGCGTGCCGTTGGTAACCTATCAAATACGAGGGTAGTCTGAAAAGTTTCCGACCTGAACATGAAGATGGCAGCACTCGTCAATAAAAGCTAGTGAATGTAATTGTGTAGTTGTAGTTGAAGTTGTGAATGTAGTCTTTTGACAGTTACTCACCAACGTTTGGGCCATTTTGGATGCGCAGTTTTTGGTTGACACTCGTTTGAGTGAGTCGATGTGTTTGTTTTTGTGATAATGGAAAAACTCAACTACATTCACTAGCTTTTATTGACGACTGCTTCCATATTCATGTTCAGGTCGGAAACTTTTCAGACCATCCTCGTATATTATCTCATAAAAAAATTAAGATATTAAAATAGTTGAAAATATGGACATGAAATCAACGATATTTGTGTAGTTCGCTGTCATCCAAATAAAGAACCAAAATCATTCATTAAAAACGGCACATGTGCTCGGATTATGGCATATCCAATTGGGAAGTAATCGGAGAAGAAAAAGGCACATGTGCTCGGATTATGGCATACCCAATTGGGAAGTAATCGGAGAAGAAAAAGGCACATGTGCTCGGATTATGGCATACCTAATTGGAAAGTAATCGGAGAAGAAAAAGGCACATGTGCTCGGATTATGGCATACCCAATTGGGAAGTAATCGGAGAAGAAAAAGGCACATGTGCTCGGATTATGGCATACCCAATTGGGAAGTAATCGGAGAAGAAAAAGGCACATGTGCTCGGATTATGGCATACCCAATTGGGAAGTAATCGGAGAAGAAAAAGGTTGAAAAATCATGTCTTTAATACCGCAAAAGCCATACAAATCAAAAGAAACATTCCGAAACACAGCATAAAAAACCCCAAAAATATATGACGATATTATTTTTTAACGTGAAAATCTTAAATCTATCTCAATATAGGATAGTTTTTTTGTCAATATGACTTTTTTTTTTTACATTAACTCCACACAGGAGGCCCTGAGGAAAATAATTTCCCTCAGGGCCTATTTCATCTGGGATGCTGTGTGGAGGGTCTTTTTGAGGAGAGGAAGGAATGAACATTGGTCTTGAAGAGACCCATGTTGTAGGAAGAAGGAAACACAGAGGCCGGCAAATCATTCCACAGCCGAGCTGTTGAACACAAGAATGAGTCGAAGAAACGACCCGTTCTCATGTGACAAATGTCAACTGTGTACAAATGTTGGGCACGCGTTTGGCGTGTTTCCCGACTATGCACCGATGCCGAAGGGATCAATGATGCTAGTTCCTCGGAGCATCTTCCATTGTAATACCGGTAGAACAAGGATAGCATTACCACCCGACGCCTGTGCTCTAAAGATTGCAATCCATCTGTTAAGATGGGAAATCTATCAAACGGACCGCCCGTTTCTGCACAGAATCGAGGGTATTTTTCAGGTATTTTGGAGCTCCAGACCAGAGGTGGCTGCCAAATTCAACCGTGGGCGCATTTGCGGTTTGTACAGGGTTAGCAGTTGTGTACTATTAAAGTATCTGCGGGCCCTGTACAGTACGCCCAGTTATGACTGATTTAATATTAAAATACTTGACTTCCGAGGTCGCTGAAGGCCGCAAAAGGATTTACATTAAAAAGCGATACGCACTGGTAACATAAATAGAATACCATTTTATTTGGCTCAGTTGCAACACGTTCGAGCTCCGTGCTACGACTAAACATTTTTTCTCACTCAGTATTTTTTACCACAGATATGATCGGAAACTTAAAAACATTATTATCTTATCTTACATATTGGTAAAACAGTTAGATACTGACATAACTTTACGTGGCAGTTATCAAGTTTGATTGCCAATGAATATAAAAGTCAGGGGTTAAAAGATGTTTTGATGTTATGTTTAAGGAGTCGTGTGCTCGACTCCCAAGAAGGAAATCTAAAGTCACAAAGAAACTAGCCATAAATCAAATTTTCGCCGTGCATTTGTCAACCTTAATCGCTTAATTTATGCATTTAGCGATTAAAACATACTGGTAAAATCCGGTTGAAAAGGGCACCATTTTAAAATCTATTGGTTTCCTCTGTTAAAGTTAATAAGTAACTGTAAAGTTTTCAAATCAACAATAATTAATATCATGTTATCTAATTGATATGAAGACGTGGCAGAGGAGAACGGATAAAACCGGAAAATTTTTGCAGAACTGCACTCCCGCCAGCCACAAAGGTTTTGAAGCTATTTGAAAGGTTTTCCCAATGATAGCCAAACTCTAGGAGAGGGCATCAGAAAAAACGAATCAATTTTTCTAATAATTTTTCTTAATTAGTTATTTTGCTTGAATCTAGAAGACTTCTAGATTAGATAGACTTTATTCCCAAAAACTTTGAAATGAAATGTATGACACCTACTAATATTTTTTGTTTTCGTTCAAGCAGATATGTGCACAACACAAATATCTCTACATTTCTTGTTATTATTGTTATTGTTGTTTTTGTTGTTTTTTATATTGTTTTTGTTGTTGTTTTTTTTTGTTGTTATTGTTGTTTTTTATATTGTTTTTGTTGTTGTTCTTTTCTTGTTGTTATTTTTATTTTAGGTTTTATTGTTGTTATGTTGTTTTTGTTATTGGTGTGCCACAGTTTTTACTGTTTTTGTTATTGTTGTTATTAATTTTTTATTGTTGTTTTTGTTATTGTTATTGTTGTTCTTTACCATTACCGATTCGTAATAAAACTGTTGTCGCCAATTTACATAAGAACTTTCAACTCGTGGGACCCATACATGGCAATTAAATTTCAAGAAAGGGTGGTGTGATCAAGAAAGGTTTACAATATTTGAAAATTTTAAAAATTTCAACAGCAGCATGAAAACAATAGACAAGGACATAAAACATATCGGTTTTCAACTTCAATGAATATATGTGGTAGTCTCGCCTTTTTTATTAATATTTTTTTGTGAAAACTTCTTAAAATCGACCAAATCTTCAGCATTTTTCAGTGTGTATAACATTTAATTTGTTATTCACAGTAACTAAAAAATGATTCACCAGAAACTACCTATTATTTTTTTACTATTATCTGTACCACAGTATCAGTCAATAGCTTTAATATATTCAATGGTTGCTATTCACATTGTACACCATCTTCGGAATGCAAAGCTAACCGTTGTCAAACAAAACCTCATCGATCAATGGACCATTCTCAATTCTACCTACATTAATCTTTTTCAACAATTTTCACTGACCTGTTTGTACGTGATAACCTACACACGGATGTTTCAACTCACTTGGAATCATCAATGAACATATATATTTTGACAACAGTTCGCTTTGTTATTTGGTATTGCCCTCCTTGAAAAATCTTTTTTTTTTAAATGAATAACTCACAAGAATCCCATCTGCTCCCGTCTGGAGCCAGTGAGACTACGGCATCCCCATTTGGGATATGTTGTAAGGCTGAAGGTAGTGAGGAGGAGAAGAAGATGGGAAAGAGGGGAAATATCTGGCTATTCAGGTCTGGTCACCAAACACGGCTATAGCCATTTCAAGCAACTTTTCAATTCTGAATGGTGGTCTTACACCAGGGCGATATTGAGAGTGTTTTCTACTCTGAAACGTGCCGCAAATACGCTTTATATTATTTTGTATAAATTAATTGTGAAATAACACAAATTAATAAAATAAAATTTATTTGCCCTCGCCGGAATTCGAACTCGCGACCTTCGGATTGCGAGTAAAGAGCCTTACCCCTAGACCACACCGGACTGATTCTTGAATTCAACAGATCGGCCGTGAAATGATTTGCCAACCTCTGTGTTTCCTTTCACCTACAATATGGTTCTCTTCAAGATACATGTTCTATTCTTCCTCTCCTCAAAAAGACACCTCATACAGCATCTCCAAATATGACATAAGCCCTGAAGGAAACTATTTTCCTCAGGGCCTCCTGTGTGGAGTTAATGTAAAGTAGAGTAAACTTGTGAAAAAGCAAAGTTTATTTATATTCATAGATTCTATTTACCAGTGACAAACAACAACTTTACAAATTGGAACATGTTTCCAAAATATTTTATTAACTACTAGATGACACGGCGAACTTCGTACCACCTCAGAATCAAAACTGTTGTGTTAAATTCAGTTTTTTATTACGTTCCTTCCCAGAACTTCCTCTCCTTCCTTTCCTAAAAAGACTATCCACACAGCATCCCCAATGATGACATAGACCCTGAGGGGAATTATTTTCCTCAGGGCCTCTCGTGGGGAGCTAATATAAAAAAGTTAAAAATCACAGAATGAAGCAATTATTGATGCGCAACTGTCCGTGTTTTGTTTTTGTCAGTATCAGAGATGGGTTTATATTTTTTGGGATTTTCTTACTTTTTCACTTACTTGCGGGAATTGCGTTTCATTGTCTTTATATACGTGTGAGGAAAATTTTTTATAATTATTGTATTCTTCCTTTGGAGGGGTGTAGACATACGTTCACCGTTTGTCTCTTTTCGACTGTAGTGCATTTGTAGTGTAAGAAAGAGAGGCAGCATTATATTTTTAAGATCAAAAGCAAAACAATCAGCGCATTGACATTTAGTGTTTTTAAATTTTTGGAATTCACTCACTATTCAATATTATGCTTATCACAAAATTGCTGCGGCTCTTTCAAAATATGAGAATTCGTTCCATTCAAAATGTATGAGGAAAAGAAATTTGTTCATAACTTTTTTTCGTGAATTTTTTCAATGTTTTAAAAGCTATTCTGCTATTCGGGGCGGATCCATTAAATCAAAGATCATATAATTCGGTCTAGCCGTTCTTAAGTTATAAAAGGTGTACTTAACCAGACTTTGTTTTATATATTAAATAAAAAGATGATAATATTTGTTCATTCTTATCCTTTGAAAAAAAAACTCTGCAATACATTGGTAGGTAAATTCAGGAGATTCATTTAATAAGTGTATTTTAAATGAAGCTACTAATTCCTATGCAAAGTACTTACATAAACTATTAGAAATCAGTTACCTACATTAAAAGCTGATTTTCTCACAACAATTTCGAAATATTGTTTATTCCGCTATCAAAATGCAGGGAATATCGGTACAAAATCGAATAAACCGGGAAATTTATAAACGAGCAGTCCAAACTACTAAAATAATGATGTTAATATTTTATCCTCATAAACTTCGACGAATTCGCAATCTTCGGATTTAACCCTTCATCGCCGATTGTAGACGATTTGATCTTATCACCGGAATGTTTAGACCACTTTTAGGAAATTATAGTTACTCGGTGACACCTATTTGTATCATGTCGTCTTCATATCTGCCCAAATAATTTAGTTCCATAAATGACCACCACGGGAAATTTGGCAAATGTCAAAAAAATTAGGTCGGTCATTGGTCGCTCAATTAGATTTGAGACGACTAACACATTCTTAGGATTTTATATGTATTTGATGGGTATCTCCATATGAAAAGTCGCCGAGAAGAAGCTTTTTTCCCTGCTTATGTACACTTATTGCACTTAGCGAAAAAGGGACAGCAATAATTATATTTGTAAATTAAATTAGATTAGATTACTTGATTAAATTTGCATGTATTAGAAAAATACAATTGTATTATTTTAATTTGTACATTAAAATTATTTTCCTTTTCAAGTTTTCCGAAGATGCAAAACAATTTTTCATGATTCTTATTAATTGTTTCCCTTTACTTTTTTAATCATTATATGCCCAATGTAGAATATTATCTACATCAGAAAAAAAGAGTATGCCATTTTTAAAGATTTCTTCTTCAAACACAGCAAACTCATTTTGTGGCACTGTTTTAATTCAAAATTAATATTTGTACAAAACATTAACAACAATTCTAATATTTTGAATAACAAATTAATTTATCTTTTTGTCCCATTCTAAACATATTTCCGATAAACCGCTCTGTTCTTCCCGGAAATACCGTAATTAACTATACCCTATTGCTTACCGCCCATTCAAACACCTAAAATTTGCATGATTGTCAATATTCTATATCGTAGGTTAGTTATAATACTCTCCTGACGAAGGAAGGGTGCTTCCGAAACCGGTAGAGTGTTAGTAAAATAAAAGTGGTCTACAACAAATTTACGTGTTTTTTATTGTAATAAACTCTTAGTTTTTACCACTTTTATTGTTAAAAAAATACATTTTTCGTAAGCAATGCCTACTTTATCAGGGTTTATTTAAAACATGTTGGTTTTTTAAACAATACACGTGGTTAAGATGACAATATACCCTAAAATATATTCAGAATCTTAACGATGTAAGTAAAGAAGCCGTGTACACAAATTGCGACTTGCGACCCGTGTATTGGACGGACCTACTGTCGAATTTTCCGTATCAAAGAAAAGAAGAAGAAGAAACATAATATGGGAGTCTTAACGACGTAAGCGTGTAAACAAATATACGCCGCGGCACGGCGTATTGCACGAACGTATGGTCGAATTAACCCTAGCAGGCCTGGAGATTCGACCTTTCTGCCGCGTTCATTTTAATTAATTCTGAAGAACGTGTTACAAATATTTAAAATGTGTCTCCATGTTGTCCGTCCGAAGTTATTAATGCATCGTATAGAAAAATAAAATCTGGTGCTTACCGCTAACTTTACAGTTGAAAAATGGGTTATAAAGTTTTAAAATCGTTGTACGTAAAATATATTAATGGTAAGATACCCCTTTTATTAATCTAAAATATAAATAACTCGCATTCTTTGTGCGGTATGGAAATAAAAAAGTTATTATAGTTACGAATTCGCCGTAAATGATTAAAATGTGATTTTTGAGCAAACTAAAATTATTAGATTTGTGTACCGCCTTAAAACTAAGTGCTGATTAATATTTTGGATTAAAAAAAAATTATTTCTCTCGTAATCTATTGACTCAAAATTCGAGCAGTGTTGGGTTAAATTAAGAGTATTTACTACTGTGCTGCGGAGGACGCTTAATGGCGTAGGTTATTAAACAGTTTTATTGCATTTTCAAGATTGCTTTTGAAATAGCCGCCGGGTCTTCCATAAACGAACACCATAAATTCGATCATTTCTAAGGCTATTGCGGAGCCCGAGTACATCTGCGAAACATGTGCATAGATATTCACAATGCAGGCTGAACTATTTGCATACGCGAGTAGATACATGCAGCGGGACAGGCACAATCACGGCAGTCATCCAATTTGCTCTACTTTCACTGCATATCCCTTTGTGTCCGAGTTAAATACGATCGCGATTCCTCTGTGGACGGCATACAGAGCGGCCTAATAAGAAAATCGCAACACACAGTCGTGACATCCCAAGGGCCATCGCCAGACATGCTTTAATGGCGTTTAATACTTTGTACACGATTAAAATAGCTTAACTTGCTTTATTTTATACCTACACGTGGTTCAAATAGCTTAAGTCTGAAACTATGTTAGGCATTTGGAATGATTTTTTTTAAATAATATAGCTCCTTAGAGGAGGTTCTGAGGAAAACAATTTCCTTCGGGGCTTTTGTCATTAATTTATTTACTAGCTGACCCGATGAACTTCGTACCGCCTCAGAATCAATAGCTGTTGAATTAAATTAATTTTTTTTATTAAGTTAAAAATTACGCAATGAAGCAATTATCAATACGCAACTGTCCGTGTTTTGTTTTTGTCAGTATCAAAGATGGCGTTGTGTACGGATTTATATTTTTGTGATTTTCTTACTTTTACAATTACTTACAGGAATTCGGGAGGCGGATACGGGTGCCCCCGCCCCGGGAACCATTTATTGAATAACCAACACCTCTGCCATAGATCACCCCAAGTGGTTCGCTACGTTTGGTGATTTAGCAGGGGTGCCCGGGTTCATGAGGTGACTTATGTCCGGGTCTTGGCAGTTGATGCGCCTGCCCACCTGCTGCGTGGCGGGCCGGATCGAGAGGGACTGGTTGAGGGAGGCCTTTTGACCTTTCCAGCCGGACTCACTCGACCCATTGCCTTGCACCACAGTTGGAGGGATGGATTCATATGTCCGTCACTCCCGGACACATTGACCCCCAGATTCTTACCCACCTCTCATACCTTTTTCCTTCCCAGAACTTTCTATCCTCCCCATTCCTTAAAAAGATCCTCCACACAGCATCCCCTAAGATGACATAGGTCCTGAGAGAAATTATTTTCCTCAGGGCCTCCTGTGTGAAGCCTATATAAAAAAATGCGTTTCATTTCAGAGATTTATTATAATTATTGTATTTTTCCTTTTGAGGTGTGCAGACATACGTTCACCATTTGTCTCATTTTCGACTATTGACATTGAGTGTCTAAGAAAGAAGGGCAGCATTATATTATTGCAATCAATGCATTGACATTTGACGTTTTCGAATGTTTGGAATTCATGCACAGTTAAATATTATACCCCTCACAATATTGCTGCAGTTCTTTCAAAATACCAGAATTCGTTCCATACAAAATGTATGGGGAAAACAATTTTCTTTATAACTATTTACTTCGTTAACTTTTGTGATGTTTTAATAGTTATTATCCTATCCGGGGCGGAGACAAATCCAACAAATCAAAGATCATCAAAATCAGCCCAGCCGTTCTCGAGTTATAAATAGTGTAACTAACCCGACTTTGTTTTATATATTACGATTTGTAAGAGACAAACAGCTTATACATAAAAATATAGAGATACATATAATATACGAAGATAAATTAAGGCAAAGTTAAATTTAAAAAAGGTCTCTTATTGTTTGTGCTGAACTCGTAAGCAAGAAATAGGAAGAAGTGTGATCATCAAATTGAAGTTTCTAATGAAGAAACCTCAACTAAAATCGTAATAGTCGTATCTTAAAGTCACATGGTGGCAAAGCAACTATTGGAAATATCAATTCGATCAATTCAACCAATTAAAGTTAAGATCTTACCTGTTTTGCGTTGACCAGTTGTAAGTTATAACTCATTAGGTTATGCAGTCGTTCTTAGTGGACATATATCTATATTGTGCGACATGACAATGTTACTCACCTGCAAAGAAAGAAAATACAATATTAATGACAAATTCAATTGTGTTTGTGTGATACATATTGTGTTGTGACAACATTCAGAGAATATTGTTATCATTTTTATAAACCTGATATGGTAAAATTTGTGAATCTGAATTCTTAAAACAGAAGTTCTGACGATTGTGTAATTGGCTTAGGTAGAATTGTTTTAATGATAATTTTAGTGCTATGTAAAGCGGTTGTGTTGTTCATGTATTTAGTGCTATGTAAAGCGGTTGTGTTGTTCATGTATTTACTGCTACGTAAAGCGGTTGTGTTGTTCATGTATTTAGTGCTATGTAAAGCGGTTGTGTTGTTCATGTATTTAGTGCTATGTAAAGCGGTTGTGTTGTTCATGTATTTAAATCCACCTGGTTATGTGTCTTGCACTGCAATCTGCCATCTGCGATCCAAAAACTGTTTTTTTTCTTTATCCTTTAATTTATATATTGTTAATTAAAATGCACCTCTTTAACTAGGTACCACGTGTTATACCCATTTTTATCCTATTTTTTGTTATCTTAACCTTTAAAACTGTTTTTAATAACTGTACGCACTTAATCACAGAAAATGTAATAACACGTAAAAGCCCAAAAGGGCATAGATGTCGAATAAATAAATTCTGCACATATTTAAGTACCGCTTCACTGGGAACAATTTATTGCATAACCAACACCCCTGCAATAGGTCACCTTAGCAGGGTTGCCCGGGTTAATCCTGTGAGATGGGTTCAGGTCTTGGGGGCGGATGCGCCTGCTCGGGAAAGGGCGGTTAAGGGAGAACCTTTGATCACTCCAGCTGCCCTCTCTCCAGCTGCATGCGTACGTCACTACTAAACACACTGACTCCAGATTCCTACCCATCCCTCATACTATTCTTCCCAGAAATTCCTTTCCTTAAAATGACCACTCTGCACAGCATCCCCTAAGATGATACAGGACCTGAGGGAAATTATTTTGCTCTGGGCCTCCTGTGTGGAGCTAATGTAAAAAAAGTCTTCGTTATATTTAGTCCCGGAGTCTACTAGCTTTTACCGCTCGGAAGTTCATCAGTCCCGTCAAATGGAAAATACTACAAAAACACGTGCGATCAATTAATTACGAATCATCGGTACTTATAATTAATTAATTTTGCTTTTAAAACGCTGGGCGTTCTGTACAGGGCTAGCAAATTTTTATCAGTTGAAAAATCCGCACGGACTGCAGATCCCAAGTAAGCTTTGATAAATAAACTGTCGAATTATATAACATTTAAAATTTAATGCTCACCTTAAGGGGGCTAGAGAATTTCAGAAATAGGCTATTTTCGTCAATAAAAAGACCGTCAGACCGTTTCGGGACATTCCACGGGGAGCCATAGAGCTATGAAAATATAAATAACACCGTGTTCAATATTTTTGTGACAATATCCTTCGTAATTTTTTTCCACGGTCGGGTGTCACCTCCCGTCGGGTGTAGTGTCACCCCCCGTCGGGTGGCACACGGGGCGGTACGCCCCACCCCCCCGCCCCTCGCTGCGCTACTGTGTGTACCCTACTCACGTCATTTAGAATAATGAAATACTATAATACCTACATAAAATGTCTCTTGAATCTGTTCCACGTTATTATTAAATATCTTGTCATTCGTTTTAATACATTGTGTTAATTATTAAAGTTCACCGAGTGAATATTGATGTACTACAATACACAAAATATCTTTTTAATCTGTGCCCCGTTCGTCTATAAAAATACCTAGATACGACCGTGTTCATGTATACAATACTTTGGTTGGCACCCGGGGCGAACCGCCCCCCCCCCCTCGCTACGCCACTGATTAGATATCTTGTCACTAGTTATAATATATTGTGTTAATTATTAACGTCTTAGTCGGTATTGATATACTATGTATAATACATAAAATATCTCTTTTATTTATGCCCCTTATTATTAAATATCTTGTCACTCATTTATAATACATTGTTTTAATTATTAACGTCTAAGTCAATATTGATATACTATGCATAATATATAAAATGTTTCTTTAATCTTTAACATAAAATTTATTGTCATTCGTTATAAAATATGTACATTGTGTTAAATACATATTCCAGTCCATCGAATATCAATCCGCCATTAAAAGATAATAACATTTCATTACATATTAAATATGTTTGCAAAATTTCAGTCATACTAAACAAAATAAATAACAAAAGTTTAATGGTGACTTTCCCAAGCCCTGCAACACGTTTCACTACATCTACATACATAGTAAAGTCACCTAGTAGGTAGTGAATACTGCCTACGTCCGACGCTAGGCCCCGTTCCCCGATACTCGCTTACGATTACCAAGGACGCTTTGCATAACGGTACAGCGTTCAAGCAACTACCAGCGACACAAACAACTACCACACTGTACCAACTGCTGGGTACCTGCCTCCCAGCAACGGGATGGCCCGTTGTATTGAGCCTGTATTCAAATACGCCGTGTCTAGTACATTTAATACTATAAGATACATTGGTGGAGTACTTACATTATTATATGTAGTTAAATTGTATTGAAGAGTTAGTATTTAGTATCAATAAGATGTTTTTTTCTCGTCACTTTGGTTGGACAGGGTTTTAACTTTACTTTGTTGAAGTAAAAACTTTTTTAGCAATGTTGTGATTTGAAACTCTACGAAACGAAAAAAAGCAACACTCAAAAGAGACAAACATATAAATCTACAGGATTTCGCCTGCTAGAGACCGAGATAGTATAATCGGTCTCCTCTTTGTGCGGTGTTTCGTAGCCTCCCCACTCTTATCTACTTTAGTTTTCTGAAACTTTCGCTTCTATCACGTGTGAATTGCACACTCTGTTTTTGAAGTAAAACTTCTTTACGCACGCTTGACTTGGGGAGTAAGCTGGCGAATGCGTGACGAGAGCGTTACGAAAAGCGAGGCGAACTGTAGTTGAGAGGGAGATATAAGTTTGTGAAGAAAGAAACAGAGAGAGTTACGTTTCGTATTTATTACTGTAGGGGCAAGAGAGAGAGGTGCGAGCACACATTTTCTTTCTCTCTTTCTCACATAGCCAGTTACGTTACCCAGTGCAAGCCTATTGTCTGTATCACACTGTAGGAGCATGAGAGAGCAGTGCGCGCGCACATTTTCTTTCTCTCTTTCTATCATATAGATGAAGCAGAAGTTAACTTCAGTTGTGTGGTCTAAAACATACTCGTTTTTTTTAGCACCGTTGTGATTTGAAACTTGATGAAACGAAAAATAGCGACACTAAAAAGAGACAAACATATAAATATATAAAATTTAGCCTGCGAGACACCGAGATGTATCACCGAGTCTAATCGGTCTCCTCTTTTTGCGGTGCTTCGTAGCCTCCCCACTCTTGTCTACTTTAGTTTTTTGAAACTTTCGCTTCTACCACGTGTGAAATGCACACTCCTTTTTTCTAAGATATGAGGTGTTAAAGTTTGCAAAAAATATTTCTCATTATTATCTATTTACCAATTTCTGATATTCAGGTAGAATCTTGTATGAATGAAGTGTTTTAATTGAACATATTTAAAATGAAACTATTTATATCGGAAGCAGAATAACCATTTTAGAACATACCCAAACATGCAGATAGAACCATATGCAACCAGCTTTTGGCATAATTAATTATTTGTTTAAAGTCATTAATGATGTGCACGATTGCATAATCTTGCAAGAGAATCTCAATAACTTTTTCAAATGGTGTTCAGGTAATAAACTTCAGCTAAATATTAACAAACGCCAAGTTATGAGGTTCTACAAAATTAAACGCCCAATAATATATAATTACGCACTCTGTAATGTAGACTTAATCTCTGTAGTCGAAATACTTGACCTAGGCATCATTTTTGACCAGAAACTCTGCTTTGTAACATAATAACATTTTTATCTCATGTAACTTCTATAGCCAACAGGGCTATGAAAATGTTAGGTTTTATTTTAAGGATTTCCAAAGATTTTAAAAATATTCACACATTAAAAATTCTGTTCACATCTCTCGTTAGAAGCATTCTAGAATATAACTCTACGATTTGGTCACCTGTCTTTAATAATCACATTAATATCATTGAAAAAGTTCAACGCAAATTTTTGAGGTGTATTAATTTTAGTTTACTTAAGATAAGTGACAGAAGAAAAATTTTTGATCTCATATTTTTATACAAAATTGTAAATCATCAGCTGGGTAGCCCTGATATATTAAAGTTGATTCACTTTCATGTACCTACCAATATATCAAGGTTCCCCAGTATGTATTATTGTGACAATTATACGTCTGTCGCAGGATATAATTCTGTTATAAATAGAATACTCACCTTTGGTAATTTTTATGCCAATGTTGCTGATATTTTTAATATTTCCTTATTAAAATACAAGGCTCTACTTATCAAACATTTCAGCCTTACGTATTGTAACGAGGTTACTTCATAACAAGTTTTTCTTTTTATTTCTTTCTATCCTTTTAAAGTTTTCATTAGTTGTTACATTTTTTTTCTCTTTTTCTCTTATTATGAGAAATTAAAAAAAAAACTTTCTTCACTGTACTATGACTGTTTAAATATATTAAATAACACATGTTTGTAAATGGCACTTTGTGCCGTAAATTTTAAATAAATAAATAATAATTCATTGCATAAGGTTCTAACTACATTTACCTAAAGCAATTCAAAGCTAGTTTATGGCTATTTTCCATTAAAATATGATAAACTAAAATTGAACCTCAAAATCAAAAAGGGTTCGGTAAATAAATTGCAAAACTTCTTCTTTGCAAACTTTGACACTTCAGAACGTAATAAAGCGAAGATAGAACCCTATCCAACCAAAAGATGTTAGAACCTTGTAAAACAGATGGAGCTTCATTATAGAACTTCTTCTTACAAGTATCTACAGAAATACAACACATATATGGATCTGAAAATTATTTTTGTTATAGAAATAAGCAAATGAAATGGTTTTGCATTCAAAGGTCATTTTAGAAAAAAAAAGTCAATTAAAACCTTGTCTAAATGAGATGACAAGTTAGTACCTTATCTAAACTAACTAACTAACCATCACGCCGTTTCCCCGCAGGGGTAGGCAGAGAGGACGGACCGCCAAACAACTCGGTCTTGGCACACACTCTTTGCCTCACCCACATTCATACATCGTCTCATACATTCTCTTCTATTATTCTGACTTTTGACATGACCCGACTCAAGTATCTGATTCACTTGATCGTGCCATGTCTTCCTCGGGCGTCCCCGACTTCTTCTACCATTCACATTCGCGTCGTATATTCTTCTTACACTACTTCCTTCGTTCTTCGCTCTACATGCCCAAACCATCTGAGGGTCCCTTTCTTAATCTTACTCATTATGCTTACATCAGCCTTACATTCTTTGCGGATATCCACACGATCATACATTGTTTTACCACACATGCGACTCAGGGATCTCATTTCAACAGCATTCAGTTTACTTTCATCCTTCCTCTGCCAGTTCCATGCCTCACTGCCATACACCAGGGTAGGTACCAGGACTCCATTGTGGACTGCTAGCTTCGCTTTTTTTGACAGTTTTTTATTAGCGCCAACGGCATTCAGTCCACCATTAATGGAGTTACCGGCATTTACCCTTCTTCCAATATCTCTTTCAGCCTTCCCATCTCCGGTAAACATACTACCCAGATACACAAACTCATCTACCTGCTTTAAGTATGCATCATTCATGTGTGTCGCCGTGTCTAGTACATTTAATTTATTACTATACAGTTCTGGAGTGCTTGCATAATATATTTAGTTAAATTGTATTAAAGAGTGGGCAAGATGAATGAGGTGTTTGTTGATATGTGGTGTTTGAAGAAGTCGTCGAGGAATTCGTTCGATTTATTTGTTTGGTAATGTTCATCACAGCTGCTAAATGAGATACTCATTTATTATTAACAGCTTCAATAATTCTCTCGAGATAATAAATAAATAAGACAATCAGACGTGAAATTTTGTGAATTATTTTTGTAATAAACACAATTAAATAACTTTGTTTCAATTCCACTTTATTATTTTTTAATCCCCTAAAAAATAATAAAGTGGAATTGAAACAAAGTTATTTAATTGTGTTTATTATAATTATGTATTCCCACAAAGTGTTTGCTACATATCAAGAATTATTTTTGTCTGAAGTCTTAGGTGACTGCAATATGAAAAGCTCGGTACATCGCATTGATGGAACTCTATCGTTTTTATTATTTATTTTATGTTTTCTAAAATAATTAATAATAGAATCAAATAATATAGACCTAAAACTGAGAATACTCCTCATCAAGACCTATGTATGGAGTATCTTGATGTACGGCTGCGAAACATGGTGCTTATCCGAAAGAGATAAACGGAGACTAGAGGCTTTTGAGATGTGGTCCTATAGAAGACTACTAGGAATTTCCTGGAGAGACCACATCACAAATGAGGAGGTTCTCCAAAGAATCGAAGGAGGAAGGCACCTGCTCACACAAAACCATTTACACTTGACAAAACCATTCTACACATTACAAAAGCATTTGCACTTGATAAAACCATTCTACATACCACAAAACCATTCTACACATCACAAAACCATTTACACTTGAACTACTTATATGCCGTAAGTAAGATCTCATCTCGAATTTGCATCTAGCATTTGAAATATATCTTATCCTAATTGAAAATATTCAAACAAAATTTTTGAAACACCTGCCGTATGGTTTTGAAAATCATCGGTGTAACCCTATTGCTATTTATAAACGGAGAAAAATTGATGTATCGTTTTGTTAAAGATTGTGATCTGACTAATCAGCCCCTATTAGAAAGGATTGCATTTCGTTGCCATGAACGCTATATCAGATCGAATATATTTATTTATATATACAACCTTTCAAATCGAAATACGCACAACTACTTGGCTCAGACGTATCTGCAAATCTTACAATGCCTTGAGATATATTGACATTTTCCACAGTACCTTTGAAACGTTTAACCACTCGGACCCATACGATTGTTTTCACGATAATATAACATTACCAGACGTATGTATGACGTATGAGGCGTACCTGACTTATTAAAATCAAACTAACCTTACAATGTTTATTTCTTATTTCTTTATTGTTTATTAAATCTTTTTATTATTTTTTTTACTAATACTATGTAATATTATAACTTTAAATAATATAAACTTGATTTATATTTTGTAACTCCTAAATAGAAAATTAATTTATTCATATAATTGCACGTTTACTAAATAAACTTAAATAAAATAAACACGTATATAACTCCAATTTGAAGGAAAGAAACGACGAAGCCACAATTATATTGTATTGTATTGATTGTATTATCTCTATAGTATCGAGGGTCTGTCCGCGTACAGAAGTAAAATAATTTTTCCCTTACTCCTGGTGTAATTCAGTTGAGATCATTTTTTTTGTTTTCAAAATGGTATACATCACACAATCCTATAGAAGACTACTAGGAATTTCCTGGAGAGACCACATCACAAATGAGGAGGTTCTCCAAAGAATCGAAGGAGGAAGGCACCTGCTCAGGACCTTGTCCGAAAGGCGCGCAAGATGGATCGGCCATGCAATAAGACAAGAAGGCCTCTTGCATGCCATAATGGAGGGTATGACCGAGGGGACAAACGCTAGGGGACGCCCACGCCGAGAGTACCTGGAGGACCTGCTGGTGGACGTGCGCTGCTTATCATATGCAGACTTCAAAAGAGCCGCACAAGACAGGGAAGAGTGGAAGAAACGAATAGATGAAATTGCTGCAAACCAATCCCAGGATTGAAACCAGAGAGAGAAAATAATTATTACAGTACAAAGGTATTTTCTAAATGATAACTTCGATGCAACTGGAAGGAGTAACATTAGCCAACTGTGATTCATTTAAGTATCTGGGCTCACTAATCCACAGAGACCGAGGATGTGCAGCGGATGTCATCCATAGAATAGGTGTGGGATGGATTAAATTTAGATCCGTAACAGGAATATTGTGTGACTCCAAAATGCCTGTAAAACTGAAAGGAAAGATATACCAGACTATTGTAAGACCCGCAATAATGTATGGCTCCGAATGCTGGACTATGTACAACTCCTACACAAGGCAACTTGAAACAGCAGAAATGCGAATGCTTAGATGGTCGGCAGGAGTATCACTAAAAGATAAGATCAAAAGTTTACGCATTCGTGGTAGCCTGGGTATCACAGACATAAATAGTAAGCTGGAAGAACGACAGTTGAGATGGTATGGACTAAGACGGAGACCATCAGACCACACAGTTAAACAGGCAATGTCTATGGAGCTTCACCGAGAGTCATCCAGAGGAAGACCGAAGAACTCCTGGATGACTCAATGTTCCAAAATTCTTCAGAGAAACGGCCTGGATGAAGGCAATACCCAGAACAGAAGATATTACAACCTGAGAACGAGAAGAGCCGACCCCTACAGCTTACCTAGGCAATGAGTTGGGACAGCACAAGGAAGAAGAAGAAAGGTATTTTCTAAAAATATTTTTACAAATAATTCTACAAAGCGTTATTAGACGTCAAATATATTACGTTTCATCGCTGCAAGGTGTAAAAGTGTTATTAATTACAATTTTTATATTAGCCCATCGCAGGCGGTCCTAAGGAAAACAAATTCCCTCGGGGCCTATGTCATCTTGTGTGGAGGGTATTTTTAGGGAAAGGAAGGAGAGGATATTTTGGGAAGGAAAAAGGTATGACGGATAGCAATCTGGCGGTCAGTGCATTCAGGAGTGAGAGACGTATGGTCGAATGGTCTTCCTCAACCACTCTGTTCCGGCCCGCCACGCAGTAGGTGAGCAAACGCATCCGCCGCCATGGCCTAGACAAACCTCAATCCATAATGCGGGCAGCTCTGCCGGGTCACCAAACGTAGTGAACCACTAGGGGTGATATTGGTAAATTATAAATCGGAAAATAGTAAATCGTAAAATAAATAGTAAATCGGTAAATTGTAAATGGCAAAGGTATTGCTTATCCAATAAATGGTTCCCGGGATGGCGGTACAAATTGAAAATATGAAGCAATGGGAACCTACAAAGTGTGGGTTATAAAAATAAATTTAAAACATACAACCTAAAATAGAAACAGTTAATTGTGAATCAAAAAAAAATGCAAATAATAAATCAAGCAAAATCGACAAAATGAATGAATGACGGTTCCGTATTTGATTGATCATTGTTAAGGATGTTGAAATCTCAGATAAAACCTGGTATTAACTAAATAAGGGTTTCCAAGCCCTCGAAATCTAGAAATACGTAAACAAAGTAATTTACATAATGGTTCAAGATATTTTCTGGCTTTGTATAGTGCCCTTGATGAGATATTCCACAAAATCGGAGTTGCATAAATTGTCCAAGAATTATTATTACTGCCATGAAATACGAATGTTCTAGAACAATGGTAGAATATGTACAAAAAATCATGTCTTTATTAAAATTAATTTACGATTAATCCGTCACGATCACGTCCACTTTAAACGAGAGACGGCCTCTGCAGCAGAGCGGAAAGAACCTTGACTCTGGGCAAACAGGTCGAGGGTTCAAAACTCGGAAAAGAGATATAAAATTTCTCACGCATACAATAATTATACGAAATTATAATATTAATAAAACTAAAACATCTCAGTGCCGTTCTGGTGAGAGACGAGTTACTATATCTGAATTTGTGTAAGTACGTACCTACCTTTGAATTTATCTTCATAAAAGATTAAAAAAAACCTACAAACAAATGGGCTTCATTCTACACATCACAAAACCATTCCACACATAACAAAACGATTTACACTTCACAAAACCATTCTACATATCACAAAATCATTCTACACATCACAAAATTATTTACACTTGACAAAACCATTCTACTTACCACAAAACATTCTACATACCACAAAACCATTCTACACATCACAAAACCATTCTACACATCACAAAAGCATTTGCACTTGATAAAACCATTATACATACCACAAAACCATTCTACACATCACAAAACCATTTACACTTGACAAAACCATTCTATACATCACAAAACCATTTACACTTGTCAAAACCATTCTACATACTATAAAACCATTCTACACATCACAAAACCATTTACACTTGACAAAACCATTCTACACATCACAAAACCATTTACACTTGTCAAAACCATTCTACGTACTATAAAACCATTCTACACATTACAAAACCATTTACACTTGACAAAACCATTCTACACATCACAAAACCATTTACACTTGTCAAAACCATTCTACATACTATAAAACCATTCTACACATCTCAAAACCATTTACACTTGAACTACTTATATGACGTAAGTAAGATCTCATCTCGAATTTGCATCTAGCATTTGAAATATATATTATCCTTATTGAAAATATTCAAACAAAATTTTTGAAACACCTGCCGTATGGTTTCGAAAATCATCGGTGTAACCCTATTGCTATTTAAAAACGGAGAAAAAATTATGTATCTTTTTGTAAAAGATTGTGAACTGACTCACCAACCCAGAAAGGATTGCATTTCGTTGCCATGATCGCAATATCAGATCGAATATATTTTTTTATATACTACCTTTCAAATCGAAATACGCACAAAACACTTGGCTCCGACGTATCTGCAAAACTTGCAATGCTTTGAGAGACGTTGACATTTTCCACAGTACCCTTGAAACGTTTAACCACTCGAGCCCATAAGATTGTTTTCACGATAATATAACATTAACAGACGTATGTATGACGTATGAGGCGTACCTGACTTATTAAAATCAAACTAACCCTACAATATACCTAATCCAAAACTGTTATTTCTTTATTGTTGTTTAAATCTTTTTATTATTTTTTTCTCATACTACGTACCTAATATGATAACTTTAAACATCTACTTGCTTCCTAATCTATAACCAGAACAAAAAAATAATTATAAATTTTATTTTATTTATTTATTTATTTGTTTGTTTGATTTTTGTTATAAAGAATACATCAGTACAAAGAAGCTTTGACTGTCCAACTAGGAAGGTCTCCCGTTCTAGGACAGTCAAATGACAGAAACATTTTGATAGGCTTGAATTTAATTTACAAATGACTGATTTGGGACACATCAAAAAATCATCGCCAAAAAACTTTATCTACTTACTGAAGCTCAGGAAAAAATATTTAATTATTTATAATTAACGGCAAAAGTGTCCTTTACGTACATGTTAAGAAAGAAATGTAAAATTATAAAATGGAGCGTAACTGGTTTATATTTTGTAACTCCTAAATGGAAAATGAATTTATTCACATAATGGTAAGTTTCCTAAATAAACTTAAATAAAAAATCAATGATAATTATTTTTTCAAACTTTCTTCTGCAGGCAGGTACTTAAGACCCATAATAAAATAAACCGACGACGAGTTTACTTAAAGTTTAGTTTAGTTTAATGAGTTAAAACAGGACTGCGATACGCTCAGTCCAACGGCCTCGTTGTCGAGGGGTTAGGCTCCCGACTAGCAATCCGAAGATCGCAGGCTTAAATCCCGGCGTGCGCAAACAAATTTCACCCGACTTATTTGTGTTTTTCACAATGAATTAATTTAAAATGATTTATAGTATATTTGCGGCACGTTTCAAAGTGATTAACCACACGATAATATAATCCATTACCAATAAATAAAAATAGTACAAACGTGATAAAATGTTTTTTAAATGTACAAGATTTACAAAAAATAAAAATATATACTAATATTTACCCACTATTAAGATATACGTAATAAAAAAAAGAATGTTAGCAATAAACATTAATTTACATCTATTATATACATAAATTATTATGTATATCAGAAACAATGATTTTTATCTAACTTGATTAATATATACATAAATAAATATGAAATGATTGATTTGCCGGGTTGATTAAACAATGAACAACGCACGTGTGTTTTTTACTCTGTTAAAGTATAAGTTATGACATCAAAGCGGCGAGGTGACCGTGATATGTCGGCAATGTGACGTTTCATGACCACTGTTCTCGTTTTTGGTGGCAGTACTTCATTGTGACTTTACCATTAATATGCTTTTACCTATATTAATAATAGTTTGGAGTTCCCAAACTGTATGACCGTGACCCATATATCGAAAGCTTTGTAAAACTTTCGTCACTCGCTTTAAATGATTGGAGAAGATATTTGAAAAACCGTGTACACACATTAAAATGCAGGTTTTAAGTTTATAAAAAAAAACTAAAAAATATTTCTCCCTCTTTTATATTTCGAAAAGAGATTTTTTGAAATGCTGTGAAAAATCACAGAAGCTGAAAGTATTTATAAAAACATATTTGCCTCATTTTTTAAACGATCACCGTGTTAGTAAACTTGGGAAAAATAACGATATCTATCAAAAGTTTCAACAAATAAAATACATTTTTTTTATTTAAAAAAATCATAATTATATGGGACGTGTGGGATTGCACTATCCTCCCCACATCCTGGAATAAAACGTTATTATTATTATTTAAAGAATTATTAATTAATTAAATAAAATAAATTTATTTTCGTATCTATGTACTTCATTGCTTTCTTAATTGTTCTTACAATCAGTTCCTGTTTTTAAAATTAAAAGTTCATTTAACGCAAATAATTTTACGCTGGAATATTTCACATTGCATCACATCACAAACTACCGAAATTAGTACGTGTGTGATTATATTTACTTCTCTGGCTAACCCGATTTTTACATCCGCTTTTTTTCTTATTTTAATTAACAGTGGAAAAAATATGAAATAAGCAAAAGGCAACTGATCTTACACTTTTTAGTAGTTAAATGGATATTTTAAAGCTCGGTAGCTCATGATGAAAAGGAAATTCTGAAAATAGCTGTATTGATACAGAAATTCCAGATATAATACTGTTCATTTCTTGAATCGTTAGATAAGACCATTATGAATAGCAGTGGGCCGAGGACAGGTCCTTGGCGTACTCCCACTTAAATTGGAAATTTTGGTGATGTTCCTGATGTGCATCTTACTTGTATTTCTACGTTACTAGTATTTTTTTAAAATCTGAAATCGTCCAAAGATGTTCTTAAGGACTTCTACCAGTACTAGTCCTAAAATCGAAACTCTCACCACTATTAAATATGAACATTTTAAATAGAATAAAATATTAATTTCATTAATATTAATGCCATACACGACGTGGGAAACTCTGAATAGTACTGATATAAATGCATTGTACTGTCTTATTATATCCTTGTCTTAATTTAAGTACAACATTATGTATTTGTCTTAAATTCTCGGTAGAACCTTGAAGGGTCGATAACATTATGACCTTGTTAAAAGGCAGTGTATAATTTGAACACTGTTTCCAAGTATTTAGTCTGATATAAGATAATAAATTGAACGTAGTCCGAGTCTTAGATCCGGTGTCAATGATTGCCATTATTGTGCCAATAATTGAATAATTACCTGGAAATAAAACGTAGAAATAAGAACAAATAATTTGTGTAAAGTCATTATTTATTAACACTTAAATACATTTAATTTAAATTTATTGTGTGGTCCTACTGCTTCCAACTCTTCACAGCCAGTGGAACTATGGCAGTTGACGTTTGTTACGTGAGAACAGATAGTTTCTACGACTCGTTCTTGAATTCAACAATAGATCAGCTGTAGAATGATTTTCAGATCTATGTGTTACCTGTCTCCTCCAACATGGATCACTTCAAGATCGAGGTTAACTCTTTCTTTTCCACAAAAATACCATACACACTGTATCTCCAAAGACTACGTAGGCCATGTGGGATATTATTTTCCTCAGGAAAATAATATCCCACTGTGTGGAATTTAATTTAAGGTGACGCGCTACTCAGAACTGCAAAATCAGATGATTTTGGTTTGAAAATTAGATCGCTTAGATGCTTTAATTATTAAACATTAAAAATGTGCGTAGAGCACACGTTTTCCCTTAAAATAATCGAGTAATTTTTTGATTTTTTTGAAGTCTTTTGTACCCCCATAAAAAATAAAGTATGAGACTTAAAAAAACTGCTTTAAAGTTCAACATATTTTACTTATGAACCCCTTTTCGGTTTTACTGTATAATGTGAAAAATTAAATTCTTTAGAAAATGAACGTAAAATATTTAAATATTTATGTCTGAACTTTGCCAAATAAAACAAAAGGCGCTTTTGGCTATGTCTTTTCGGGAATAAATCAAAACAGGCGACTTGTGTTAAACAGGAATTTAAACGTTGTCTCCATCTACATACGGAGTGTTTTCCTTAGCAGCCCGATCCCGAATTTCACATGACGTGGTGCATCACCTTAGAGTGGGGAAAAGAAGGAGGTAGTGTATAGGAAGATTGCGAAGTTCCTCTCTATTAAGAGCTGGTCGCATTGGCGGAAACATTTTAAGCATTGTTCCGATTTTTAATGGTGGTCTTTCACCAGGTTAATATTGAGTTTATCTACCTCTCAGAAAAGTTCATGCTAGATGTATTATTTATATATTTAAATTAGCAGCTTACATGTGTAGTAGTTCTTACTAAAGAACTGATAAGGCGACTTGAGGCATTCGAGATGTGATCTACAGAAGAATACTCAAAATAAGCTGGATGAACAGAGTTACGAATGAAGATGTTATGGCTCGGATGAATAAAGAAAAATAAGTTATTAAAACTTCAATACCTAGGACTTGTGATGAGACATCCAGAGAAGTACGAGATCTAGCATCTCATAATGCAGGGAAAGATTGCCTCAGACGTCGGTGTCTTGGAAGAAGGAGAACATCATGGCTGAAAAACCTGAGACAGTGGTTTGGCCGGTCTACTGTAGAGCTGTTCCGGGCCTCAGTAAACAAAGTCCGCATAGCCAACATGACAGCTAACGTCCGTTGAACGGACAAGGCACCAAAAGAAGAAGATGTGTAGTTCATTGTTAGCCTTCTTTCGATTAATTATAAGACACAGACTTTGACTCAGTTTTTAAGAGCCCGGTTTCGCATCCGTGAACCAATTTATTATTATTTATTACAACCGCGTAAATCGTGAAAATTTTAAATCCTTTGGTCCTGCCCACTGGCGTAGTAGTAGACCATTAACTGAATTAAAACCAAACAGGATTTAAAGTGGGACATTCTTCCGAGTCCGGAGTCTTTGTATTTAATTAAATCCATCACGATACTTTGAGGCCAGTATTATAATAATAGCTTAGGTTGATCAATTTACAGAGGTCTATCGTTGATGAATGGAGTGGTAAATTCTTGCCTTTTTTGTACGCCATGTGAAACCATAGAAAATAGAAACTAAGGGAGATAAGGCGTGAAATCTACACATTAGCCCTGTTGATGGATAATGTAACCCTGTGCGAAACTACAAAAGCAAGAAAAAAAAGTTTCAAAAAGTAAATATTTTATATAAAATAATTATAACATACAACCTAAGTAAGAATCGTGTCTCCCTTACAGGCAAAAGAGCTCTTCTTTTCTGACAAGGTATACATGATCAATGATGACCTTAAATATAATATTTTGTAAAATATATAAAATATATTTTGTAAGATATATATATATAAGTTTTCAACTAGCAATAATCGCACCTCGGTTAAACCTCATTGGTTACGATATCGCCAATGTATAAATCGAACTCATATTATGATTTTAGATTTTCAGGGCCGAAAGAATTTTCGTTACTTATTTTTGGGGTGTTATGCCGTGTTGCGCTACCTCCTCCTTTAGCCATCGTTTCGGACAGCATTACAGTGTACATCAACAGAGCAGCAACGCTGTCCGAAAGGTTGGCTAAAGGAGGAGGTAGCGCAACACGGCATAACATCCCAAAAAACTAACTCATATTATTTATGTTATAATAATAACAAATAAAAAAAGAAGCACAACACGGAACAATAACTCCAAAAATGAATTGAAAAAAAATAAAGATAAAGAAAAAGCTGTTTAAATGAATCAAGAAGCATTAGCTAGAACGTGGTTATTTTATCTCTTCTCTGCCCATCTCTGACACCAAATATCATAAAGTTTTTTTTTTTTAAATTTAAGAATTAGTCTAAATTCTGTTTATAGTTGTAATTCTAACCTCCACACTAATTTTATAAATTCGAAAGTGTATTTGTTTGCTGTTTGTCCATCTTTCACGATGCAACGGAACAACCGATCGACGTGATTTTTTGCATAAAGATGGTAAGAAGACTGAGAAGTGACATAGGCTACTTAAGATCCTGAAAAAACATTTTATTCCTGTGGGAAAACTCTTTTTACAGTAATATTTTCCTGATACCACGCGAGGAGTGCCGCATCGAATAAAAGCTAGTTATATTTCTGGTGTTAAAAAATGAACAAGAAAGCAAATTGAAAAGAATTACAACAATACATGCCGCTTTTCTCGGAAAGCAGCCAATGCATTAATTTTCATCACGTCGACTAAGTGAAAAGGTTCTATTCCAGTACTTAAATGACTATATAACCATTAAATGTATTATGGACAACGGGTTGAACGATCTCCGTGTGATAGCAACATTCTGGGTAGGGATGGGCATATTCCTAACATTTTATTAATCGAAATAAATATAATTCTAAACATTTAATCGAAATGCATTCCGAATTTATGACGGAACATCTAATCCATCGTCCCTCTGGTTAAGAAATCACGCATTGATTGATTACTTGCAAATATGAAGCAAGAACTTAATTTTTGGTAAATAATTGAGAAAATATATAGCGTAAATCAAAATTTTTTTTTTTTTTACAGTGAATACCGCACAAGAATCTCAACTGCTCCCGTCTGGAGCCAGTGAGACTATGGCATCCCCAATTGGGGTAAGTTGTGAGGCTGAAGGTAATGGGGAGGGGAAGGAGGTGGGGAAGAGGAAGGTTGGGAAGTACCTGGCTATTCAGATCTGGTCACCAAACACGGCTAAAGCCATTTTCAAGCAACGTTTCAATTCCGAATGGTGGTCTTACACCAGGGCGATACTGATAGTATCTTCCACTCTGGAACGTTGAGCAAATATACTATATATTATTTTAAATGAATTAATTGTGAAATAACACAAATTAATCAAATAAAATTTATTTGCGCATGCCGGGTTCGAACCCGCGACCTCCGGATTGTGAGTCAAGAGTCTTACCCACTGGACTACGGAGGTCGTCAATATGGGGACAAACCGGAAATTTAATTCTTAATCTTGACGATGCGACGAAACCGGTTTGCATGTCCATTTAAACAAGTTGACGTACACCAATTTCATTTGTTCATTTCTAAACACACTTTTTAATTCTGTTATTGCGAAAAAAAGCACAGTAAATGGGTACCTACTTACATCGTTAAAAAAACGTAATTATTAGCACAAAGAAAGTCACAATCTTGTCTGATTACAATGTGTGCACGATGTATTCATTCGAATAAAAATCGATTATATTAAGCATAGTTTCCAGCATAAAATAATCGAGGATCTCGATTATGCACACCACTACTTCTCGATTTTATTTCAGGCGGAACATAATTTAGAAAACATGATATTATTGGTTATAATTATTATTTCGTAGATCGTGATGTTTCAGACCAGAATTAATGATACAAGCATTAACTAATTATATACTTAATATTGAGTATTAACATTAGTTGGATTTTAAGCTATACAGTTATGAAATTTTAACTAGCTTTAATCTATAATGACATATAAACTCATCTTTTTTTAGATATTTCTAGGCGCCAATTTTCGTTTAAGTATTCTAATTAAGTGGTACAATCTATTTTTTAAACATAATTACTCAATAAAAGACCAATTAGGATGGCATAGTAGCTTGCTATCCTGTATTGAAAGCTAGACTTGTGTGGCTCTTGTATTACTTGAAATCGCGGTTTAAGATGAAGCCATACTAAATAATGCAAAATCATACAATATCATATATTTTGTTTTTGAAAATTTGATAGCTTAGAAGTATTATAGATGCTTCAATTAAATACTGCGTGTAGAACATACCCTGGCCCTTAAAATATCGGTAATTTTTTTATAAGTCTTTTAATAAGCTTAGAAAAACATGAAGTATTAGGTCTATGAAAAATCACTTTCAAGTGCAAACTCTCCTACTTGTAAACCCCCTTTCGGATATGGTTTTATTGTATAATGTAGCAAATTCAGTTTCTAATATAAATAGTCGCAAAAAAATTATGTTTACGCCCGAACTTCACAAAATAAAATAAAATATGCATTTTCGCGTTGTTATTTTACAACACGGCCGGCAGTCAACGAATTTGGATTTTCAAAGTGAACCCTATGCCATCCACCTAAGGACTAAAGACTCGCCACACACGTTTTCTGTCAGTACGGCCCCGGACGGAGCGTTGAACAGACGTTAGGCTCCGCGTCGCTTGGTTCCGTGAAATCAATTTTAAATTTCCGTTTTATTACAATAAACAATGCGTAAAAAAGGAGTTCATATTTTTTACATGTCTTTACGAAATCAAACCTTTCCAAAAGCTTTTTCTCAAGTATTTTTAAACTCCTCCCATAAAGGGGCGTGAATCGGATTCCGATTTTTTTCTGGACAGGTCGGAATATTGGAAAAGCACGGAGTGGTACGGTTAAGGTCAGCTTAAATACATCAATGCAAAACCGGCGCATAAGAATCTAATAAGCAATACGGAAAATTGTTACATTCAACTAGATTTTTAAATATTGATTACAAAGTTAGTAATTTGAGAAATTCAAAACGTATTAAAAAAAGATAATCAAGATTTTCCATGGGATGAGATGCAAATATGTATGAATCATCCCAATTTCTCATTCTAACACAACAGCCTTTTCAGATATTCGATATGTGGGAAATCTATTGTTGTTTTGTGTTAATTATAGCTGCATGAAATGTTAATTTTAATGAAATTTAATACGTGGGGTGATCGGATTTCACGGTAAAGAATTCGTTGGAACACGTCTAGCTCAGACCTGATCATTTTTTTCTAGCTTTCTCTATGTGTTAGTTAAATTAATCTTTAGATAATGGTATACTATTCTTTACACCAACTAAAAATCAGCACTTTTTGTGTGGTATCGAGTGTCTTGTGAATCCCCGATTAGATATCTACAGCCTTACTAAAAAACGTCATGAATATTTTACTCAATTGATTAACGACCGTATACGTAAAAACCTTACTAATTAGAAACTGACTAAAGATAGTTCAAAGAAAGATATATAGGTACATTGCTTATATAGCCAAAGAAAATTATTTATTTTTTTTTAAAGAAAGACAATAACCCAACAATGTTTGAAAATCTCCTACTACCACCACAGAAAGCCTAACATGTTGCTTGTGTTGTGATGGAGGACATAGCCAGTCGAGGAATCGAACACGCGACGCTCGGGTGGGACCCAAGCGCTATGCCCACTCAACCACTGACCGGTCAAATTATTGAAGTGTCCTAAAAATAAATACCATTTTAGAATATAGATAAAATTATATTTTGGATTGTTGAATTTACTTTAGTGTTTAAAAATTGCCATGCTCGCCAAACTCGAAAAAAGTTGATAAAATGCTTACCACAAATATCTTTAGTCAAAATGTGGAGAATTTTTTTTTATAGTAATATCTCACAAGAGTCTCAGCTGCTCCCGTCTGGAGCCAGTGAGACTATTGCATCCCCAATTGGAGTATGTTGAGAGGCTGAAGGTAGAAGGGAGGGGAAGGAGATTGGGGAGAGGAAGGGGGGGAAGTACCTGGCTATTCAGATCTGGTCAACGCCATTTCAAGCAACGTTTCAATTCTGAATGTTGGTCTTACACCAGAGCGATACTGAGAGTATCTTCCACTCTGGAACGTGCTGCAAATATACTATACATTATTTTTAATTAATTAATTGTGAAATAACACAAATTATTCAAATAAAATTTATTAGCCCACGCCGGGATTCGATCCCGCGACCTTCGGATTGCGAGTCAAGAGCCTTACCGCTGGACCAGCTGCACCAGCCGCATGGCAATCCGAATCGGTAGAGAATGGTTGAGGGAGTGCATTTGACTCCAGCCGTACTCTCTCGGAACATTGCCTTGCTTCAATTCAAGTTCTGTGATTATAAACGCGTCCCTAGTATTCTTCTTTACTCTGGAACTTCGCGATTTATATGTAAATTTAGTCTCAATTTGACAGACGTTTACCTATCCTAAGCAACTTTTATGTGACAAACAACACTTATCTAAGAAAAGAATACGTTTTTCTCATGTGAATACCGCACAAGAGTCAAAACTGCTCTTAACCGTCTGAAGCCAGTGAGACTATGGCATTCCCAATTGGGGTATGTTGTGAGGCTAAAGGTAGTGAGGAGGAAGGTGGCTATTCAGATCTAGTCACCATCACGGCTAAAATCAAAAGCAAAGATTCAATTAAAAAGAAACAATTATATACAAAAGATATTCTAATGTACGCATTCAAAAATCAGGATAACTTTACACAGACAAACTCGGGCCGATTCACAAGATCTACATTACAACATACATTCTACCAACCTACAACTAAAACGACTTTTGGACAAAGAAATAGGGAATATTTCTCTGTAAAATTATTTAATTTACTCCCTCTTGCAATGAAAACCACAAAAAAATAACCGCCTTCAAAAGAAGCATAAAAATATGGATTATGGACATGGGAAGGAAGAAAATAGATTCAATTTTGCAACCCAACAAAGAATAATGCTTTGTTTTGTACTTTCTTTTAGATCTAACTTAATAATTTTCCTTGGCAATATTCTAACATAGATTAGGTATTTACTTATAATTCAAATAATAAAACTTGTACAATGTGTCCTTAGAACGGGGTACCCCAGTTAGGACACATTTTCTCTAAAAAACTGTAAAAAAAATATATATATAAATAAAAAAATTAAAAAAATTCTGAATGGTGGTCTTCTTACACCAGGATGATACTGAGAGTATCTTTCACTCTGGAACATGCCGCAAATTTAGCTTAATTATTTCTTAAATGAAACAATTTAACTTTGTTTGAACCACTTTTACATTTGTCCTGAAAAAGGAACGTTTGTTCTGAAACCGGTCGCATTTACTCAAATATAAAAGTGGTTCAAACAAAGTTAAATTGTTTCATTTACCCATAATGGATAACCACAAATTTATAGCTACTTTCAAAAGTAAAATTATTTCTTCTTCTTTGAGTGCCCTATCAGGTCCCCCCGACGTTGGAGATCACCCTTGAAAATGTCTCTCTGTCTTGCGCTGCCCGGAATAGCTCCTCCACACTTCTAATGCCGGTCCACTCTCGTATATTTCACAGCCAAGACATTTGTCTCCTACCAGGCCCTCGGCGACCCTATATCTTGCCTTTCAATATTAAATGGAGCAAGTTATACCTCTCCCCTCGAAGTATATTACCAAGATATGAAATTTTTCTGATTTTTATTAATGTAAGCAGTTCTCTATCTGCTCTAGCCGGCCCGAGAATTTCTGTGTTGGTGATCATGTCGGTCCATGGAACCTTGAGCATTCTCCGGTGAAGCCACATTTCTAAAGCCTCTAACCTGTTCATGGTATTTACTTTCAAGGTCCATGTTTCACATCCATACAGCAAGACGACCACACATTACATAATTATTTAATATGATTAAATTGTTAAATAACACAAAACAAACAAAATTAAATTTACTTGCTCATGCCGGGATTCCGGGACTCCGATTCGCTAGTCTAGAGCCTTATACATCGTCCACGGAGGCCGACCTAAGTAAATTAAACATTTTTAGGTTCGTGGAATTGCATTGAAATCATAATCGAAAGTTGGTAAAAAGTAGGTTAAATCTGTAGTTTTCCACAAACAAAATTACGGTATTATTTGATGCATTTGATAAATAATACGTGGACAAGTGGAATTTCCCAAAAAAGTGATACAATTCGAAAAGAATATCAGTCATTAAAAATTAATAAATATTCAGAAGAAATATTAAAATATATCTACATCATTTGAAAATTATAATTGCATCCAAAATAAATTTATGATGGCTGTTATCATGAAAATTAAAATTCAGTACACTGCGAATTTCTGCTCTGAAAACTTCAAGGATTTTGTTTTATAAGATATACGATAAGTTATTTAAATATCATGCAGCTACTTGCTTTAGGCTACATTTATATTTTGGCTAATTTGATCATATTATTATTGTTGACTAGTCATAATTTAAATAAAAATTGCATGTGATTGTTACTTTTAAACTAATATAAATATAACGGTCATCTCATTTTACAGTCATAAAATATGGGAAATACTTAGGTCCAGTTGTTCCGCAGAAATTCGTAACTGCATGTGTAGGATGTCAAAATGTAACATTGTCATCAATGGCCGTTCTGCGCCAATTTGTTTTTTGATGATTTAAAGGATCCCGTTCAACGCCAAAGTTCGTTTCAGCTTTTTGAAGTGAAAATTTTTTTAGTTTCGTTCTGATTTAAAACACGATGAAACGAAAAATAGCGTCATTAAAAAGAGACAAACACATAGGTACATCTATAGAATTTATTCTGCGAGAGAATGAGATAGTATAATCGGTCTCCTCTTTGTGTGGTGCTTCGTATCCTCCCCACTCTTGTCTACTTTAATTTTCTGAAGGTTTCACTTCTATAGCGTGTGAATTGAACACTATATATTTTTTCATTTACTCACAAATAATTGCCCAAGATGCTTCTAAAATCATAAAACATTAAAAACTTTAATGGTCTACATCTTATAATTTAAAAAAGGAGCTCACATCCGTTCTAGATATTTGATATACCTTTTGATTACAGAAATAATTTTTCAGTTTGGTTTGGTATTTTGATCTCAAATCCAAAATTAAGATTTGTTTGAAACGGGCCGAAACGGACCGCGCGAACGTTCCTCTAATTACAATTTGATAGAAATGGGGGAGCGGACCGTATCGGCAGAGACGGGACGAGAAATAAAAGTCGTCAGTCGGTGTAGTGAGTCAGTCGTTTATTGGGCTACGTAGCGAGGGTCGGTGAAGTGGTAACATGATGTAATGCGGAGTGCCGTAGATGAGATGCTGCAGGCGCTCGGAGGAGATGGAGAAGGTGTGGTGAAGGTCAGCGAGTTGCTCAACACCTTGGCGGTGGAGATGACCTATCTTCCAGGCCGTTGCTCGACGCTTTGAGTCGCGGAGATGAACGGTGAGTGGCTCGGTGAGCTGAGCCACCAGCAGGTAGTCCTGGCGAGGCGGAGCGTGTTTCCATGGCAGCGAAGCAGAGTGCGCTTCGGGGTGCCATGAAATGGTGAGCTGATCCCTGGACAGAAGGTGACGCAAGCCTTGTAAGTCGCGGGATGTAGCTGTTCTGCGGAGCTGAAGACACGATGGGCCTTATGGCTGAGACGTGGTGATGGACCTCGGGAAGCTGCCCTGGATGCGTAGAGTTGCCATGCAGGAGCACTTGTGCGGAGATCTGTTACATGCCGAGATGTTGACCGACTTATGGTCTGGGACTGACTGAGCGAGCGCCGAGTTTAGTCGCTTTATATATACCAGCGTGACCGGTGGAGTAATGTTCCATTTGCCGGCAATGTGTACACTGAAAGGTACTCGAACATACCCGGTGCTGAATATTCAGGCGGCTTATAAACTCCAGACCTTTCTAGACGGTGGAGATATTATTAATGGACGAGACGGCCACGGCAGGCGAGCAAAGTACACAGGCATAGGTAGATACCTAGGCAAGTGCCGGCGCCGCGCGAATATTAGATGTTTCTCGTACGTTCTTTCTGATGACGAAAAGATTATGATGTGTCGCCACAGAAAGCTGAAACGCACCTAGAATTAGCATTTTAACGGGGACCTTTCAAATTTCAAAAAAAGAAAATGGCTCTGAATGCATATTATATTTGATAACAATGTTGAAGTTTTGCGAAGCGACTGGGCCTAGTTTTTGAAATGAAACTTCTATTCCCTCGCTGTGATTTGAATTTCGGATTAAACAGAAATGACGATTACTGCACCTGCGACGCATCAAATGCGCTCATTGACCGCTTTGATTATAATGTCACTTTTAAAGGCTCCTATTGGTTGAGATATGAAACGAAAATTACGCTAGGTCTGCGCTCATTGATCGCTTTGATTATGACCTCACTTTTAAAGTATTGGTTGAGATTGTGTTGGTAAAGTTTCGCTTCTACTGCGTGTAAACTGCACTCGAATGTTTCATCTAATAATAGGAAAAAAAACCTGTTAAATGAACAATATTCAGAAACAAAGCGTTGCTGAAATGGTTTTAATCATCGACCTCAAAAAGACC
This sequence comes from Limnephilus rhombicus, assembly GCA_929108145.2. Taxonomy (NCBI): domain Eukaryota; kingdom Metazoa; phylum Arthropoda; class Insecta; order Trichoptera; family Limnephilidae; genus Limnephilus; species Limnephilus rhombicus. Next base: position 25,940,567 of record OV815292.1, read on the forward strand.
CCCCACACAGCATCTTCAAAGATGATATATGCCCTGAGGAAAATTATTTATTATGTTGAGTTGTGTTGAGTTAATATTTAAAAAAAAAACAAGAACATCCCTGTTTGTGGTTATTTCGTATTATGAAAACGATTAAGTTAAAAAACATCATTTTCAAATTAAATTGCACATAGCAATAACTGTTAAATTTCGCCAGCCAAAATTTTACATATTATCATTCTTCCATCACGCGCCGCACAGTGGGAAAAAATGTTAGAAAATGGCTTGTCCCAAAAAGCGCCTAGCATCATCAAGCGAAACAAAAAAGACTTCACTATTGTAGCGCCGTAATGTAGGTACTTTCTTTAGCCCAGTTTCCGACCGGAGCGCCGGACTTTTTGTATTTTTTCCCACGGAAAAATGAGAATATTTTTGGCACGTAATTACACGTAAAACAATACTGATTGCTCTGGTACCGCTGCACGTTATCTAAACTAGTTTTGTACCATTTTTATCTTTATTTCTGCGAGTTATAGTTTGGAGATGATTGACTGAACATAATAACATACATTTTATGAAAAGATTTAGCCGTAATTTGTACGCGATTGAAGTTCGATTGTGCCATTGGGCGAAATTTATTATTTTATCAGCAATCGTAACTATGAGTTTTGTGTCTTGTATGGACATTTTAAGTTCTAAATTAAAGTTATTTGACGCTGAAATGTATAGAGCTAAGAGATAAACTACTATTATCATATCCTGTCAATTTGGAAGGCGGGTATGGATACCGCCACAGCCTGGGGAACCTTTTATTGAATAACCAACACCTCTACCGTAGGACAACCCAAGTGGTTCGCTACGTTTGGTTCATGGGATGGGGTTTGTCACAGGTGGCGTACCAACTGCTTGGTAGACCAGACCAGAGACCTAACCTAGACCTCTCCAGCAGGATTCTCGGCCCATCGGCTTGCACCCAAGTGAGAGGGTTAAATTCATTTTCCTGGATACATTGACCCCGAGGTTCCTACCCACCCCTCATACCTTTTCGTTTCTAGATATTTCACTCCCTCGTTTCATTAAAAAGACCCTTCACACATCATCCCCAAAGGTGACATAGCCCCTGAAGGGATTTTTTTCCTCCGGACCTCCTGTGTGAAGCTAATGTAAAAAGAGTAAAATAAGTATCATCTGCAGATACACCCATGTAGGTTTGATTTTAATATAAATAAATGAAAAGAAAATACTTGATTTTAAGTGACTTTATTTATATGCTTTTACTGTCTACCGGTTTCGGTACCTCCTTACCATCATCAGGACTATATACTGTTATATAAATAATGCCATCAAATACTGAAGTACACATATATATGCATATTGTCAAGAAAGAAAGGGACAGTATAGGGGCAGCGGAACTTAGGAGGGGGAGGGGAACTTGGGAGGGGGGTTTGTGGCGTGACGGTGGAAGGGGGAGTGGAGTGAGGAGAAGGAAGGTGGAGGAAGCAGAGTGGGAAGCGGAGAGGTAGGGGACGTGGGAGAGGAAAGGGAGGCGGAAGGGGAACGAGGCGAATATGAAAGGACACGCAGGGAGAATAAATTTTATTTATTAAAAGGCACAGTAACGCAAGCCGGGTACCACCTAGTTAATAATAATAATTGTATAATTTGTATAGCGCGGTTTTTGTAAAAAGAGAGCTATTAGAGAGAACACATCAAGAGAGCTATTACATAATGATTAAAAATGGAACGTATTCAAATTTGAAGAAAAAAATGAGATTATTACAAGAAAGTACGGGTATATTAATCTAATTTGCACCAACATTCGAGAGCAATATGTTGATTTTTTAATTTACATTTACACACATGTTAATGTAAATTATTCAATTAACAGAGCGAGCAAAGCAAAATGTAGACAAGACAAGAATAAATAAAAATATTATGTTGTCAACTAACTAACTAACTAACCATCACGCCGTTTCCCCGCAGGGGTAGGCAGAGAGGACGGACCGCCAAACAACTCGGTCTTGGCACACACTCTTTGCCTCACTCACATTCATACATCGTCTCATACATTCTCTTCTATTATTCTGACTTTTGACATGATCCGACTCAAGTATCTGATTCAATTGATCGTGCCATGTCTTCCTCGGGCGTCCCCGACTTCTTCTACCATTCACATTCGCGTCGTATATTCTTCTTACACTACTTCCTTCGTTCATTCGCTCTACATGCCCAAACCATCTGAGGGTCCCTTTCTTAATCTTACTCATTATACTTACATCAGACTTACATTCTTTGCGGATATCCACATTTCTCACACGATCATACATTGTTTTACCACACATGCGTCTCAGGGATCTCATTTCAACAGCATTCAGTTTACTTTCATCCTTCCTCTGCCAGTTCCATGCCTCACTGCCATACATCAGGGTAGGTACCAGGACTCCATTGTGGACTGCTAGCTTCGCTTTTTTTGACAGTTTTTTTATTAGCGCCAACGGCATTCAGTCCACCATTAATGGAGTTACCGGCATTTACCCTTCTTTCAATATCTCTTTCAGCCTTCCCATCTCTCGTAAACATACTACCCAGATGCAGAAACTCATCCACCTGATCCAAGTATTCATCATTCTCAACTATGTTGCATACTGTTTTGTACTCTCTCTTTCAAACACCATGACTTTAGACTTACTTACATTCATCATTAACTCATTCTTCATACATACTTCGTTCATCCTAGATACGAGAGACTGTAGATCTTCCATAGTGTTAGAAATCATCATCGCATCATCAGCATACAACAGGCAACATACTTTCAGATTGAATTTTGGGTTTAGGCAATAAAATGAAAAAAAAACAAGCAACCAAATTTCCGATACTACAAATATTTTTTTAATGATTCGGAGTAGATATTTTTTTTAGTTTATTTACTTTTTTTAAAATATTTAATGTAAGAACTTTTACAAGAAATATATAAATTATGTATTACATGTATCAAACAGCGTTTTATAAAGAAAAATAATAATATTTTTTCCTCACCATATGGAGGTAAGGATGGTGTGTTTCGTGATGGAATTCGTGCTGAAATAATGAAATCATCTCTACATATTAGAAATTAAAGTCCTCCGCCGCGTCTGTCTGTCTGTTCGCGATAAACTCAAAAACTACTGAACGGATTTTCATGCGGTTGTTACCAATAGATAGAGTGATTTATGAGGAAGGTTTAGTTATATAATTTGTCAAGGTTTTGTGTTAATTGGTTGAAATATATAATTAAAAGAGAATGTCTGTATGTGGTGACGGGCGGTGTGGATTTGATTTCTGTGCAAATTAACTGATGGCGGTTTGAATTAAAATGTTGGGTAACCATCCAGTAGATGGCTTTGTGTTTCGTTAGCTACAGCAACGCGTGGCGGGGTCAGCTAATTTAATATAAGTAGGTAAGTTAAAAAATATTGTAAATAATAATAAATTAGAAAAATGCAAGATTTATCGATAACAGAAAAAGAAGATTTTTAAAAATAATGACAAATATTAACAATATTGAGATCTTAAGGAAGGTTGTTAAAATAGGTATAATTGCGCACTTGAAATGAAATATCACAAAACTGCGCTATATAAATACTACGTTATTATTATTATTTAGATACTCACGGCCAAAAGAATTACTGTGATTTATTTTTGGGTTATCATGCCGTGTTGCACTACCTAATTCTTTAATCAATATTAATATGGCTAAGGTCAAAGTGTAAATTAGTACTTATTTTATACATATTTGAAGTAACCTAAACAAATAACAAAATGACAGCGCACGTTAAACAATTACTTAGCAACGCTTTGCTTTCGTCCGGACAATAAACGTATAATATATGATTTCATAACGCCAAAGCTTATTCATAACGCCAGAGCTTACCAATAAATACAGTCTATATTGCTCGCAAATAATGTAGCTTTCTATTAGTGAAAGAATTTTTAAAGTGCATTCAGTATTTATTGCGTGGAAGAGTAACAAACATCCATACATCCATACAAACTTTCTCCTTTATAATATTAAATAATAATAGTATTTCATAATGTCATTAATTTCATATCAGATACAACAAACGTCATTGTTTTATTTTATGAATTCACCGATCTATTCATACCTCCAAAACTCCAAACCACTCCATAGTTGCCGATCCTGTCACCTAAAGGTGTCAAATGTTAAATAAATACTTATTAAATGTCAATTGTTTCAATTCAATGATATTAGACACTCCAACTTAACCCACTAGCACACTGAACAAAAAAACTAAATGACTCACACACAGACAACATAATTATCTGAAACTTTTATTTTCAAGTCGATTTACATACCATTTAAAAAATTTCTCACTTGCAAGCAAAAATAAGCGGAGAGCAAATTACTTAGATCGAAATTTCATCAAGATAACATAGAAAGAAAAATAAACTAAGATTATTTAATTAAGCTGCTTAATTATGCATCTTTCGGTCTAATTCTGTCAGGTATTTCTCAGAGCAAATACATTTTTTTACATGGCAACACAGTTGTTGATGCACAGATGGATGCAAATTTTGAAAGTTGGCTCATTTTGAGAAACTGGATTGGTTTCATGTATTTTGGACTTAATTAATGGAAAATCGGTGGATTGATTGATTGGGTGGATTTTCAAGTTTAATCTGTGGCGAAAAAACGGGAAAAAATAAATATTATTGTGATTTCTTTTATTACGCCGTGTTGCGCTACCTCATCCTCCACTTGAGCGATTATGGTCGAAAAATGGAGCACTTTTATTTTTCAAAATTGGACCCCATTTTCCAACCAATCGTAAAACATTTATTGAAATTATTTAAAACATTTCCCCGGCCAGCCATTTATTTTAAAACAAAGCCATTGAAATGATTTATCGATTGTGACCATGGATGTCGCAAATCCAAACTTCGTAGACTATTTTAGAACGATGTTAAAAATACATTCTTAAAATATTTTTTTCACTTTGAATTTTTGATCAGCTGTTTTATTACGGTTAAAATTAAGTCCCTTTTCCATAGATATGCACATTTAATTATACAGTATACCACAGACAACATACAGAAATCTAAAATATTCTATGTTAACTCGAATAAGTACCCCTCACGGCAGTTTCAAAATAACAACACGCAGGATTCGCGCAGTTATAAACTTTACGATTTTTTTAATATATTTTTTATAAATCTTACAAATATGAAATAAACGGTAAAATGTAGGTTAATTCATTGGCTATATAGCACTATCATAAGTTTTTATGTCTTCATGTTAAAATTCGAAGGTAGGATTTTTTTAATGTTGGCGAAAAATAAAAATAAATATCTTCTGCGAAATCGTGAGCAATCGAGGCTATTTCGCGTGGTGGTTAGCCAAATTTTCGGACAGTGTTACAGTGCCCATCATAATATACTAGATGTGCAATCGAAGTTTGTTGTCAAGTATGTGCTTATGTAGGTACATGCGGTACCGTGTTGCGCACTCCAATCTTGTAAGGGCTGAAATTTCATTGTAAATAGTGAATTTAAAATTGTTTTCGGCGTTTAGTTTTGGTGTAGCAGTCATTTACCGGACATCAATAACTATGAATATGTATTTTTATTTTCAACTTTGAGTAAAACCTGATCGCATAGGATAGAGAAATTAAAATTTCATTTAATTAAAATATTATTCAATTAATATATGTATTATTGAAATAATATAAATAAATCGTCCAAAGTGGTTTACCACAGTTTGTTAATGCCTTCAGAAGACGAAACAGCCGTCACGGGTAATAACAATCAGACAGCAGAACTGGTATATAAATAAACTATTTTTATAATTCGAATAATATTATTGAATTTATAAAAGAAGAAAAAAACGAGTGTGCTTTAGACCACACAACTGAAGTCAAACTTCTGCTCCATCTATATGATAGGAAGATAGAATGAAAATATGCGCGCGCACTGCTCTCTCTTGCTCCTACAGTGTGATACAGACAACAGGCCTGCACTGTGTAACGTAACTGGCTACGAGAAAAAGAGAGAAAGAAAATGTGTCTCGCACCTCTCTTTCTTGCCCCTACAGTAATATACGAAATGTAACTCTCTCTCTTTCTATCTTCACTAACTTATATCTCCCTCTCAACTAACGTTCGCCTCGCTTTTCGTAACGCTCTCGTCACGCATTCACCAGCTTACTCCCCAAGTCAAGCGTGCGTAAAGAAGTTTTACTTCAAAAAATAAATAACCGCATTGTTTTATTTAACACGGATTAAATTAAATCAGATTTCAAAATAAATCATAGTTTGAGACTTCTGTTGAGAATGGACAAAGGGTTCAGAAAAAACATGCATCCGCCAAATAAATTGCCAAGTGAAATTCCATTACATACGATTTTAAGTTTATGACATCAAAAAGGTGTGTTTATCAAGAAGTAACGGCAAGCGTAACCGATGCTGACATCCTTTGACCTACTGCCCACTGCTGGTCATGATTAACTGTCAGCTCAGTGAGGATGTATTTTCGGAGTTATATGCCTCTCGCAATGCAGAATCATTATTATTTGACTGCCAACCGGATGGTATCTGTACGGTGAAGAAGATATGCGAATCCCCAATAGTGTATTTATGTTTTTCATGAGGTGAGGAATTTTGGTGACATTGTTAATCTCTTGTATTGAGAAGCTGGTAAGGATTGAATAATAATAACACTGGGGATCTTTATTGGTTTCCTTGTATTTATAAAAGGCAAACAAATTTTTTTAAAGCCTTGTATATAAGTCCTTGAGGTACAATAGTTTATCTAATATGAAAGATGATTGATGTGTGGTTTATGTGAATGCGGATGTCGAAGGACTTGGTATGTGTTTTGAAATAAATGAAAGACCACTGCACAAGTAAAAAAGAAAGCACGTGAGAAAAGGAAAGAAAGGACTTACTGCGCTGCACTTCTCTTCTGTCTTGGTTGGGTTTGTTGACGCACTCGTATGACTATCAGTCGATGCGGGATTATGTTTGCGAATGCGGCGTGCGGAAAATTAGATGTATACGCGGCGAGTTGATTTAACGTTAAAATGACAGGTATATAGAGATGGATAGGAAAGGAACATATGACAATCAAGCTACAAGCACAGGATCTATGATATATGTAGATCTATGTAGGTAAGTGTAACTATGTATAAACGCCCAACCAGTGGTAAATAAGACAGAATCGAGGGAGTGTTGTATCAGTGTGGCAACCACAAGTGTTTTTAATGTGATAAACGTCTCAAATACCCTGTGCCAGTAGGACTATGTATACCTAACAGTGTTATATCGTGAGGCTGAACGAAGTTATGGGTATGAATGGGTATCGCCGCCCCGAGAACTATTTATTGGATAACCAACACCTCTGCCATAGGTCACAAGTGATTCGATTCGTTTGGTGACTTAACTGGGGTGTCCGGGTTCATGGGGTGAGGTTTGTCCAGGTCTTGGCGGCGGATGTCTCTGCCCACTTGCTGCGTGGCGGGCCGGATCGAGAGAGACTGGCTGGGGGAGGCTTATTGACATCGCCTTGCACCGCAGTTGGAGGGATGAATTCAAACATTCGTCACTCACGGACACACTGACCCCCAGATTTCTACCCACCCCTCATACCTTTTCCTTCCCAGAACTTTCTATCCTCCCCTTCCTTAAAAAGACCCTCCACATAGCATCCCCTAAGATGACGTAGGCCCTGAGAGATATTATTTTCCTCAGAGCCTCCTGTGTGGAGCTACAAATAATGTTGGGATAGGAAAGAGATGGAAAACAGGATGGTCAACCAAACGTGCAATATTTAGATTCTCATTCAAGCTTTATTAATACTATAATTTGTGGACTTTTGTTCAAATACATGAAATGACAATAAATTACTTAAATAAAATATTATAACTAATGTGTTTAACCCTTCGATCAAGTATTTTTAACCCAATTGATGAATAAGGAATGGGATCAACCTTTGACACCCTCTTGGGTAACTCTCGCAACGAATAATAATAAATTTCGCTTGTCACTTTGCGTTTGGTCGGTAAATACTCTGGGCAGTTGGCATTTTTTTTCCATTTGGTAGGTAAGTACATATTACATTTACACTTTATGGCGATGTACCACGTCATGTAAAACTCGATAACAGGCGGCTAGCAATAATACTCCTTATGTAGATGGCGATTAAGTTTTAAATTCCCGTTTAACACCAGCTGCCTGTTTTGTTTTATTGACCAAGTATTCTTGGCTCTATAAAACTATCCCGCACTGTAACACCATACAGCCTAACAATTTTACAAATATATTGTAGTGAAATGGTTTAACCAATTACCCCTGAACTTAAGATTTGAAACAAATTTTAAAAAAAAATCAAAAGTACAATTAAAAAACTCTATCAATAGTATCATTATACTTATTAAATTTGTCAAAGAATTTATATATAAAAATGCAAAAATCAGTCATTTTAAATACATGTAGGATTTTAAAAGATTTTTTAAATATTTATACTGAGGGATCAGTAGGATTTATAGGTCCAATTAGGAGTTCCACCGAGCCGAACCCTCTGATTTGAAAATATCTGGAGTCGGTGAATTATTTCCCCATTTGGTATCTGGTAGGTTGACATGTTGTTCTTGTATTATTTTGTATTTATTATACTTATATAGTGCAAATGCATAGCGTGAATTGACTAGATGATCATTTATGGAAAAGTGTGTGAAAGAGTTTAGTTTTTCCTGTTGGGAAGATTTAACCCGGACATAAAATCTGAAGTTATAATACAATTTAACCCTTCAAAAATTAGGCTTTTTTTTCGGATGGTCAAAATATTTTCGCTTTAAAATAAAATGCAAATATTTGGAATATTTCTGAACACATTCAAAAACCAAAAGCTGTTTTAGAAAGGTGATGAAATACGCTTTCAAATTATAGAATTCAAAAAATATATTTTTTTTTTAAATTATAAAAATTTTGCATACAAACATAAAAAAGTTTTCAAAATGGCTCACCTTATGTTTTTTCTAACTAAAGTTACTGATAATAATAAAAAATAAAAACACATGCATATTTTATTAGACAAATGTATAAAAAACACATATTGTAACCTCAATTTTTGGTCGCTCTATGAAATTTTTTTTTTTAAATTCCCGAAGTTTCAAATTCTTTTTTCAATTTGCGATTCAAAACTTTGTGTACATAAAAGTGTACATTTTACTTTTTTGGTGGCTATTTTTTAGAATGGAATATAAAGCATGATGTTTTTCCTTTCTAACACCGATTAGAACATATTTCTAACTATGATAGTAAGGGAGTTACGGCGTCTTATGTGAGACCTATGTGCGTTGGGACAAATCTGGTCTCCTGTGATTAAACGGGATAAGATTTCTCAATTATAATATTAGATACTCTTATTATTTTTTTAATTGAACACTTCTTTAGCACCGTTGTGATTTGAAAGTCAATGAATCGAAAAATAGCGACAATAAAAAGAGACAAACACATACATCTATAGAATTTAGCCTGCAAGAGAATGAGATAGTATAATCGATCTCCTCTTTGTGCGGTGCTTCGTAGCCTAGCGGTCTACTCTTTGTGCGGTACGTCGTAGCCTTCCCACTCTTGTCTACTTTAGTTTTCTTTCACTTCTACCGCGTTTGAATCGCACACTCTGATTTCCCTTCTTCTTATCTTATCTCTGTACCAGAGAAGCATACGGATGCAAGTCCAAAATTTGAAGAAATGAGTTTTTGATGCAGACTTGAAATAAATAATCATGTTTATCAGTGGCAGAAAGATACAGGTCCTATCATGAAGAAAAAATAGGATTTTCATAAATGTATATGGATGCAACTACCATGATACCAACTATCTTAGAAGCAGAAGGATGTACCATGGACTTGCATCTTTATGATTTAATTGCATTTTGAGTTTTCTGACTCAAATCCCACGTATTATGTAGTATTATGACTCAAATTATACATTACTACGCTTTCTATGGAAGTAAACAATTTTTAAACATTGATCCTTTCATAATACACCACATATCATAACAAAATATTCCACTTTATTTAGAAGCAGAAGGACTTAAGTCCGTGTTTTTGTTTGACTCAAGTCAGCGTTTTTTTAACAATATTTTTAAAGGCTTTACATATAAAATATTTCGTTTTATTAGCTGGTTTTTAAAACAAACTAATTAATAACTTTTTTTAATCAATCAGCATGGATATCCGAAGAAGTATATAGAAGACCATAGTTAGAGAAAAAATAGTTTTTTGGCTCTCCTGAACATTAACCGGGTACAGATCTCCTCTTTTTTTCTGATCTATTTCTTATCTATTATATATTATATTTAAAAAAAAAATCTTTACATTCCATTTATATATTGTAAGGTAGATATTTATAAAAAAATAATGTACCTAATGTATAAAAATATGTAACTGTACCATTATAATTATTTAAAATTTATTATTTAGTATTTATTTATTTATTTTGCAAAGCTCAGGAACAAATATTAAAATGTTTCATGATCATTTTCTAAAGAATTTAATTTTCACACTATATAATAAAACCATAACCGAAAAGGGGTTCTTAAATAGTAGATTTTGAGCTCTAAAGCAATTTTTATACGCCTCATTTTTTTCATTGCCAAATTTTGCAGAATCTTTCCGAATGCATTTACTGACAGGTTTTTCCTTTGCAAAATAAAGAAACACGTAAAAAAACATTTGGACGAATTTCTTTAAGCTAAATCTTATGACAATTTCTCGCCACATTTAATGATTAAGATCTTAAGAGTAATCCGTTGCAATTCCCGAATGGGGGCGAAACGAAACTAAGTCGTCTTTTATGCAAAAAAACTGCATAGTGATTGTAAAAACATAGTTGTATTAGTTTCCATTTGATGTTCCCGCTAACGGACGGTCATAAATTCATTTTTAATCACAGAAATCTGACTTAAATCACATTTTCCAAACAATCGGAACTTTTGAGAACACAAGGTCAATGGTACCTTAGTGAGTTAATAGGGGATATATATATCTGAGCTGCAGTGAAAAATACTTCATAAATGTTTTATTTTTATTTTAACTATGCAATGGCATTTGTTTGTTGACGTGTTTGGTGAACAGATCTGAATAGTCAATTTGGAAGGCAACGCCTCAAGTGGTTCGCTACGTTTTTTGACTTAGCAGGGGTGTCCAGGTTTTATGGCGTGAGGTTTACCTAGGTCTTGGCAGGTATGCGTGTGCCCACCACACAATGACCCCGAGATTCCAACCGACCCCACATATCCTTTATTTTCTCAAAAAATAAACCTTCACATGGCATCCCCAAAGTAATATACGCCCCGAAGGATTTTTTTTCTCAAGGCAAGTGTGGAGCTAACGTAAAAAAAGTCTGGTACTTCTCCACCTTCCTTTTCCCCTATACTTCCCTTCCCTACCCAAAATATCCCCATTGGAGACATACAAGCCATGGTCATGCTGATTCGGGGGAGTTGAGTCTCTAGTGTGATATTATGTCAACTCTTTTTACATTAACTCTATACAGGAGGATCTGAGAAAAATAGTTTCCTCAGGGCCTATGTCATCTTTGGATTTGCTATGTGGAAGGTCTTTTTGAGGAGAGGAAGACGTGAAATGGGTTTTGAATTGACCCATTTTGTAAAGGGGAGGAAATACAGAGGCCGGCAAATCGTTCCACAGCCGAGCTACCGAACTCAAGAAGAAGACCTCACATGACACATATTATGTCAACCGTGTGCAAAATGTTCAACCCGCGTTTGGCGTGTTTCCCGGCTATGCACCGGTGCCGAAGAGATCAATTATGTTAGTTCCTCGGAGTATCTTCCATTGAAATCCCGGTAGAACAAGGATAGCATTCCCACCCGACGCTTGGGCTCTAAAGATGACAATACATTTGTTAAGATGGAGGAATCTATCAAATTGCCCGTTTCTGCACAGAGTCAAGGGTTCTTCCAAGTACCTTGGGGCCCCAGACCAGAGGCGGTTTCCAAATTCAATGCTGGGGCTCACTTGCGATTTGTACAGGGTCAGCAGTTGTATACTATAGAATCCGCGGGCCCTGTACGCTGTACAGCACGCCCAGATGCTGAGAAGCCTACTTGATACTGCCTTCGATGGAGCCCCCGTGTTTGAGCTGCTCACATAGAATCACTAATTTAATCACAACTCGATACAAATGCGTAGATCTCTAAGCCACGAAGCCTGTCATAAACAAAAAGCATAAAAACATCGCAAATATAAATACTATTAAAATCTACCTAAAACCATTTATTTTCAAGCATTATAACATGGTGGAATGAAAGAAATCGCTTCAACTAAAGTCATAAAAATAGTCGATTGAAAAGGAAATGGAATCAATAATTGAGATCTCAGTTAGATTTAGTATAGAAATGTTTATTTTTATTATCGAATCGAGCTTTATAACTCAATAATTTAATTTAATAAATGCATCAACTCAATATTTGCCAGTTCCCATGTTAATCAAGTTGTTTTATGGCCACATTCTAGGACCATTTGTAAGGTAATATTTTATCCACTTCCAAAATTTTACGGTTTTAAGAAATGAGTTCATATTTGCACTGGGTCTTTCATCCGTTGATGCAGAATTCTTTAGATGGGGCCTAACACAATCGTTAGGTAGGTAATATTACGATTTGTGAGTTGGTTGAAATTCTAGTCAGTTAAACAATTGTAAAACGAACACACGTGCTTGAAAGATGAACTGATTTTGTAAACCTCCATAGCTTTCGATGGAAGTTGTTTTATTTATACAGATTTCATGATGACAGAACCATTATTCAAGAGTTTTTTATTGAGATACAGCAAAATAATAAGAGAAGAAAGGAAGATATATTTTCTCCTTTGTTTATATTCTTACTAACTTTATTGCCGAGCAACATATTATTTCAATATTTGATTGATTTGATGATGTCATGTCTTCCACTTTATCGTAAAAATTAATAATATACTATCGAGTAATTAATAAAATTCTAAACCTTAGATAATAGAAACAAAGGGAGATACCTCATGGAAGCATGCCGACTGTCGCGCGAGTTGTGACCAAACTGCACGAACTACCAAAGGCGGGAACAAATTGGGGACGACGCTGTATGTATACGGGATTAGCAGTAGTATGGGTCAACGACTTTGGCGCCATTATTTAGTGTGCGGCGGTTTCACACTAAAAACGGCTGTCCCTTGTTTATATTATATTATAACATGGTTGATAGCCTATTTTTAATACCTGGCTCTTTCAGAATTGATAAGATTATTGCGCCTGATTCTCTACAGAATCCTGGGTATTCTGATAGCGCGGAGTATGATTTGTAACCTAATAAAAAACATCATTTCGGTTGTCTGTATGTCCTGGTAACTCTGTTACAACGGACTCAAATTTGTTTAAATGCAAGTGCATTCTTCAAAACTGGAACTAGGTTTGCGCTACTACGTAATAACAAAAAAAAACTTTTGTGTCCAAGAAATTCGAAATCGCACCTTGGAACAAAAATCATGCCTCTTTTCCACGAACTATCTACACCCTACACCAAAGTTGCTATTTACTCTAACGTATTAAATATCTTTCGTGATGAAAAAAAATCCTTACCTTGTGACCCATTTTAGTTTAACGTCGTGACTATAACAACATGCTCGAAGCCAAAAACTGGTTTATGTTTTAGTACGATCAGATCAGTTCCGTTTGCTCGATTACATGTAAAACATGCAGGAACAAGTCGAGATTGATTGAGCAATAGACAATTGTGAAAAAGACACACGTGTTTTTGAATGATTGTTAATCTTTGGGTTAAATAAAACTAACCTCCTTACCAATAAACGTGTTTTAAATACTAAAAACAACTAATAAACAAACCTAAATTATTAACGTTTATTAATAGATGCCTAACCGTGATGTTTATTGACATGATCTTTTAGGATTCCATGACATTGATCAACCGGCAGTTGGCCCCCAGCATTACCTATTAAAATATCTATTATTTAAAAAATCCATGAACAATTCTTTTGTTACAAAAAAAACAGCTGCCTGCTATATTAAATTTCATCAAACGCGCGAACTGTCAAACATGCGAAGTTAAAATCGTCGTCAAGTTTTCTGAAATTATCCAAGTTTCTTAATTTTTCTTTCCGTAGAACCTTCCATAAAGTATTAGAAAACTTTAAAAAAAGGTGAATGAAATAGGTAAAGTCGTTCTGAAGTTATGGCGTGACCAAGGGAAACAGGGATTATTTTTTTATATATATAGATATACTCGTATCATAGTGTTTCCACACAAACGAAATATTGAAATCCGTAAGTATAAAAACTTTAACTTTCTATATGATATATTCATATTTTTTTAATAAACATAATTTGAGTATGTATTGAAAAGTTGGCAAGCACTTCATTTATTTACAATTGTACAAATCACCCGATAGCGTTTCAGCATCACACATCAAATTAAACAAATTAAACAACAAAGCATTTCCAAACAAAATCAAGCATAATACAAATCAAATATTGAAGCGAATTCAAAAGTATAAAAAACAGCGCAAAAAATAGATGCAACCTGCAGTTACCGATCCAATCATCTGGGTTCTTGATTACCCAATTTACAGGTATAGCATAGTTATCATATATCGTGAGAAAGCCTAGAGGTAAACGCTAATGACGTAGTGTTGGTCTCAACGAATATTGTTAACCAGTAAATGATACAATTGCATGTGGAGGGAACGTTTGATATGTCTTATTAACAGTGTTAACTACTGTTGTTAATCGTAAAGATGTGGGTAAATATTAAAGTTGTTGCTGTAATTTAATGTGAATATTTATTTTTGTTGTTTGTTTTTAGGGTGTTATGCCGTGTTACGCTACCTCCTCCTTTAGCCAAAGTTTCGGACAGCGTTACAGTGTCCATCATCAGGGCAGATGTATAAATGTTAGTGGTAAAATGTGTGCTTAAGTACTTCGAAGCAATACCGTGTCGCCAGCTCCACTCCACTGCGAGCTGGAATTCCAGTAAACTTGAATATGGTTTTCTGCATTTAGCTTTGGTGTAGCCGTCAATTACCGGATACCAAGAACTATTGAGCTTAGCTCCGTCGTCTCTATTAATGTTAATAGGATTTTTATGAATTTCAATTGCCTTTTAAAGAGGCAATTGAAATTCATAAAAATCCTGTAAAATTCATAAAAATTGCCTTTTCAAGAGGCAATTGAAATTCATAAAAATCCTATTAACATTAATAGAGACGACGGAGCTAAGCTCAATAGTTCTTGGTATCCGGTAATTGACGGCTACACCAAAGCTAAACGCAGAAAACCATATTCAAGTTTACTGTAATTCCAGCTAGCAGTGGAGTGAAGCTGGCAATACGGTATTGCTTCGAAGTACTTAAGCACACATTTTACCACTAACATTTATACATATGCCCTGATGATGGACACTGTAACGCTGTCCGAAACGTTGGCTAAAGGAGGAGGTAGCGTAACACGGCATAACACCCCAAAAACAAACAACAAAAATACTTTTGGCCATGAAAATCTAAAATCATATCTGAATATTTATTGTTTTTTGTTTTGTTCTTGCAATGGTTTGTGGCTAATGGATTGCTAATAGACAGATTAAAAGAAGAATATCGTTTTAGCTTACTTTTGGCATAAACTATTTTCAAAAGCGTTTATACTTAGGACAAGATTTTTATAAAGCACTGTTGCTAAGCCACTTCCGCCTCCCCTTCCTATCCCACGTCCCCTTCCCCCCACGCGTCCCCTTCCACTCAGCGTTCTCCGCCTTCCCTCTCCCCACTCATCTCTCCCGCATCCCCCGTCCCGCGAACCCCCCTCCCCAGTTCCCCTCCTCCCTCCAGCATTCCATACATTCAATTCCGGTAGATACATTCTGTTTTCAAACAGCTCGCTTGCTACCTATTGCTATTTTTTATACTAATTTCATAATGCCAGAGCTCACCAGTATATACAGAAACCTTTGCGGACGTGCTCACAACAGCTCACTAAAGTTTCATCGCAATCGGAAGAACGCATAATTTCTAATTTCATGACACCAGAGCTCATTATTTTATATAGAAACCATCGCGGGCGCAAGTGGATGAATGGTTTAGCAACGCATAGACATCTCATACACCCATATACACCCAAGAAAACATATTTTGATTTTTATATATACTTACCTACTCGTATAGAAGATTTGTTTACGTGAATACCGCTCAAGTGCGCTCGTCCGGATCCAGTGATAGTATTGCAATCCCAATTGGGGTATGTTGTGATGCTGAAGGTAGCGGAGAGGGAAAAGAGATAGGGAAGGTCACCAAATACGACAAAAGCCAAGTCTGCAACCTTTCATTTCTGAATGGTGGTCTTACACCAGGGTGATAGTTACATAGAATATCTTCTTCTCTGGGACGTGCCGCAAATATTAAACTTATGATAGAGGGATTTCACTCACACTGCATTCAACTTTATGGTTATTCTTCCTCAGCCAGTCTCGTGCCTTAAAGCCCTGAGTAAGGGTTGCAATCAGAACTCCACTACGGATTGCAAGACTTTATAAGATAACACATACGCAGTAACTTAAGATAATGCAAGAATAGTTTCAATATTTGCTCAATTGTTGACACTCTTCAAGGAGATCTTGAATGACTCTTGCATTCATTACAAATTTCAGAAATTTGATATGCGAAATTATTTGTTAATATCCGCTGCATCTAAGTGCAAAGTATCATTTCGTTTACACCGACATTCAAGAACCGCTTATTTATCAAGCATAAAATGAAATCGTGCATATCCAAATGACTTCACAATATTTGTTTTCACTTCACCAGAGAAATTGCCAAATTAATCAAGTCTTCATTTTGTCAAAACCGATCATATAAATCATCAAGAATTATTAAACCGATGATATTCACCGTGAACTCTGTAGAATCATTGACTTAGCTTTAAAATCAAATTAGTTTTATCGTGCCAATGACTTGATATGCAAATTCTGATATAAATAGCAAACATCCAACCGGAATTTAACTACTATTCTGATTGATGACGACTGCCTTTATCTTTTCGAGATTTAATAAATGATCGACGACCCTATTAAATATTCAATAAAAACCGTTACTTTCAAGTTCATAGGAAAGTGCCTTGATGTAATTAATTGGAACAGCAAAGGCGTGTGAATTTGTTTAAGATTATCGTAATTTATGTGCGTTCTTCGCGCATATTTCCGATTGATTATGTTTGCCCTACATTATATTTTAAAGGGGCATACCAAGATATATTTTTCGTAATTATTTTCAACCAAACGATAAATGGAATATTTTAAAATTAAAACTCGTAGTCAATTTATACAAATAGAAGACTGTATACAATTTTTTTTTACGCGAATCTAAGTATGGTTTGCGGTGTACGCCGCTTTCAAAAGGATACTTTGACGAAATTGCTGCTCGGTGGTTGACATCGATTAATCCACACGGTTACCTAGACATACAGGTTTATGGCATCACGTAGGGGAATTTTGAGATCTTAATAAAATGGCGGACCAGTGAATTTTATTTCCGGTTTTTATGGAAAATTTTCTTCGTTCATATAAAAAAAATAGATAGGGTCTCTTTATTAAAAAAATCCCTAGGTGGTGCCATAGAGACTAGATTTTCAATAAGTTTAAGACTTGGTGTTTGCAAATCGGATGTATATATTTTTTTAATATGTTGTCAACCATGTTGAAAAAAGTAGTTTCGAGAAAAACACTTTCAAAGTCTTGCTGAAAGATATTTCACATAAAATGCTGAATCGCCGTCAATTTTACTAAAATTTCTTTAAAACATTTGCATCTTTCAGAAAATGAAACAATAAAATTACATTTTTTTTTCCTCACAGTGGTCTGGTGCTTTAGGACGTGAAATAAATGTAAATTTAAAGGCGATATTTATTATATTTAAAATTACTAAAAGCACTCGGGAATGTAACAATACATTTATTTTAGGTAACTGTACACTTTTACCGCATATCAGAACGATAGTAATATTGCTAAAGCATTGGAGAAGAGGTTTGCTCTAGAGGCGGTTGGTAACACATGTTAACGAAACGTGCATTGATGCCAAGGGGATTTAATATTTGTATAACATTCCATTGAATACCGATAGTACAAACACAGTGTTCCCGACTGATGTATTTTCCAAATATTGCAAAATATCAGGTTTTTGTACGTTTTTGCCTTTTTTTATTAGATTCGTGATATTTTTCCAGGTTTGATGAACAATTTAGATATTTGTCGAAAAAAAACCAAGTCATTTGGCGGACATGAAGTGGCTCCATTAGTCTAATTGCTAACTTTTGCATTGAATCTATAGATACTTTTGGGAGGCAGGTAAACCGTTTATAGGATACCCCTATCATGGGTCACCCCACCTAATGCAGCAAATAGACAACCTCCGTAGTCCAGTGGGTAAGACTCTTGACTCACAATCCGGAGGTCGCGGGTTCGAACCCGGCATGCGCAAATAAATTTTATTTGATCATTTTGTGTTATTTCACAATTAATTCATTTAAAATAATATATAGTTATTTGCGGCATGTTCCAGAGTGGAAGATACTATTAGTATCGCCCTGGTGTAAGACCACCATTCAGAATTGAAACGTTGCTTGAAAATGGCTTTAGCCATGTTTGGTGACCAGATCTGAATAGCCAGGTACTTCCCAACCTTCCTCTTCCCCACCTCCTTCCCCTCCCCACTACCTTCAGCCTCACAACATACCCCAATTGGGGATGCCGTAGTCTCACTGGCTCCAGACGGGAGCAGTTGAGATTCTTGTGCGGTATTCATGTAAAAAAAAAAAAAAATAGCTCACCAATTACTCGCGCACAAAGCGCCACTACGAAGAATTACTACAATTAGACTTTTGCATGATTCCTTGCTAAAATACAAAACTAATTTATTAAATTTTTAGCGAAATATAAATTATTTAAAAACTACTTACACTTAATTTTCATTAAACTTTTATCAACAGTCAATTACAATTCGTGAGCATATAGTTCTTGATTTCATAATTTCTCTTTATCTCTCCATACACTTTCTTCCATTTTATTACTATTACTCAAACGAGTACGTTCATTAGTTAGGTTTTAATAACCGTTCTCATCTCAAGCGAAATTACCAACTGAAATTTCATGGACTAACGTAAAAGGTGTTATAACTACGTAATAATTTTTTGTTTTGTATTTAATTCATTATACCTTATAACCTAACACAATGTACTATGTACGCTTTAATAAACAAATAAACAGATTCTCAAACCAAAAATGTTAAGACAGAAAACAATAACAAAATGTTAAGACAGAAAACAATAACAAAATGTTAAGACAGAAAAAAATAACAAAATGTTAAGACAGAAAACAATAACAAAATGTTAAGACAGAAAACAATAACAAAATGTTAAGACAGAAAACAATAACAAAATGCAGAAATGTTGGAAGCTCTCAGTCGAAGAATGATACAGTTAAAAACGACATAAGTTGATACGTCGATAATGTCGAATTAGCTCAGTGGTCACTTCCCCGGCAAAGAATAGGTCCTGGGATCAATTCCCAGATGCAACTGAAACTCTTTGTCTTTCCCATTTTTCGTTTGAGATTCGTTTATATCGTCTTCAATGGTTAAATATTACAATTTGAGGTTTTACTCCCTAAGTTATTCCACTAGACGCCCTCGAAATGTTGTGCTGAAGAAAATTGCTGAGGTTTCCATGGACAGATGCACAAATGTGTCCATTCTGGAAGAGCTAGGCATCCACAACAGGCTTTCAACTATCTGCCTACAACTACTTTGGACACGTTGCTCACCAAACTGAGGACTCCAACATGGAAAGACTCATTGTCACTGGCAAAGTTGAAGGTAGAAGAAGAAGAAGAGGAAGGTCACCAATGCGTTGGAGTCACCAAGTATCACTGGCGTCCGGTACGTCGATGGCCGCAGTTCTCCACGCAGCGCAGAATGCAAGGAGTGGAGGAGCCTTGTCCACCATGGAATTTTGAGAACGATCCTCAGCAATAAGGGACCGACTTATGAAGAATTCCACCATAATAATAATATTCAACTAGCAGTTAAAAACCCGCCCCTGTTTGCTGCTAGCGTTCGTGAGCGTTTTATAAATCTGATAGGAACTGGTTCCAAAAATAGCCCGTTCCTCGGATCCACTGTGATCCAGTGATAGCTAGTCACCGGGAAAAAGTAACCGGGACAGGCAATGACGTCATATGTAATATATAGCCGCGTATGGGTCGTCCATTAATCACGTGATGTTTTTTAGCAACTTTTTAACCCCCTCCCCCCCTGGCGATATGTGGTGAGGTTTTAGACAACCCCCCGATACCCAAAATCACGTGTATTTTTTTAGTACAAAGTATATTGATATTTTCAGAATATTATCGTGGGTTCAACGAAAGATAAATACCTGCACGTGATATCACATTATATCCCCCCCCCCCCTCCTTGTGATATTTCGTGATTTTTTTTCCGACCCCCCCCCCCCCTTTCGAGCCTTACGTGATTAATGGACGACCCCTATGATACTATTATTCACAACTAAGTTTTACCGTCAATCTTTCAAAATCGGTAGAGGAATCCCATATCAATTCGGAAGGCGGGAATGGGTACCGCCGCCCCCGGGAACCTTTAATGGATAACCAACACCTCTGTCATAGGTCACCCCAAGTGGTTCGCTACGTTTGGTGATTTAGCAGGGGTGCCCAGGTTCATGGGGTAAGGTTTGTCTAGATCTTGGAAGCGAATGACCAGAACACACTGAACCCGAGATTCATACCCACCCCTTAAGCCCCTTTCCTTCCCAGAACTCTTCTCTCCTTCCTTTCCCTAAAAAAACCCATCACACAGCATCCCCAAAGGTGACGTAGGCCCTGAGGGAAATTATTTTCCTCAGAGCCTCCTGTGTGGAGCTCATGTAAAAAAGTAGTAGTGTAGGTACTGAAATTTACAAAATCGTAGTACCTAGGGGGGCACGTTCTCATGCAACTTGCTAACGGTAGCACCATCCTTCGACGAATTCTTGAATTCGAAACCGAATTACAACGGTAGCTTTGTTTGAAATTTCATGTACACAGATGTTTTCTGTTTTTAACTGATCACAAAACTTGTATTTGTCTTCCACGTCTTCAAAATCCACAAAGTTCCAAAGAAAATGAGCGGATAACTGCTTTGTTGGTACAAGCACGTTTATATGTGTATGTTAATGTGATTGCACCTCGTTTGGCGGGCTGCCCGCTGCAGTTAATCATTATGCGATTATACCTGCATATATAAGAGCCGCGGTGCATCGGCGGATTGCCCGTCGCACAGTGATTAAGGAGAAATCGCTCGGTGCTATGCAGGGGTCACAGGGTTCGCTCCCGCCCCGGTCCGAGGGACGACCCAAACTGAGACGAATGAATAACAGGTTTATCGTGAAGGTATAATCTGATGCTTTATGTACAGGTGCTACAAAATAATTGTGTGTTTAAACTGTGAATTTGTATGACGGCCTGAAGATTGTAGTGGTTTTCGTATTTGGTTTCGAGTCGGTAGGATGTGGGTTCGATTTTATTTTTATTTTTAAGATCCCGCATTCCTCATTTTCACTGATATACAGGTAACGGTTCTACGACAACTCAACAAAGCGGCATTTAAACACACCTTCAAAGTCTTTATAAGTGTAGAAAAAACAATAAAAAATTGCCCATAACCCAAACCTTGACATAACTTAGTTTTTTTTATTCATCACTTTTAATAACTTCAAAGAAGTGATGAAGTGTCACTTTGTTTTGTGCGGTCACCATAGGTAGTGTCCCTTAAAAGATCTCTTAAAAAAATAGGTCAATTCAGATTGTGAGTTGAAAAGAAAAAAAGAGCAAAATATGCTCCGAAAATTTTAAAAACACACCTCGTGCTGTTATTTAACATATTACAGCTATGAAAAAAATCACAGTGTTTCTTTAAATTCTACTTAACTTAGATGTGTGAGATTTTTATTGTATTTTAAATAAGTGGTGTATTATTAAATATTTTAACAACGCTTACGCTTATTTAGCCTAAGTTATTTAAGCCTATTTGTTATAATATTTTTAATATTAGCGCGCTCCCTCTATCATTCGTATTTACATATATATTTCGCTTTCAAACCATCTTCAGGAATCTTCTTCTTTTTGAATGCTTATAAGGAAGCACTCGATGAATACCGCATAAGAGACCCAATTGCTTCCTGCTAACCGGAGCCAGCGAAATCACTATGGCAACCCCAACTTTATTATTGAATGTTGGGAGGCAGAAAGGTTTGGGAAGGGGATGGGGAAGAGGAACATGGAGAAGTATCTGAGTATTCAGATCTGGACTACAAACACGGCTGAATCCATTTCAAGCAACGTTTTGATTATAAATGGAAGTCTTTCACCAGGGTACTTACAGTATTTACAAGTTATTAAGTATGATAAGTATGATTTAATACCCTCGACTCTGTGCAGAAACGGGCGGTCCGTTTGATAGATTCTCCCATCTTAACAGACGGATTGCAATCTTTAGAGCACAGGCGTCGGGTGGGAATGCTATCCTTGTTCTACCGGTATTACAATGGAAGATGCTCCGAGGAACTAGCATCATTGATCCCTTCGGCACCGGTGCATAGTCGGGAAACACTCCAAACGCGTGCCCAACATTTGTACACGGTTGACATTTGTCACATGAGAACGGGTCGTTTCTTCGACTCGTTCTTGTGTTCAACAGCTCGGCTGTGGAATGATTTGCCGGCCTCTGTGTTTCCTCCATCCTACAACATGGGTCTCTTCAAGACCAATGTTCATTCCTTCCTCTCCTCAAAAAGACCCTCCACACAGCATCCCAGATGACATAGGCCCTGAGGGAAATTATTTTCCTCAGGGCCTCCTGTGTGGAGTTAATGTAAAAAAAAAAAAAAATGATGGATCAAAAAATTGGTCGCAAAGGCAGATTGGTAAATACTGAAGTACACGTACCTTCACATAGGAATGCATTCTACGTAGATTTGAATGGAAACCGATGTAGGTAGATACTGACTTTTTGACTATTAGATTATTAGACTATTAGTCAATCAACATGGCCTAGTCTGTCTCTCTTACACTGCCTGGCATCAAATACCGCTATACCATTTGATTTTGAATTTGTACTGAGAAACCGAATTTTCGAATTTTTAATTTAGGTGAAGAATGGTCTGATTTTTGGAATCCGAAACACGCCCACATTTCATTTCTTGTGTTCTTCTTTGACTTTACATCAATACTTTGAAACCAACTGAAAAAATGATTTTCTAGTGTTTGTAAATACATACTTTTATAGTTTTAATGTATCTCAATAGATGTCGTTAGAGCAGGTAGTTTCAATGTCTCTCAACAGATGTCGTTAGAGCAGGTAGTTTCAATTTCTCTCAACAGATGTCTCTAAAATATATAATTTAAGGTTTCAGTAGGTGTCATCGGTAGTATTACATCATAGGTTCTCAACCTCATTATGAATATATTTTTTTCTAGGGCCCTCTTTTTTTATTAATTGGAGGGGGGGGGGGCTTAACTGTCACGAAATCAATAATTCGATTAAAAATATAAAAAATAAAATTATTTGTTATACCTATAAGGAAGTGAAAAAAGATATTATTTTGTATTTGTATTTTGTACTGGGTTGCTATCTCCTTCTTTCTTGTATTTATGATAATATAGTGTCAATTATTAATAATTATAATATACGTAGGATAATATCATTATGAAATAAAAAATAAAATAAATAAAAATAATATCAAATTTAATGTAACAGATCTGAATAATGACATTAAAGTTTACTTTGCTTTATTAGTATCTACGTGATCAGCGTGTTTTTTCGTCTTTTTCGATCGCATTTTTTTTACCTGCCCACGCCCTCATTGAAAGAAAAGTAGGGGGCGTTGAGATGGCTCAACGTCCCCTGATTATTGCTGAGATTCTACTGCCCTACTGAAAGTCTCAAACGCCCACAAGAGGTCGTTATCGCCCACGTTGAGAACCTGTGTAGGTATTACATGATAGAGGCAGCTGCAAACGTTTCGGACTAATACTCGAACGATTACGAAGATAGCCGATCATATCCGATCTACAAGCGGGTATCTTCAGTGAGCGGTTCAAGCAGCTTAGAAATTGTAAATATGACCCGATAATAAACAAGACTCGTAATCTCTGACGAACCGAAGTATAATTGAAAACTACCGATCGTCAGAATTGGATTGCTGATCAGAGAAATTAACAGTACCTACATGATAGAAAAACTATTACACAAAGCTTTTTCAGTGAAATTGTGGAGTTTTTTTTATATCATCCTGTGTGCACTGTTTAAATAACTTAATTCATTTCACGTGCTTTTAAAAAGCAAGACATTAAGGCGTGCCCGATAACTGCGAAGTACTTTCCGATCTTCAGATACCAGGTGAGTAATGTGAGTAATTCAAAACGCGTTAACGATTCTTTATGCGTTTTCTGATCAATCGGAGCACCTAAAGTAATTCGAAATAATTAAACTCGAAAATTATAAGTCTGAAGCAACAATTTCTTTGTATTGAGTCTGCGAATCTGCAGCCAGATTTAAAGTAGTTTTAAATCCGCATACTACGAGTTATATCTGTGTAATTTAATGAAGACAATTGATTTTGGGTTTATGTTGAATGAAAATGTATAAAAACATTTAAAATATTTATTTATATTGTAAAAACAAAATAGTACATGGAAGTGATACAATATTATACAAAATATTTCATAGTAGGTACAAAAAGTGGTAAATAATCCACAAGCCGCCGCATGCCGCTACACTCTTAATAGGCATATTTTTTTTAAAGTAAACTACTTTTAAACTCAATTACCAAAAGAAACATCGGTTTCAGTCGAGATAGACGGTAAAATATGTATTAATTCGATTTTCATTTCATTTCAAGGTTAAAAATTTCCATTACCGCCATTTTTTTGTCTGAATTTGACATTTGTGAAGTTTCATATCAAACTAATAACGCATGAATTACTTAATTTATATAAACTAAGAACCTAATAACCTGTTTTGTGTACGTAAATATTTGTTTCTTGTAAAATGATGTGTTTCCAAGCTGTGCTTAAAAATGCGGCGGCTTGTGGATTGTTTAATCAAAAAGTATGTTTCCTTGTGATTTCTTATTATTTGTGGTACATTGAGTAAACATCGGGTGACATGTGGTATAGGGTAAAGTATGTGTGTCTGTCTTCAATTTCTTCAAGTGTCTTCAAGTCTGTTTTCAATTGAAGAAAAAATAATGCCTACTAATGAATCAAATAAAACACTGTTAAATGAATGGCACTGTTTGTTATGTCAATCACATTCATCATCCAATCCTTTATTTTTATAATAATAAAACAGAAGGACGCTTCGGTCACAAGCTGTTCGATTAATTCGAAAATTTTAAGAGAAAAAAATTCAATCACCTAACAACAAAAAAAACGGTTGAGTTGATGATGATACTATTTACGCTCTATTAAATGAAAGAAAATTGTTACTAAAGTAAAATAGAAATCTACACATGATATTATTCTATTCATAAACAAAGAAACTGGTCACCATGGTAAAACAGAAGTCTGCTAAAATTGATAAATAAATGAAACCACAGAGACTAGTTGTGAAAAAGACTAACCTGACAAAATTAGTTGCTGGTATTATTGAGGAAAAAATTGGGTTGTTATGATTATTTTTTTGTTCTGACCTAAAATTAAACAAACACGGAAAACAAAAAGGCAAACGTCGCAAACGGGAATCGAATCCAGGACATCTGTCTTACCGGGACAACACCCTTAACCACTTAACAATTGTGACCTAATTTTTTTTACGTGCATATATTTTTTTGATTTTTTGTTTAGATATATAAAATTAATATTAATTTGGTGGGTGTAACCTCCATAGTTATAAAAAATACAGCTATTTCAATAAAATTAAATTTATTAGAGCAAGATCTTAGGCTTGGTTCTGGGTTCAGGAACCGGGTAAACATTTTGATAGATTGCTTTAGAAAGTAGACATGGGATAAAAATCACGCCGGGGTCACCAATATCGCGGGGCAGGTTAATGTAATCCTGATAGGATGCGCTAAAATAAAGTATTATTATTAACAGATTTTCTTTTATTCAGCACTCGAATTTAAAAACCATCAAAACATTTAATAAATATGTTGTCGATGACGTGATAAATATTGAAAGAATTCAACATACAAACATTATTTAAAGAAAGTTGAATGTCATCGCTTTTCAGTTGGGTTATAATCAAATATACTTTGAATGATTAAATTATTCATCAATGTTTACTTCAGGAATTTTCAAATTTGTTTTTATTACGTACTTCTACTTAATTTTTTAAAAGTTTCAAAGTACTTTTAAAATATCTTGTACACATGTATATAAGGTTTTCTTTATTCTTCATATTTGTATTTTTAATTACTTACTATTTGTACTTAATGCTGTCACTTCAATATTTAATTTAAAATTTTTTGTCATATGAATATTTTTTCTTATCTATATATATTCTGTATCCATTTCAAATTATTGTAATTCTTATGTAAAAGCCGTTAATCGGCGTTAATTCATAAAAAATAAATAAAACCAAACCGATGTTATCAGAAAGGTTTGGAAACACGGATGTTTGTATGTAAAAACTACGATGCAGAGGTCCCTTGAGACAGTCACTACTGTCACAAGACAGTCAGCAAAATTCCTTTGCTGTCAGTATTTAAAATTAAATAACGAGTACATTCAATCGAAGGTGTATCAAAGAACTCTTTTCATATTTATTTATTAAGTGATTACCACAAAGAGTCCCAGTTGTGGCTGCTTCCCAATTTAAAGTAGGTATGTTATGAGGTTGAATGGAGTAAGAAAGACTAGGAAATGGGGAGGTCTAAGGTTAAGAAAAACTTGGCTCTTCAGATCTGGTTGCCAATCTGAAATTAGCTACTCCGCCGGTGGGAGATCTCCCGATCTACTGCCCCTTCTGCGGTGGCATCGAATCAAAGTAAACTATATTTATGTTAATATTTTACAAGCACTTCATATTAATTCTACATTATTTAATAATATACGTACGATGATCTTGCCCTGTTGATGCTGCGGTACGCCAGTGAAAATTTCA
The DNA here is from genome assembly GCA_929108145.2 of Limnephilus rhombicus. Lineage (NCBI taxonomy): Eukaryota > Metazoa > Arthropoda > Insecta > Trichoptera > Limnephilidae > Limnephilus > Limnephilus rhombicus. Next base: position 25,967,757 of record OV815292.1, read on the forward strand.
TCACGTTATATTATGTAGAACGATGAATTACAAGGTCCCTAAAGGCACATAATACAGGTACAGCGTGTTCATGATGTATCCGATAACTGTTCTTGAGCTAATTTCGATTTAAAAATGTAGATAGAGTTATGCTCTACGTTAATTATATACATTTTTTTAATCTAACACAATACACGAGCAACCACCCCCCCCCCCCCGGTCAAGACCCTTTATTATATAATTAGAATTTTAAAATGCGACAGGGTGTTAAAAAACCGCTCCACAAGTTTGTACTGCTAGGCCCTGCGGGCGGCTTTTGGTTCGGCTTCGCCCAGTTGGTGATGGTGACCATTTTATAAATCCAATAGGAACTGATTCCAAAAATAGCCCGTTCCTCGGATCGACTGTCATCCTGTGCGGCTAGTAACCGAGACAGAGCAATGACGTCATATGTAATATATAGCAGTTTGATACAACATGTATTACCGTCAATCTTTCCATATCCGGAGAGATACACATATTCACAAATTCGTAGCAGTTATACCTAGGGTTAGACGTCCCCATCTCTTGTGAAAGTTCGAAACCAAATTATAACAATAGCTTTGTGTGAAATTCCACGTACACAGATGTTATTTGTGTCGCGGTGCGTACGGCGTGGCGTCAGACAATTTTATCAGACAAATTCAAGCTGGGTTCTGAAATTCAACCACGCAGACGTTACCGTATTAATACTGTTCGATTATGAATTTTCTTATTAAATTTGATCTGCCCATTACTGTGGAATGCTGGGCGTTCCGCATGGTACAAAAGGGTCTGTTGAACAATCAAAGTTTCACCATAATGATTTTTTTTGGGATATTACGCCATGTTGCGCTACCTCCTTCTTTAGCGAACGTTTCCGACAGCGTTATAGTGTCCGTCATAAGGTCAGGGGTGTTTTATTTCATTTACTAGATTCTTATATAACGAAGTGGTTGAATCATTTAAATTACTGAATTTAAATCTATTGTTCTTTATACAAACAACAAGGCGTCATGGCGCCTCGCAATTTTTACCTCATGTGGGTATTCAAAATGTTACCCGGCTATTATAGACTTAGAGGTCTGTATTTCATCGGCAGGGAAAAATTGTTATCTAAAAACCATAATAAAATTGCACATTTTCATCACCATCAGCAACCATCGGCATCAGCAACCGGCGGCCATACATACGTTCGTGTCTGTTATTCTCATTCGCCTTCCGGAATAAGTGAACCCACGAATTAAAAGTGTGAGTGTGCTTTAGACCACACAACTGAAGTAAAATGATATGCCTGATCTATATGATAGGAAGAGCGAAAGAAAATGTGCGCGCGCACTGCTCGCTCTTGCTTCTACAGTTTGATACAGACAATAGGCCTGCACTGTATAACGTAACTGGCTATGAGAGAAAGAGAGAAAGAAAATGTGTTCTCGCACATCTCTCTCTTGTCCCTACGGTAATAGTACGAAGCGTTCGCCTCGCTTTTCGTAACGCTCTCGTCACGCATTCGCCAGCTTACTCCTCAAGTCAAGCATGCGTAAAGAAGTTTTACTTCAAAAACGAGTGTGCTTTGGACCACACGACTGAAGTGAAACATCACTAACTTATATCTCCCTCTCAACTTTCGTTCGCCTCACCCGACCGTTCGCCTCGCCCGTTCCATTTTCGTAACGCTCTCGTCACGAATTCACCAGCTTATTCCCCAAGTCAAGCGTGCGTAAAGAAGTTTTAATTCAAAAACCTTATCCGGGAAGATGCGGCCGACTGTCAACTTGAAACAGGTTCGGCCTACAGTGACATCAATATGTGATGTCCAAGGGCAGCGGTGTAATCGATCGTATGTTCCTATGGATGTAGATGCGGTACCATATTGCCAGCTCTAATAATCTACGAGCTGGTATTACAATATAATTTAAAGTGGTTTTCTACGTTTACTTTTGGTGTAGTCATCAATTACCGGATACCTGTAAATTCCGCCAAATATGCCCAGCAATGTCTGTCGAGTATATCCCGAACCACCCTGTAGATGTATTTTCCAATTTACTTAATTTATTATGCAAAACATCGCATTATCTTGCTGTTTTCAAGTGTCCTTAAAATTTATGAATATAAAAGTGATTTTTGATATTTTAATCTCTCTCATTCGCGTGCAGGCTTTTCTCTTAAAGTGGTGAATATGTATAGCATTTTTTTGCTGCGTTTGCATGAGAAAGTTACATTATATATACATATATAAAAACGACCACAGTAACCTCTCGATTTACCAGGAGTGATTGTAAAAAAAAAGGTTTAACAAATTTCAAATTTAATCAAAATTAATTAAGGACTCATGTATTTACATTTAATGCGCCTTTTAGCGATATTATAATCATATGATTTATAATTACTGGTAAAATTGCAGAATCTTGTAAAACCACATGAGATTAAAATAAAATACTAATTTTTTATAAAAAGAAAAATTTTTTTCATTAGAAATGTATAAACGGATATCAGAAATAACTTTTTAAAAATGCAGTTTTATGACAAAATTTATCGGTGATTGTTTCCCTTGTTTAACTTTTTAACTTTCTCATAAACTTATTCACAAAATAAATAAATAAATACCACTTCCGCGCTAAAATCGACCATTTCTAAACTCCGTTTGCCAAGCTATTTTATGCCTAGTACCTTTATATTATATTCTTGGTGATAAAAAGAATACTAAGGATGGTTTATTTTTTAAAATTTGAACACTTCTTCAAATATTTGTAGTCAATTTTCAGGTTCGGTGTGAGTTGAATTCAAGTTCTTTTATTGTACCATTATGGGCCAGTTGCTTCATAAAACAGAAATAATTACAGAACTTGAATACAACTTTCACAGACGTGAAAATTAACTTCAAATGTTTGAAAATTGTTCAAATTTTTTTAAACAACCTATCCTAAGAATATACACATTTTTGGCTTGTGTCTTAAAAGAATTCCCATTTAAGCCGAATAACTTTAATCGAACTTCTACTGTATATAATATTACTCGAGTCCCAATTGAGTGGTTAATCGAAATCGAGATCGAGTCTTCCGGAGTTGTGGTTCGAACTCGAGCCCGCCAGCGGCATGCGATGCCGGCAAAGCATTACCACAGAGATTTCAGGCGTATGATTATACCTGATGTATTTTAAATCGGGTCCTACTGTACTGGGGGAGTTGGTTGAATTATATTGCTGATACAGCATCGATTAAAATTTGCAGAATTTATCGGGGTTACTTAAAGGTTGTTTTAAGTTGACCTTAATATTAATGCTCTCATTCCAACCAATGCATTTAAATACTAGCGCAGACCCGAAAAATCACGGGAAATTATAATTGTAGGATTTATGAAGCTGGAAAGTATTTAAAAAAAATATTTGCATTACGAACATTGCCTTTCAAATGAAGAAATTCACATTTCAAATATTAGTAAAGTTAAAAAATTATGACATCATTCAAACATTTGAACAAAACAAATACAAATTACAAATAAAGAATTATTAAGGCTCGGCAACCGGGCTAGAAAAGAAGAGGATGGAGAGATACGAAATTACGAATGTTAGAGGAGAGCGCTAACATTTACAGTGACAAAATCTATGCGAAAATTGCGAAAATGTTTAATAAAACACGACTCGTTTAAAATAGAGCAAAAATCTCGCGGGCATTGTCTTCAATCGCATTTAAAGAAACACTGTGAATTTTTTATACATATAAATTGTAAAATAACTGAAACAAACGTGTTTATAATAATTTTTGGAGCATACTTTGCGATTTTTTTCTATCGAGGGAATTTTATATAATTTGCGTTTCTTGATATTATCTTCAAGAATATATTATATTTTTTTAAGAGCTTTAAAACTTAACGTGTTTAAGGGAGATATGTAAGAAATCGGTAGACATTCGGGTTGCGAGCCCTTAAATAAAATAAAAAAACAACTTTGTTACCTATTATTTCGCTTGTCTGATGTGATTTATTTACTTTTCAGTTAAGTCCAATTTTGAAAATGAAATGTTTCTTGAACTTTGATAATTGTATGCAGTATGCAGGTATACTAACTTCATATATGCACGAAGGTTGCGGATTCAAACCCCGACGTGCGTAGGTAAATTTTATTTGATTAATTTGTCTTTTTCCACAATTTATCCATTTCGAGTGGAAGATACTCTCAGTATCGCCCTGGTGAAAGACCACATTCAGAATTGAAAGGTTGCCTTGAATTATTTTAGCCGTATTTAGTGACTAGATCTGAATAGCCAAGCCACCTTTACCTTTCCCACTTATCTTCAACCTCACAACATACCCTAATTGGGGATGCCACAACCTCACTGTCTCCAGGCGGTTGGGAACAATTGAGACTTTAGTGCCGTGTTCAAATATAAAAATGCACCGACAACCGAAATTAGTGATATTTGATTTCACAATAAAACATTTTTTAAATTCGAAAATATAAGTATTTAATACCTGGCTATTCATATATGGTCACCAAACAAGGTTAAGCAACGTTTTGATTCCGATTAGTGGTTTTTGGGAATGGACTGCAAATATACTATTATCTATTTTTTTTTATTGATTAAATGTAAAATAACACACATTAATTTTTTTTTTGTATACGCCGGAATATGAACTCGCGCCCTCTGGATTCATAATTTTGGGAGGCGGGTATGGGTACAGCGGATAACCATTTACTGGATAACCAACACCTCTGTCATAGGTCACCCCAAGTGATTCGCTACGTTTGCCCCAGCAGGGGTGCCTGGGTTCAAGAGGTGAGGTTTGTCAAGATCTTGGCGGCCGATGTGTCTCCCCACCTGCTGCGTGGCGGGCCGGATCGAGAGACTGGTTGAGGAGGTCTTTTAACCCCCTCATTCAGAATCCCTCGACCCATCGCCATGCACCGCAGTTCAATGGATGGATTCATGCGTCCGTCACTGCTGAACACGCTGACCCCCAGATTCCTATCCACCCCTCATACCTATTTCTCTCCCAGACTTCCTCTTCTTCCTTTCCTTAAAAAAACCCTCCATACAGCATCTCTTAAGATGACATAGGCCCTGAGGGAAATTATTTTCCGCATGGCCTCCTGTGTGGAGTCAATGTTTGAAAAAATACTAATAATTGAGGATCTTTACAGCTCAACCACGGCAGTCATACAAAATAAAATAACTGTAAAATGGTGAGTAATTCAATTATTAATTACTTAATTAACTGCCTTTACCTTTGGTTGAAGTATGTAAGAACACTTAATTCAGATCATTTTCAAGGAAAGCCTGTTTTACAATTGCGACAATTCATTAAAAATGTATTATGTATGTTAATATATCCAGAGACGCGATACCTAATTAATTTATAACAACTACAACACATACAATATGTCAACAAGTATATGTTGAATAATTTAATATGTACATATTGTATTTATTTTAATATGTATCCATTGCCGCCTACGGAAGAACAACTTTTTGACATATGTCAGTTTCTTTTTTTCTATTTGATATTATACTGCAAAATTATAAATATGTATCATGACTCTAATAAAAAAGAGTTATTAAATATCAAAAGTGCATTATGCATTACGTGACGTCAGAGAATATGACACGTAATTGTTATGTCATCTAAAAACAAACATCGTGAACAAATGGTACCTACCCATAAACGCCCACAGAACAAAAAAATTATGAAATTGTTAAATTTCATAAAATACATCAGGCGAATTTGCAAAGTTCGTTATCATTTTGTTATTACTCAGAAGAATATGGGTAGACCTAATGAACGTGCTGCTCATATGAGACAGACATTACTTGACCATAACGCCATTACGGTAGGTGACTCAAAGATCCGGATAGCCTATAAAATATGCGGCCAAATATCGTTAATTTGCTCCTAAGAATTGAAGAGTTCCGTTACTTTGTCATGGATCCCATAATCAGAACCTAACCAAACTCTCATCAAACTACCCTTGAAGTACATCCTTTCCAATAAAAAAATAATCATCGAAATCGGTTAGCGTGATATTGATTTATTCGTCCATTTGTTGCGCACATACTTAATGCAAATTTAAGACTTGTATGGTTCTCTCATGGATGCCATTGTCAGAATTGGACGAAATTGAAATGGGACCAAAACAATTTTAAAAAATGTCACTATATTATTCCTTTAGTGACATTTCGAAATTTCACTAATAAAATAATGTATGCTTTCCGAAGAATTTTTTTTTTACATTAACTTTCATTAATTTAACTTTTACATCATCTTTGGGGATGCTGTACAGAGGGTCTTTTTGAGGAGAGGCAGGAGTGAACATGGGTCTTGAAGAGACCAAGTTGTAGAAGGGAGGAAACACAGAGGCCGGCAAATTGTTCCGTAGCCGAGCTATTGAACTCGAGAACGAGTCGTAGAAGCAACCCGTTCTCATGTGACAAATGTCAACCGTTTACATATGTTGTATGTCTTTCCCGACTATGCACCGGTGCCAAAGGGATCAATGACGCTGGTTCCTCGGAACATCTTCGGTTGTAATACCGGTAAATGTCTTAATAGGGTTATCTATGAGACGACGTATGAATGTGAATGATGTACGATGTGTACTAGCTCTCTATCTGTGGCGGTCCATCCTCTCTGCTTATCTCGGAGGGGGAAACAAATACTTATCGATTCATAAATGATTAACTTCAGACAATAGCAGATATTTTTAACTAATTAAAGACCAACATATAACCCAAACATTGCTTGTAATGGCTTTAGCCATGTTTAGATCGAGATTTGAATAACCAGATACAAGATCTAAATAACTAGATGCTTCTCCTCCTTCTACTTTCGGACCTCCTTTCTATCCCTCTCTACATCCTCAGAAGACTTCCTAAATTGGGGATGCAATGGTCCCACATAACTCCGGACAATTGGAACTCTTCTGCTGTATTCACAAAATATAATTTGAAAAGAAAAAGATATTTTGTGAAAAGAAATCCAATCTTATAATATTTATTACATATTATTATGTACTCATACATTAAGGATTTATTTAATTGGAAACCAATTAGGTACTTGAATAAATTTCTATGCATTCATTATTATTTTAAGTAAGCAATTCCCGATTTGGAATGTAACAAAAAAATCTCTAGGACATTGTGTTTTGAGGCAGGTGAAATGAATTGATTTAAGATACTAATTTACCAGTCATCAAGACCAGTTGTCAATCAAAAAAAATCCCAATGAAACAGGTTTTCGCAAAATTGTTTATGGATTCATTGATCAAACGACTTAGGCAGTATCATAATTTAAATTAAACAGGGTGGTCATTATTAATGTTTTCTTTATATTCTCGTCAGTCCGCCATGTTAAATACTTTTTTAAACAATAATAGAACACTAACACGATCGTATTTATCCACAAAATATTGAACAACACGTTACCAAAATACTTCTCAAATAAAATTGTATACAATAAAGACATTCACAGATATAACACAAGGACGTGCAAGGAAATTAGGCTACAAAAAAGGACAAAGCGAATACGCAGAACAGTCTACTGTACAAGGGAATGAAGTTGTATAACACACTACCAGAAACTTTAAAGTCCACACCAATTGGAAAGTTCAAGATGTATTGTAGGAGCTACATAAAACTAGAAAAATATAGTGAATATGAAATATTATAATTAATTAGAAATTTGTAAACTTAAATGTACAAATTACTAAAATAAAAATTATTATTAGCAGCTAAAAACCCGCTCCGTAGATCTTTGCTGCTAGGACCTGCGAGCGACTTTTGAGATTCGGCTTCGCCCATTTTGAGTGTTGGTGACCATTTTATAAATCCGATAGTAACTGGTTCCAAATATAGTCGGTTCCCCGGATTCATTGGGATCCAGTGACAGCTATTCACCGGGACGAAGAAACCGCGATAGGCAATAACGTCGTATATAATATGTAGACGCGTGGTATTATTATTCACAACTACAAGTTACAATAATAATCATTATTATCGTCAATCTCTCCATATCCGGAGAGAATCTCAAAATTACAACCCGAGTAGTATCACGCCTACCAGGGGATGCTCCTCATGTCAGGTAAGGGCCACAGTCTCTAGTCTATTAATACTGTTTGATGATGATAATTGGATATGGTCGTTAGTTCGGTGGGAAGGATACTTGGATAGTGGTCGGATGGGTCGAGTTTGAAACTCAAAGCGGTTTTTTTAATTTTCTAGCTTTTCAGAAAGGTGTCGCTCAGTGAAATGGTTTCTGACACCGTAAAAGTTCAAGAACTTTGAATTCGAATTCGAACAGAATTCGCATATTATTTGTTCCACAATATATATTTTTAATTGCTTTCCCAAGAAAAAAAAATATCCAGCCTCGGTTAAGTAACTATTAGGATGGGTTGCTTAAAAAATTTTCAACAAACCATCAAAGTTAATTTTCACGTTCTGTGAAAGTTCTGTGATTATTTCAGTTTTATATAGCAACTGGCTATTAACAATAGAACTTAAATGGAACCTACACAGAACGTAGAAATTAACTTGAAAATTTTGATTAATCGTTTAAATTTTTTTAAACAACGCGTCCTTAAACTACTAAGAACCAGGTAGGTATTTCACAAAATTGGAACAACTCATCAAATTTTAAAGTTAACTGTCAATTTCAATTAATTATTGTTCAATTGTTTTGACGACCTCCGTAGTCCAGTGGGTAAGACTCTTGACTCATGATCCGGAGGTCGCGGGTTCGAACCCGGCATGCGCAAATAAATTTTATTTGATTAATTTGTGTTATTTCACAATTAATTCATTTAAAATAATATATAGTATATTTGCGGCATATTCCAGAGTGGAAGATACTATTAGTATCGCCCTGGTGTAAGACCACCATTCAGAATTGAAACGTTGCTTGAAAATGGCTTTAGCCGTGTTTGGTGACCAGATCTGAATAGCCAGGTACTTCCCAACCTTCCTCTTCCCCACCTCCTTCCCCTCACCACTACCTTCAGCCTCATAACATACCCCAATTGGGGATGCCATAGTCTCACTGGCTCCAGACGGGAGCAGTTGAGATTCTTGTGCGGTATTTACTGTAAAAAAAAAAAATCAAAAAAATAGTGTAGAAATTTGAACGAAGCCAGTTAGTAACTAAGCACTGGTCGATTCCATGACAATTCAGAATCACGCAATTTCAACATCCCTTTAAAAACTTGATCAAAATCAATAAAAAATAGCACATGACCTAACTTATCGAAACCTAGTTAACCATTTTTTTATATATGTTTTCAATATTTTTAATGACTTTTGAAAGGTGATGTTGAAGTTGCATTATTCTGAGTTGTTCAGTCACCCACTTTCAATCTTATTAGTTTACCATCAATCTTATTAAGATGACTTTTAAAGTTAAATAATAATGTATTTTAACTTTCTCATTTTTCAAATTTTAGAATTAACAACATTATTTTCGATAAATTTTTCCATATTATAGGAAACTACCTTTTTCATTGAAAACAATCGTTCTAAGAAATGGTTTGTAACCTAAATAGCGTCGCGTCGCGGATAAATACATCCAATTTTATTTTTATGTATGGAACATATATATTGACCTTTTTTATAAAAGTCTAAATTAATTAATGTTTCTCCTTTTAAAAATTATTTTTTTATAATTACGAGAGATGGGAAGGCTGATAGAGATATTGAAAAGAGGGTGAATGCAGGTAAATCTATTAATGGAGGACTGAACGCCGTTGGCACCAACAAAAAACTGTCCAAAAAAGCGAAGCTAGCCGTCCATAATGAAGTACTGGTACCTACCCTGGTGTATGGCAGTGAGGCATGGAACTGGCAGAGGAAGGATGAAAGTAGACTGAATGCTGTATAAATGAGATCCCTAAAGCGTATGTGTGGTAAAACCATGTATGATCGTGTGAGAAACGTGGAGATCCGCGAAGAATGCAAGGCTGATGTAAGCGTAATGAGTAAGACCAAGAAAGAAACGCTCCGATGGTGTGCGCATGTAGAGCGAATGAATGAGGAAAGGAGTGTAAGGAGAATATATGACGCAAATGTGAAAGGTAGAAGATGTCGGGGACTCAAGATAAAGACATGGCACGACCAAGTGTATCAGATACTTGAGTCGGGCCATGTCAAGAGTCAGAATAATAGAAGAGCATGTATGGGACGATGCGCGAGGCAAAGAGTGTGTGCCAAGACCGAGTTGTTTAGCGGTCCGTCCTCTCTGCCTACCTCTGCGGGGAAACGGTGTGATGGTTAGTTAGTTATTTTTTTATAATTCTTAGTTGCCTATAATATGGAAAAATTAGTCGAAGATAATATTTTAACTTTATTTGTTATAAAGTTAACACAAATACACCACAAATATCACATTTATAGTAAGGAAGGTAAACAACGCATAAAGTTCCATACTAGAAGTCTTTTCTTACATTCTTTCCGCGTGTGAAATTCCTCTTACAATTAATTGCCCAAGACTTCTAATGAGGGAAAAATGCACAATAATTCTCGTATGTTTTACGCAAAAGATTATGTTGTATTGCTTTTTATCGTCCGATTCCTATCGCTGTAATAACGCAGATAAATATAGCTTTATGAATATTGTATTTATGGGCAAATACCTTTGTGCTATTCATGTGCATCGCAGACGTGCTTTGTTTTTTAATCCAGATTCACAGCAAAAATGTTTTTTTGTAAGTGTTTTTTAATCGGAAAGAGTTTTGCCGTACTGTTAACTTTGTATAATTTGCTTTGGATAACTGCTCCCATCCGTCTGGAGCCAGTGACACTACGGCATCCCCAATTGGGGTATGTTAAGAGGCTGAAGGTAATGGGGAGGGGGGGGGGGGGAGGTTGGAAAGAGGTGGATGGGGAAGTACCTGGCTACTTTGCCTGTTACCTTTTCAAGCAACGTTTCAGAAGGGTGGTCTTACCGGGGCAATGATGAGAGCATAATCCAGTTGATTAGGCGGACAACTCCGAAAAATCTAAATTTGAATTGAGTACCTATGTATATGTATAAGTGTACTCTTTACCTGGTTCGATACTAAAAACAAATATAGGTAACTAGCTGACCTGGACACGCTTTGCTGTGGCTACTGGATGGTTACCCAAACTTTTAATTCACACCGCCATCTGTTAATTTGCATAAAAATCAAATCCACACCGCCCGCTTTCCAGCCCGCTCGTCCACCACATACAGACATTCTCCTTTTATTATATATTTCAACCAATTTGCACAAAACCTTGACAAATCATATATTTAAGCCTTTCTCATGAATCACTCTATCTATTGGTGAAAACCGCTTGAAAATCCGTTCAGTAGTTTTTGAATTTATCGCGAACAAGACGAAGAAAAACTTGAAGAGAATTAAACAAAATGTTGAAGTTTTCTGGGTCACTAGTAGGATATTTAAAATATTCGGAGATGTCTGACTAATCAACTGGACTATCGATGTACTACATATTATTATAAATGATTACATTATGAAATAACTGATCCCGCAACCTAAGGCTTGCTAGTCGAGAACCTTATCTCTCGACCATGGAGGCCGTCGAATTATTTAAAATATGAAAATTACATTATTTTATAAAGCAAATTTATGTAAATTAACAAAACCATATTTTTCATATTAAAAACCAAGGGAGATATGGCATGGAAGAGTGCCGACTGTTGACGGAGCGCAACCAAATTGCACGGACTCTCAAAGCATTTGAGCCAATGCAAGCTCTGCGTTTTTTTTTTTTACATGAGCTCCACATAGGAGGCCTTGAGGAAAATAATTTCCCTCAGGGCCTATGACATCTTTGGGGGATGCTGTGTGGAGGTTTTTTTTGGGGAAAGGAAGGAGAGGAGAGTTCTGGGAAGGAAAAGGGTTTAAGGGGTGGGTAGGAATCTGGGGTTCAGTGTGTCCTGGTCATCCGCCTCCAATACCTAGACAAACTTCACCCCATGAACCCGGGCACCCCTGCTAAATCACCAAACGTAGCGAATAACTTGGGGTGACCTATGGCAGAGGTGTTGGTTATCCGATAAAGGTTCCCGGGGCGGCGGTACCCAATCCCGCCTCCCAAATTTGGTGAACAGGTAGAAACAAAGAATGGAAGAAGGATGTTGGCGACCCTTGATGGCGATGTTGGTGACCCCCTGTGCGCGCGGTTTTATACTACTAACGGTTAATGCCCCATCTCTCTTGTTTTTCTTATCCATGCTCATAACTCAGGCTACTAAGAAGAAACCCTTTTGAGATGATTTATTCGTCGCTCGCAACAGGCGAACTTTTGTGTTCTGAATTTATGCTCACATGCAAAAAAATATTATGTACCTATAATGACTTTCGTACAGTCGCAAACCATATTCAGAGTGGTTTAAATATTCTCATCAGTATCTGCGCGTTTTATCCTGCGATAAAATATCGCGACTAAATATCCTACGGACAAAACATCCTCCAACAAAATATCTACAAAAACCTGACCTAACCTAACCAAACCTTATTTTACTATTGTTGAACAATATTGTCTTTACAGGATATCTGTATTATTTTTATCCTTTTTTTACTATTTTTGAATTATGTTTGTCCCATTTTTTTGTTGGGTTAGGTTAGGTTTTAGTAGATGTTTCGTTGGGGGATGTTTTGTCCGTAGGGTATTTTGTCGGGGATATTTTGTCGGGGATATTTTGTCGCGGGTTGAAGTCATTAAACCCTCATTATCACCTTCCCGAAAGACCACCATTCAGAACGATACGTTGATTAAAATGACCTGAGCCATGTGACCAGATTCGAATAGCCAGGTAATTTGACAGCCTCCGTGGTCGAGGGGTAAGACTCTCGATCAGCAATCTGAAGGTTGCAGATTAGAGTCTCTTGCAGCCATCGAATAAATAATAACACAAGAAGATGCTTGTGGGCGTATTTCCTGATCTAAATATTTGCCCAATTTGGTATATTTAAATTAAGGGTATGAGAGCCCGAAAAGGTAGGTTTTTAGTTTGGACCTAAACTCTGTTGGGCTTGTTATGCATCTCAATTCCGGAGGGCGTCTATTCCAAGCCTTAGACCCAGATACTCCGAAAGCACGATCTCCAAACTTAGTATTTGGCTTTCGTTTAGGTTATATTAGTCTGCCTTTAGCAGATGAAGTTGCTGATCTAAGGGTTAATTGTCTCGGACCGGTATCTCGGACCAATTTGGGCCAATATTTCCGTAAAAACTGTGTTTTCGAAATTAAAAGGGTATGGAGATCTACGATTTCAGGCGAGTGTAAGTAAGATAGAACGCTGGGGGGATTGCAAGGATCATAGAAAATGCTTTTAACAAGGTTAGCTAATCGAGGGGGCAGAGCGGTGACTGGCTAAAAATTCGTGACGTAGCTTGTAGTCCATGTTCCACTGGGAGATTTGAATAAACTGCAATACAGTGGCAGACTTTTACTTCAAGCTACGTCACGCGTTCGAAATATCGAAAAATGCCCGACAAGATTTTTTCCCGAAAAAGGCCTATTTTTTACGAACCTTGTGGGGATTGGGCCAAATGAAACATTTGTTTCCTTTCAAATTTGTATGTAAAGCATAAAAGTGTTTTCTTATTCATTCCATGGCCACTGACTATTGACCAACAAAGATTTGACAGGACATATGCATATTAAAATGACACCGAATCCAAAATTATTGGTTCTAAAAATTGGATTAGGAAAAAAATTCAAAAAATCAAAACGAAAGTGCATTGTTTCGCAGTTTTTATCTTTTGTTTTCACATCACTATTGTTGATATTATTCGTTGACATTATTTGCAAATTTGGTAAAGCATGAAAATCGACTGACGAATCCCTGACGTTATCCGTCGACATCTTGTTTTTCCAATAATATTTTCAGTGAATTATAGTATGTTAGTTAGAATCTCACTTCTGATACCATGTTACGTTTATTCTTTATTGTGGATGACTTATTATAAGAATTACTACCGACTGTTTTATAATATGACTTTATTATTTCAGATTTTGAGGTTAGACGCGTTTTAGAGAGAGAGATTGTAGATAATAACATAATCATCTTTAGTGATGTGCAACGCTTAACAATAGTGATGTGACATCTACCAAGATTTTATTACGCTTTCGAAGCGAGGCTACGGAACCGCTGTTGGGTTTCATTGGTGGGCCGAATTATTGGACCGAATTTGTAAGACGTCTGTTTAGAGTTGGTATATCGATGCCACCGACAAATTAGCCAAAGGACATTATCAGATAAACTATAAATGAATAGATCTCTGCTGCACCTGTGGTTTAGTATGCAGCGGTACCCGGCGTGGCGATGTGGAAATCTCATGATCTATGCGGCCTGCTTTCTTCCGTTGGATTAGAATACAATGCAGAGATGACATGATGGACTAACATATTGTGTCGATGGTGGGAAGTGAAGCAGTGCACACTGTACAGTGTTCACAGTAGAGCGGCTGTACCGGAGGGTGCAGAAGTTCACCTCTTCAGTTTAAGATGAAAAATTATTTCCAAGAATCAAAGATTCGAAATATTGCGTCAGAAAATGTAAATATTGTGTAAAAGGTTGGTATACTTCATTTCAATCCCATAAATATTAAAAAATTCCTTCCCTCAGGGCCTATCTTTGGGAATGCTGTGTGGAGGGTATTTTTAGGAAAATGAAGGAGAGGAAGTTCCGGGAAAGAAAAAGCTACGAAGGGTGGTAGTAATCTGGGGGTCAATGTGTTCAGGAGTGACGAATGTATGAATCAATCCCTCCAACTGTGGTGCAAGGTGATGGGTCGATAGAGTCCTGCTGGAGAGGTCAAATGGTCTCCCTCAACCAGTGTCCCACTCCGCCGCGACGCGCAATAGGTGGGCAAAACCATCCGCCGCCAAAATTTGGACAAACCTCACCCCATTACCTCTAGTGAGTCATCAGTGAACAACTTGGGGTGACTTGTGACAGGAATATTGGTTATCCAATAAATGGTACCCAGGGCAGCGGTACCCATACCCACTTCCCAAATTGTAAGAATGTGTCATTATTATCAAAATTAGAAGTGTTTTTTGACGAATACAGACAATTGTCTGATCTGTGGATTGCAATCGATGAACCTACCAATCTCTACGCATTATAAATTAAAGTCCTCCTTTGCTTCTCTCTGTCTGTCTGTTCGCGATAAACTCAAAAACTAATGAACGGATTTTCATCCGGTTTTCACCAATAGATAGAGTGATTCATAAGGAAAGTTTAAGTATATAATTTGTCAAGGTTTTGTGTAAATTACGAGAGTGTCCGTATGTGGTGGACGAGCGGGCTAGCAAGCGGGCGATGTGGATTTGATTTGTATGCAAATTAATAGATGGCGATGGCTATAAAGGTTGGGTAACCATCCAGTAGATGGCTTCGTGTTCCGTTAGCCACAAAACGCGTGACCGGGTCAGCAAGTCCTATAATATTTTAAGAATATAATTATTTTAATAATTGCAATTTTCAGAGTTAGAACCGATTTGTGTGTACAGGAAAATTGTGGCGAACTAGAATTATAACACCTTGTTCGCCAAAACAGTGCATTTACTGAGATTCATTTGTTGGTATTTTCATTCAAAGAGAACATGTAAAAATATTTGTGCAGTCGATAGTACTTGCTTGTTCCATGGGTGTCAATATCGTGTCGACAGTTTGGGAAAATAAGAAGCAATCTGCCATTCGATACGGGAAAGATTTTAATAAGGAATACATCTTTTTTTGTTGAATTATGTAGAAATCCATCGCTAATTCTTTGAATATTAAGACTCGAAATATTCGCGGAAACAGTAATAGAAGAAAATTATTGATGATCTCCGCGCAGAGCTGTAAGCTCTTTGACTCTGAACCAAGAGGGTGTAATGCAAAACTACGACGAGAATGGTCAATTTCACATTTGAACAAAATATTGTCCAATTCCAATTTCTCATTGCATTTTTTCTGGTATGGTGCCCATACAGCAGAGGCGTATTCAATTTTAGACCTTATAATGCAGTTATACAAATCCATCATTGCTTCGGGATATGAAAACTGTTATGATCGAGAACAAATCATACATCCCGCAAATTTATTTAAATTATGTAAATTGATAAAAACATAACAACTGTCAAAAATGCCCAACACAACACGATACCTTCGTATAAACCGTTAAAAATATCAATATAATAGACATTTTACGTAGGCGTTCACCAAATAATGTACAAGGCATCAAACAACATTTCATTAATAAAAACTGGGCCAATTGGTGGCCGCCCAAAAATGTCGCCAAGTGGAAACTTAAAAAAAAAACTGGACTTGTATACATTAATTTAAAGCCACTGAGCAGTGAAGAAAGAACTATGCAGTGGGTATACATTCTTAGGATCGCCCTAGTGAAAGACAACCAATCAGAATCGAAACGTTGCTGCTCCAAATGACATTGGCAGTGATTGATGCCCAGATCCTAATAAACGGATGTTTTCCAGCCTTACTCTATCTATCTTATTCCCCTCCCAACTCCCTTCAGCCTCGCAACATACCCTAAATAGGGCTGCCATAGTCCCACTTTCTCCGGACAGCTGGGAGCAGTTTGGACCCTTGTGCGAGATTCTTTTTTTAGTTAACCTCCATCACATAAACGTTACAAAATTCACTTTAACTGCAAAAATATATATTTTAAATTCGCACAGCGAATGAAAGCAAAGACAAAACAGAGATAAACATAAGAAAATAGAAGTTATAATAGAAGTGGCAAGTCAAGTTAAGGCGTTGCAAAAATTAAAAATTGATATCCTCGTAAGTCAGTTAAGTTTTAAGATTTTCACGACCAAAAGTATTTTTGTTTTTGAGTTGTTATCTGCCCTGATGATGGACACGCTGTAATGCTGTCCGAAACGTTGGCTAAAGAAGAAGGTAGAGCAACACGGCATAACACCTCAAAAACAAATAACAAAAAAGATATAAAATATCTTCTACTCTTTAGTGACTAAAACCATTTAGGTTTATACCAACAAAACAAGGTCTTGACTTGAGTTGGCCATTCTACACATTGTATCCATAATTAGTCTCTAGAAATCTGTAAATTAACGCAACTATTTTCAGGGTATCTCAGAGATCTCGAAGATATTTATCTAAAAACCGTTAAAGGAAAGTAATTTCTTTCAGTTCTTCAAATGTTAAGAAAATGCTTTGTAAAAAGTACATAATATTATAGTAACATAATACATATAACGAATCTATTTACATGAAACTGGGTGTTTTAAAGTCCCCGGCCCGGACTTTCCGCTAAGTTTTTCGGAATTACATGAAGGCATTGTTTTTTTTCTTATTTTGAAACGCCAAGGTGTGTAAAATTTCTTGAAGAATTATCAAAATTCTGCTTTACGGGGTGGGAAAATTGGAAGAGGGTGCTTTTTCTAATTTCGATCATAATGTTCTTCCTCTTGTCTAGATGGTCAAGTGTGCAAAATTTCATCGCTCTCGGAAAAGAACTGAAGATTTGTATAAAAAGCAAATATACGCTGCCCGCCCGGTGTCCGCCCGCCACAGACACCCTTCTTTATAACGCAGAGAAGATAGACAGAAGGGCGATATAGATAGATTTACAAAAAAAAATTAATACGTACATTTGAATTTCACTTTTGTTTTCTTATTTGAAGTGGAAATCAAAACATTTTCTGACATCCGATCGAGCTGAAACTTGACCGATATACTCGTTGTCAATGACAATGCATTATATAAACTTTTCGTGGTAATGACTCACAAACACACGGACATACACGCATTTTTCTAAAATTAAAATAAATTGTCACACTTAATATGTGCAAGAAAAGTCGGTTTTAAAAATCGGAACTTAGCAAGGTTGGTAACGCGGTTTATTTCGATCACTGAGAATAAAGGTTAGTCAAACCATTATTTTTAAGTTTTAAAGACATTTGATAATGGATGTATTATAGTTAAAAAAAAACATTATTTTCACGAATTGATTTTTTTATAAAATCAATCTCATCACTATTCTGCAACCTTACAAATCGATAGCAGGCACCTATATCTAGTTAATGGGTGCTGCTCTCAAAGTATTCTTTTATATCGAAACTCTGCCCAGTGAAAAGATAATATTTGATATCAAATTCCGAAGCCTACTATTATTATTATTAAAACTAAAAAACACCGTTCCGAATAACGGACATTACAAAAAATATGTATCATCGTGAAATTTGGAATTCCACAAGTAAAATGTTTTACTCTTTGGACAAAGATTTAGGTGTTCGATACGATTTTTTTCTAGTTTATTATTACGGTGTTCGAATAAACATCTTAAATCTAGTAAAGAGTTAATATAGCATCGACTTTTATTCGTTTTTTTCTGGAAATTAAAACTTTTATGTAAAACCTTATGAAATATGGACAACTTAGGTATACAACTGCATTTTTACCTTAAATTACCTTCTCGACATTTGTATTTGATGTATACTTAACTGTTGATAAATTGGTCACATATTTTTTTACTTCAAACGCCAGATCGGGAGGGACTGGTTGAGAGAGACCTAACCTAGACCTCTCCAGTCGGAGTTTCTCGACCCATCGCCTTACACCGCAGTAGGAGGGATGGATTTATACGTCCGTCATTCGTGGACACATTGATCTCCAGATTTCTATCCACACCTCATGTCTTTTTCATTCCCAGAACTTCTTTTCCTTCTTTTCGGCCCTGGGGATTTTTTTCCGTTTGACCTGGCACCAATGATATACAAATATAAGAGATATGCTATGATGTCCGCGCGACTACCTAATCGGAGTAGTTTGCATACGAAAAGAATTTGTTCATTTCGTTGATTTTTTTAAGGTGTGCATTAGTATTGGTTAAGAGCGAATAACCAGACGAAACCGGAAATATGTCATTTCGAAATATATTAAATAATATTATTTGGAAAACAAACAGCTTTACAAAGATACATAAAAAAGAGAGCTAAAATAAAACAGTAAGCCTAAAAACATGTTTATATATTTGATATTTTTTTTTTTTTAGTAGCTAGACAAGAAAAACTAAGAAAAAAATAGTTAAGAGAAGCTAAATACTTAAATATGCATGATAAGAATATAGAAAACACAGTAAAGGGTAAGCTTATGATCTTATAGGAGTATAAGGATGATATGTATGTAATTAGGGAATCTGTAAATATATTGCAAATTAGGAAAAGAAATCTGATAAATAATACAATAAATATAAATATGGATGTTAAGTGGTGTGTAGTGATGCATTACATTTATCTAAAAGTGTTGCTTTGAATTTGTTGAAAGTTATATTGAAGATGGCTGTATATGTGAGGTGTGTGTTATGATAGTGGCAGGCTCGATGTATGAATTCATTTTGTAAGTAGTTGGTGTTGGAGCGGCTGTTATAAAAAAAATGTTTTATCATTGCGACCAGGAACTCTAATATCTATTTTTTGTAAAAGATACGGGGAAGATATCGTATTATTTAGGATTCTGTACAATAACAATTGATCAGAAATAATTCTCCTACAATTTAATTTCGGAATTTTAATCAAATTTTAGACGTTCTTTTATCTCTCTCTCTTTTCCACAAAAAATTATAAATTGATTTCGAAAGACTGTTCTTTTATCTAGTAAAGAATTTAGAGAAAATATTTTTATTTTTAGTACAATAAGGTTTATACTAGGTATACAACACACATTTCAAATCATACAATCATGCAGTAAAATAAATCAATAAATTATCTGGGAAAGCCATGTTTCAGAATTTTAATTTTAGTTAATATAAAATCATTTAAAAAAAGTTGACGAAAATACTTCAGTTTGTCTATTTATTTACGGTCTTACAAACTAATATATTTAAGATTTTTTTTCCATTCTTATTGAAAAATTTTATACATATTTTTTTACATTCATTATTGAAAAAATATGAATACTTATGATCAAAAAATAATTACTAAAAGTACAAAATTTTAATAGTTTTATCTTCATGCCTTTCAGCATTTTTGAGTATAGGTATAAATGAAAGCAAATTTAGAATTAAATAAAATCGACATTGAGTTATTATTTTAAAAAACTGGTACGGAGAATAATTAATCTTTCTCATTTGAACCGCCCTGTACTGGCTGACCGCTGGCTGGTTAATGGCCCTTAACAATATAGTTTGAATACGGAAAGAATTCGTTCATTTAGTGTAACGTTCTTTTAGTTTATTCGTTCATTTAGTTTATTCGTTAATTGGTAAATAATATCGGCGACACCCGGAAGCGCAGTCCCACCTATTAAAAACTGCGAACAGCATATCTCTTATATTTAAATATCCTTGCCTGACACCCTATCTGAATGAAATTGTAAGAATGAAAACAATGATCGTAAAGAAAAGATTGTTTATAAGATGTTGTTTCCGCATTGGGATCGATATGAAAAAAAAACATTGTGTGAAACGCCTGTAAGCCTAAGCCCTCTTCAGATATCTATCAAAATATCTCTAGTTACACCATTCAAGAATACAAAATACATTATTGAAATTATCTAGGTCCAAAAATAGATTCAATTTGATTTTAAATGCGTCCAATAACGTCGATTAGGCTACCATGTTTGCTATTACAAACACTGTATGAGTCAGTGAATTAGAAATACTGATAAAAAAATTTCCAAATTTTAAGCACAACATATCGAAGAGAGAGTCTATTGAGAACAACCTAATGACTGTATTGTGTCTTTAATTTTTTCAATCCCGACAGAGTTTCACAATACGTAGAAAATTAATCGACAAAACGAGGTTGAGAAGAAACTCAATCGCGACAATGACTGGCTTTGTACAGAGAAGACGAAAATAGAATACAAAAAATGAACACAACATTGATAACTAGACTTATCTGTCGAACTGTTAAAAAATAACCCATCATGACGGTATTTTTTTTTCTCATTTTTATCAGATTTTTTCAATGTAAATATTTAAAAAATGCTTTTTTACATGCATAAAAGTAAGTATAGATGACCTCCCTTGTCGAGGGGCAAGGCTCTCGACTAGTGATCTCGACTAGTGATCTCGGTCGCGCAAAACCCAGCGTGCGCAAGTAAATTTTATTTGATTTATTTGTGTTTTCACAATTTAAGCATTTAAAATAATATTGGGTACATATGTAGGTAGTACGGCACGTTCCAGAGTAAAAGACACTATCTGTAGTTAATTCGGGGCCGGGTATTTATTGGATAACCAACACCTCTGCCACAGGTTACCCCAAATGGTTCGTACGTTTGGTGACTTACCAAGGATGTCTGGGTTCATAGGATGAGGTTTTTCCGGGTCTTGGCGGTGGATGCGTCTGCCCACTAGCTGCATGGCAGACGAAAGAATGGTTGAGGGAGTCCCTTTAACTCTCGGAACATCGCCTTTCACCGCAGTGGGAAGGATGGATTCATACGTCCGTTACTCCTAGACACACTGATCCCTACCCACCCCTAATCCCCTTTCCTTCCCAGAACTTCCTCTCCTTCTTTTCCTAAAAAGACCCTCCACACAGCATCTCCAAAGATGACATAGGCCCTGAAGAGAATTATTTTCCTCAGGGCCTCCTGTGTGGAGCTAATGTATAAAAAACGTAGCCCTGGTGAATGTAAGACCACCATTCATAATTGAAACTTTACTTGAAATGGCTTTAGCTGTGTGGGTACTTCCCCACTTTCCTCTTCCCCATCTCCCGATATCTTCACACGACAACGTAATTAAAGTAACTTATAATCACTACAAACCTCGAGCTTTATTGTAAATTCCCGAACACATCAAGTAATCCCAATCACTTGGATTGAAGGACATTACATTAGCTAAACAGTAAAAATGAAACAGCAGCCTTCAAAGCACAAAGACATAATTTACAAATTAATTCAAAACAAACGTGGAATGTATGGCATTCTATTGCTGTGTTTCTCTAGACGTTACAGCGCGATATTCAAATATACACCTATAAATATTCCTCTAAAGATTCATCTCGCTGTAATTATGCATATTATTTAAGAGCCAGGTATATAACTGTACCGTGGGAATCTGCAGATCAGCGGATTTGCACCGTGTAACTGTGTAGGCACTTATAATGTATTCCTGCAGAGGTAAAGGTAACGACTTGCGCATCCTTTTAACAGGTCTCCGTAGCGCATAAATCACAAACAGTGGTAGGTCGAGTCCGGACCTTCTGCATAATTGTGGGTTCTTTATTACCAGTCTGATTGTATCAAGAGAGGCGAAAATTAACAGAAGGGGCTTGGAAAATTTAAACTTAATAGCTAACCGGATAAAACAAAATACGATAGAACTTAGATTACATTAGGAGTTAGATTAGGTTAGGAGTAGAGTTAGATTAAGAGTTCGGTCAGGAGTTGGGTTAGGTTCGGAGTTTTTTTTGTTTAAGCGGCTATATAAAATAATTCTATAAGTATACAAAATATAATGGTTATGTTAGGTAAAGATATTGTATTTCTTAGTCCTCCTCACTAGGGGTTCCTGTGCCGAGGCGGACTAAAATTGTATAATTATAGTTTATTCGTCTTCTATGTCGTTTTTAGTGTTTTCATTAGAGTGTTTTCGTTAACCTCTTTCAGACATGTTTTTATTCTTGATTTGTACTCATTAATTTTTTTTATTAGTTTTATGTCTTGGGGAAGAATGTTACGGAGTTTAGTTGCAAAATAAGTGTAGTTTCTTTGTCC
The DNA here is from genome assembly GCA_929108145.2 of Limnephilus rhombicus. NCBI lineage: Eukaryota > Metazoa > Arthropoda > Insecta > Trichoptera > Limnephilidae > Limnephilus > Limnephilus rhombicus. Next base: position 25,990,434 of record OV815292.1, read on the forward strand.
GAATAGGGTTTTATAACTCGAAATGTTTGTTATGTCATTTTTATTCAATCTATTGTGATGGCTACGCGGTCTAGTAGAGGATTCAGTATTTTTGAAGTGCCGCAATAATATATTTTTGGCACATATTCGTTGTACATTTGGTACGTCAAAGCTATTGAAAATTTCAATCGAAGGTACTTTCAGTATGGTCTTTATGATTCGTTTTTGAATTGTATTCAGGTTACTAATAAATAATTGTATTACTTATCTGTATTCAGGTTGTGTATGTATTTATGTGTAGTAAATCCCCATCCTATAATTCCATATTCAATTCGAGAAACACATAACACGTAGTAAACCTTTTTGAAATTCTTTTTATTTAACGCATTTCTTAGATTTTTAAAGAAATACATACTTAAGGCTTGTTAAATATATACTTAAGAGTTTTTCAGTAATATCTACCTTTAATGTGTAGGTCCCATCTAAGATTTTAGTTAGGTTAGGCGTTAGGATGGGAGTAAGGTAATAGGAGTTAATTAAGAGTTTAGTTAATTTATTTTATTTTTTATTTAAGTTTGTATTCCAGCATGACTGGGAGGGTAGTGTCAGTCTGCCATATTACATAAACAACTATATACTATAAAAGAAGAAAAAAAAAAATTTAGGTACCTACCTAATTAAAACATAAAATGAAAATAAAATTCATCACACAAATAACAAAAAATTAGCATAAAATTAAAATAAATAAATAATAATTTAAATAAATAATAATTAAACAGAATTAAAAAATAAAAATAAAAGTTAGGTGTTAGGTTAGGAGTTAGATTATGTTAGGAGTTACCTTAGAACAGGAGTTAGTATTGGGTCTTTAACGAGGTACCTACCCGCAGATTAGAAGGAACGGGGATAATCAGGAATGCCGACTTACCCTGTTTTTCTTCCTTTGCTTGTCTAATTCCGCTGGTTCACCACACGATCGAACAAAGCTCCGTGTTCAATAGTTAGGTTATGTGTTAGGTTATGTGTTAGGTTAGCTTAAAACATAAGTTAGGTGTTAGGTTAGCTTAGGGGCCGTTCAAGAATTACGTAACGCACTTGGGGGGGGGGTCTTGTGAAACGTTACTGTGCGTTTTAATTCCCTAGTTTTTTTTATCTAAATAACGAAAAATATATTACGTAACGCGTTGTTCAAACCCCCCCCCCTCCCCCTTGTAACGCACAGTAACGTTTCACAAGACCCCCCCCCCCCCAAGTGCGTTACGTAATACTTGAACGCCCCCTTAGGAGTTAGGTAGGGTTAGGAGTTAGGAGTTAGGTTAGGAGTTAAGATAGGTTAGGATTTAGGTTAGATTAGGAGTTAAGTAATGTTAGGTCTCAGATTAACAGTTAGGTTAGGATAGGAGTTATGTTAGGTTAGGAGTTAGATTAGGAAAGCATTTAGGTTAGGATCATTGTTTGTTTAATATTTTTCTTCATTGATCTGTGTTGTTACGGAATAGGTGTGGGATAGATTAAATTTAGATCCGTAACAAGAATCTTTTGTGACCCGAAAATGCCAAAACTTTAAGGAAAGATATACCAGACTATTGTTAGGCGCGCGATAATGTAAGGTTCCGAATGCTGGACTATGTACAACTCCTACTCTAGACAACTCGAAACAGCATAAATGCGAATGCTTAGGTATATGGTCGGCAGGAGTATCATTAAAAGATAGGATTAAAAGTTCACGCATTCGTGGTAACCTGGGTGTCACATAAACAGTAAGCTGGAGGAACGACAGACTACACAGTGCAGCAGGCAATGTCTGTGGAGCTTTATCGACACTCATCCAGAGGAAGAACAAAGAACTCCTGCATGACTCAATGCTCCAAAATATTACAGAAACAGTTAAGTATAGCCTGAGAACGAGAAGAACCGATTCCAACAGCCTACCTAGACAATCAGTTGGGACAGAAGGAAGAAGAAGTTCTGTTTTGTCATGGAAGAAGTAAATCATTATATATATATAATTAACATTTCAAAGTCCGGTCCTGCTCGATCATATCTGCCGTATAGTCTCACAGACTCAGACAGAGTTGATCTCGTGTGCCGGAATGATGCATGCCCTACATGAGAGTCGTGACCATTGTCTGGGAGCTCGGATCCTGCTAATGCCAACTGCCAACTGCCTACCAACACTACGTATACAGTTAATTGTCCAAGGTAATTAATTCTAGGCTGCGTGCTCGCTGGCGTTATTACCACTATTTCTAATAAAGGTTCTGTGCGCGCTTTACTGATTCGATACGAGGGTAATTTAACGGTAAGCGACCATTTGTAATCGCAGTCGAAATATTAGAATGTTTAGGAATATAACTCCTAACCTAACACCTCATGTAACTCCTTACCTCAAGGCTCGCAATATGACTCATTGTTAAATGGAAAAGGCTTTGTCCTCCCCCACTTTGTTCATAAGACGAATCCATACTGGTAAGGAGTTACATGAGGTGTTAGGTTAGGAGTTATATTCCTAAACATTCTAATATTTCGACTGCGATTACAAATGGTCGCTTACCGTTAAATTACCCTCGTATCGAATCAGTAAAGCGCGCACAGAACCTTTATTAGAAATAGTGGTAATAACGCCAGCGAGCACGCAGCCTAGAATTAATTACCTTGGACAATACCTAACCTACCATAACACCTAATTTAACTCCTTACTAAAGACATTTGAAACACTTCAAAAACACTGCAAACAAAGCAAAAATATTGAAAAACCTGAGATGCTAGTTGGAAAAACGAGTTGTAGTTTGTCTGGACCGTCCGGACAAATGTAAATAACTAACTCGTAACCTAACCTAACCTAAGACCTAACTTAACTAGCAGTTTGATCATAGCTCAGTGACAGTCGGCACGTGCCGACTGTCACTGAGCTATGATCAAACTGCATGGACTATCAAAGTCAGTGAAAGAGCCGATGAAAGTTGGAACAAAGTCGAGGCACGTGTGTAGATGCAATTAACAGTAGTATTTTTCATATCTACTAATAATGGATCATGGCCCATCTTCACCGTTTCTATTATCTGTGGTTTCATGTGCCGTTTACAAGAATGAGGAAGAAGATACAATGGAGCTATTAGCGATACGTCTTCAGTATGGATTCGTCTTATGAACAAAGTGGGGGAGGACAAAGCCTTTTCCATTTAACAATGAGTCATATTGCGAGCCTTGAGGTACACCTGGAGATTTTGAGAGAGAACTAAGAGTGCTATCATTGGAAGTAAACGATAGAATTTTCGGTTTTCTTCCAGAAAAGTTATAGATCGAAACACACCAGTTTTTCTATGACACGTAGTTTGCTTTTGCATTTTTTTGAATTGTCACATCAATAACAGCACCATTGTTTAAATGGTTTGCGTCAATTCAGTTAAAGTAAAAATAAAAATAAAACTCTTAACGACATTTTTACAATACTTTGGTAAGTGGGATTTTTTTAATAATATAACATTTTTACAATACAATACTTTGATGAGTGGGATTATGTCAACCTAAAAAATATTTTCTTTCTTCACATGAACTTTAGTAAATTAATTTTCTGTGCTTTCACTTAACTAATTCTCGGAAACAATTATACTCGAAAGATTAAATTATACGGATTAAAAACCTTCAGGATAACTTCACCATACGAACTCGGGCCAGATCACAAAATCCTGATTACGACATACATTCCACCAACCTATAACTAAAGGACTTTTGGCCAAAGAAATGTGCAATATTTCTCCATAAAATTATTTAATATCCTTCCTCTTGCAATAAAAATCAATCAATTTTTTTAATGAGGTACACGCAGATTAGAAGGAGTAGGGATAATCAGGAATGTCGACTTACCCTGTTTTTCTTCCGTCGCTCCAAAAGTAGTACGTATTATGATATGGATTACGGACACGGGAAAGAAGAATATAGATACAATTTTGAAACCTTTTTTTACTTTTCTTTATTTATTGCTTTGACGTTTACATAATTTGTGGATTTTTCGACCACCATGCTTGGCACATGCCAGTGTTATGGTAGTCAATTTTACATTTAGTGCATTACCATTGCAAATAAGAAATAATATAAAGGAATATAAAAGATTATAAAATAATATCAAAGAATATTAACAACAAAAAAACAAGTTGCTTTAGACCACACGACTGAAGTAAAACTTCACTAACTTATATCTCCCTCTCAATTTCCGTTCACTTCGCCCGACCGTTCGCCTCGCGCGATCACACTTTTCATAACGCTCTCGTCACGCATTCACCAGATTACTCCCCAAATCAAGCGTGCGTAAAGGTCCGACCGTTCGCCTCGCCCAATCACACTTTTCGTAACACTCTCGTCACGCATTCACCAGCTTACTCCCCAAGTAAAGCGTGCCTTTCACTTCAAAAAACCTAGCCTAACCAAACAAAAAATCTTGTATTGCGTTCTTTTCTAGATATTGCTTTATAATTTTCCTCTCGTTATATTTTAACGTAGGTACTTTATTACTTATAAGTAATACACAAAACCATGTACGTTGTGACCTCAGAATGGGATACTCCGGTAAGGTCACATTCAAAAAAAAAAAAACTTGATGTAGATGTCCCTGTTACGACACACATGTTTTTTTCCCTTCTCTTAGACTCCCGTTTCATCAGTCGAAATCAAATATGAGCTAATTAATTTTCAAAAATTCATACAAGTAGTCGAGACTCAACCATCTCCGTTCATCCAAAAAAGAATCTTTTGTCAACATTTAACAATTGAAACCATGTTCGCTTTAAAACAAGGACACAAGCAGAAAAAATTGGCTTCGTAAAATCACGTTTTCACAAGTCTTGTTATAAAAGATTAAATTCTTCATCAGTATGGTTGTACCTACACAGTTTATCTATCTTTAGATCTCTGATACCTGAGATAAAATCGGACATGTAACAATAAATCAAATTGCACTCTAACAAAGTACTACAATGTATAACATAACACTGGTCTTCAAGATTGTCGATGCATTACAATCGAAACGTTAATTGCATTTAAAATGCATCTCATTATTGCACGCATTCACTGTTTGACAATGTTAACTTTGCAGGTGGCCGAGAGAGAAACTAAAAAAACTGTCAAAATAAGTTCAGTTGAGTTTCTTTAAAATCGTTTGTTTGTTTTTTATGTTCGAAACCTTTTGAAGGCCAGCAAAAAGCACCACTTTGAATTTTGAATGGAATGTTTTGTGCATTAATTTTGAGCTATTGTATATTTTATTGACTGAAACACGTTCCTAGAACAATAAACTATCTACCAAAACAACATTATTTGCGTTAATTACGTAAATTGATAGGTTTTACGATGTTTTAGTCGAGGAAGACGCATAAATTATGACGCGGCACCAGGCGGCATAAATGACACTTCGTGTCCATAGATAAAAATTATTTTAAAATATTCTGGGGTTACAAGGTGAATGAAATCTGTACCCATCCCATGGGGAATGTTGGCGCAAGCGATTCTGACACTGTCCTATACAAATTTTGTACATAGAAGGGTCAAAATCGTAGATAAACTATTTTTTCCCCGCGCTCCGGCAAATTAAATATAAATTATTCCGAATGACTAGGCGCATTGCAGGTTTCGCTATGGTAAAGTGATAATAGAGCAAGCGATTCTGACCGTGTTCTTCATACACTTTCTTTATACGTAAGGGTCAAAATCGCGTGTATATTTTTTTTTCTCATGACACACTGGTGCACGAGCGGCAGGAGCCGATTAAAGCGATAAAAATGTGAAAAGCCTTTGAAGAGGTTATTACACATTGACATTCTAAAAATCCTCGATTTTTTCAAATATCAGAACGAGTTTTTTAATGTTTTTATTGAAGACTATTTCAAAAAATACAAAGGGAAGTAGTTTATTCACTAAGGAGTCTTTTTTAAATGCGCAGTTTGGGTTGTAGTATTGGTGTTATAGTTACTGAATATAAAAGTTATGCATTGAATGACTGGAGAAAACCTAAGGAAAAACTAACATCCAGAATCAAACCATTGCTTCAAATGGGCGGTGGGTATGATTAACGCCGCACCGGGAACCATTTATTGGATAACCAACACCCGTGTCATAGTCCACCCCAAGTGCTTCGCCATCTTTGGTGATTTAGCAAGGGTGCTCGGGATCATGAGATGAGTTTTTGTCTAGATCTTGGCGGCGAATGCGTTTGCCCACTCACTGTGTGGCGGATCGGATCGGAATAGACTGGTTGAAGGAGACCTTACCTCGACCTCTCCAGCCGGTCTTTCTCGACGCATCGGAGTGAGAGGGATGGATTCGTACGTCACTCCTGGATACTTTGCCCCCCAGAATCCTCCCACCCCTCATATCTTTTTCCTTCCCAGAACTTTTTCTATTCTTAACCTAAATGGACACTCCAGACAGCATCCCCAAATATGACATGGGAGGATTTTTGAAGTGAAATTTCTATAGCACGGCTGTGATTTGGATTTCAATAAAACGGAAATGACGATTAGTGCACCTGCGAGGCATCAACTGCGCCCATCGGCCGCTTAGTTAATGATGTCACTTTTAAAGGCTCCTATTGGTTGGGATATGAAACGGAAATTACGCGAGATCTGCGCCATTGGTTGCTTTGATTATGACCTCACTTTTCAAGGGTTGGTTGAGATTGTTTTGGTAAAGTTTCGCTTCTACCGCGTGTAAACTGCACTCGATTTTTTTTCCTCATGGTGTCTTATGTGGAGCTAATATTAAAAAAATGCTTTTGGCGTAATTGGTGCGACCAGATCTGAGTAGCCAGGAACTTCCCTACCACTCTCCCCTCTCTCTTTTCCTACAATCTAACGATATCCCTCAATTGGGGATGCCATAGTCTTACATGGCTTCAGTTAGTATGTAGCAGTAGGGAAATACATGGCTTACATGGCTTCAGTTAGTATGTAGCAGTAGTAAAAAAATAACTAAAAAAACAAGTGAGTCGATATATGTTAGGAGTATTCCTGTCTTCTTCCTGAATCATACTCACACTTAGTCCCCCTACCTAGATAAGTGAAATCACAAGGTCAGTGCAGTGACAATCTTCAACATGATAGTAACTGTTTTATGAGCATGACAATATCTTGACTGCGAATTACGAGTACGAAACCTCCAAAATTAGATACAATTAGTGCAAAGTGGAAAATTTAATGTGGAAAAGAGACAGGATTATCCTGCCTCTAGTGAGTTTGTATGCTTCCTTTTCTTACCTTTAGAAATTTCCTACAATATGTAATGTAATTGTTTGTTAAATGCATCTCATTAATGCATGCAATCAGATGAATTTATGTGTTCATATTATAATATAAATGTCATCCGTCGATAGTGCCATATATATTTTTTTAATTATGAATGGGAATGCTTTGAATCTTTAAGGCAATCTTTAATGGCTTGTTCGCTTCGTACCGTTTCGTTCTTGATTACATTGAAATTTATTTCAGTCGTGATGGAAATGGTTTCCGTTATTTAATTAGCGATGAATTATTGATATCATAATCATCATCGGACGCCATCTGTAAGCGCTTCGTGAAAACTGCCACTTCGAGATTATTTTTCATCGTTGTCAAGTAAGGAACATATTAAGCAGTAGCAACCTAACCTAAAGTAACCTAGCTAAACCTATGACAGTTGATCTCCGGGCAGTTGGTCTCCCGGCATACTTATACACAATATGCAGTCGGTTTAGGGAAAATCGGTCGGTACACCTATTTACAAAAAATATTACTAAGTTTCCCCAGAAAGGATGTTCGTCGAATAACAAAAGTGTAAGACATAATTTCAGTTAATTCTGGGTTGTCTGGTCACCGTTATTTCCGAAAGAAATTTCTAGGTAAACGCAGCTTTTTGCAGCTAGCTATATCATTTGCATTCGAAATATCAAGTAATAAAAAAAATTGGTGATATATTTTTGGGGTATTATGCCGTGTTGTTATTTCCTTCTTTAGGCAACGTTTCGGGCAGCGTTACAGTATCCATCATACTGGTCACACTGTTTTTTCAATCTTTTCCAATGGCAAAAAAAAGCATTGTTAAAACTCAGAAACAATCGGATAGTAAATAGAGCGATGTCTAAAACAAACACATAAAATTTTAACAAAACAAAAAAACGACTTCAAAAAATGCACTAAAAAGTAAAAAAATAATTTCGTATTCTTCTACAACTTAATAATCAACTTACTTTTTCTACTCATCAATATGTAGGTACGATTGTTATTTTTGGAGTCGGTGTCAGCCAAGGTTGGTTTGTAACTACATCATAGTTATAGGTGAGATGTGCTTGTGTCGCACGCGTGACTTTACGAGGTGAGAGGCGAGACCGGGCCGCAGCGGGAGGGGAGCTGTCAAGTGAACACGCCGGGCCGGGTACCTTGGCTGACACCGACTCCAAAAATAACAATCGTACCTACATATTGATGAGTAGAAAAAGTTATTATTAAGTTATTAATTAGTTATTAATTATTAAGTTGTAGAAGAATACGACATTATTTTTTTACTTTTTAGTGCATTTTTTGAAGTCGTTTTTTTGTTTTGTTAAAATTTTTGTTTATTTTTTGATTTTTAGTGAATCTGAAGTACACTAACTAATTCGATTAAGATTCGGCCGAGTATCTTAATTTGCTCTTAAGAATTGTAGAGTTCCGTTACTTTGTCATGGATCCCATAATCAGAACCTAACCAAACTCTCATCAAACTACCCTTGAAGTACATCCTTTCAATTAAAAAAAAAACATCCAAATCGGTTGGCGTGATATTGAGTTATTCGTCCATTTGTCGCGCAAATACTAGATGCAAATTAAAGACTTATATGATTTTCTCATGGATGCCATTGTCCGAACTGAACTAAATTGAAATGGGACCACACGGGAAGCACCAGCTTTCAAATAAAAAAAGAATCATCAATTTCGGTTCATCCAGTCGAAAGTTCTGAGGTAACAAACATTAAAAAAAAAAAAAAATACAGTCGAATTGAGAACCTCCTCCTTTTCTAATTCGTTTAAAAATACATCTTTAGACGTAATAATACATTTGACCTTTTCACGCCAATAAAAAAGCTACAATTTCTCTCCATTTTTTCATGGCAGAAGAAGTCGGGGACGCACGAAAAGATATGGCAAGATCAAATACTTGTACGATATGATCAAATAATCTATAAATAATAACAGAAGGGTATGTATAGAGACGATTTATGAAAGCGAATGAAGCAAGAAGTGTGTGCCAAGACATAGTTATTTGGCGAGTCATCCTCTCTGCCATGGGGAGAAATGGTGTGATAGTTATTAGTTAATCCAGTCTTTCCACTTCTTCCCACAGAAGCGATGCTTTCATGTTATTAGGAACTGTTTTTTTTTCTTGAACTCGTTGATTGCATATTGACAATCAATTATTTCCTTAGATTGATCTTAATCGCTTACTGGCCAATCTCAAATAAAAAATAAAAATTCATCACAAAGTCATCACGAGAGATTAAAAAAAAAAGAAAAAAAAGGGGGAAATCACGTGCTGAGAAGTGGTATATTATTTAGTGGGTTAACCGGTTGGTTGCGAGTGCTAGTCTCGGGTTCAACACCCGGCCCGCCCCGCTCCAAGTGTAGTGGAACGACTAAACCGACTGTGGTAGTGTAGCCCAAAATACCAAATAAGCGTAATTAGCGATGCAGTTCGTTAGCGTAACTAAAAACGGGGAGATTGGGGTGTGATTGGGGTGTCGATTCTGAGGTAAGCTATAAAAAAAATTAAAATATGTTTTTAATTATTTTTTACAGGTTTAATTTGTACTATTTAAAAAGAAAACTACTAATATTTGATATAGTTTTGGTTTTGTGTGAATACCGCACTGTCCAACTGCTCCCAAATTGTCCCGACTGCTGCTAGTCTGGAGCCAATTAGACCATGGCATCCCCAATTGGGGTATGTTATGAGTCCGAAGGTATTAAGAAGGGGAAGTGGAGGGTGGGGAAGAACTATTCAAATCTGGTCACCGAACGCGGCTAGAGTCATTTCAAGCATCGTTTCAATTCTGAATGGTGGTCTTACACTGGGGCGATAGGCGATACTGAGAGTGTCTTCCGCTCCGTAACATGATTGGAGATGGAATAGTCCATCTAGTTGCGAACAGTTAGGAGCATTGGAGGTTATCCACCATTTACCCGCACTGATATAAGTAACAGATGGTTACTCCTTCAATGCTCTCGGAAGATTCTCATTTTTTTGTTAAACGAAGCTACATTTATTTATTTTGAATTCAAGTTTGAACTGTTGCGCCGAAATGTAGTGTTCTCTGGAACGGTAAATTCTTTTACACTTATAATCACCCGCCGCAGCGCGCCGTCCGAACGGTTGTTGTTTTGAATAAGTTTTAGCTATATTTCATATCTTTTTCTAAATAGCCAGCCCCAACCCCATATTCCAATTTCCTTTTCCCAACCACACTTTTCTGAGCCTCACCACATTTCTTACACTGATTGTAACTTCACTGACCTAGGGCAGTCGGGGCTCTTGTGCGGTATCTCATTAAACATAACTGTGCAGTTTGAATCATTAGAATTAATGATCTCTATGTTTACGTAATCTAAATGAATCAATTAATTAAGCATTCACTAGCAAAATCATCTTGAAAGACATGTTACATCAAATGCATACATTGTATTTACATGCAATTGCACTTAACGGGTTTGTGAATAATTCCATCGATTAAATTATAATATTACAGTATAAACTTCGCATATAATAATAATATGTTAATTCGTTAAACATTCATTAGGTGATTTTAATTTTTTTTTTTTAAACACAAAGAAGGCAGTCGGCGTGACCTGGACCTTACCTTCGCCGAGGTCTAATCTAACGACTGAAGTATCGTGTCAATCGTCAGAGCTGTCGTGTTTTTTTACAACGTGTTACTTAAGGCTCTGCAACCGGGATCAAAAAGAAGAAGATGGACAGATACGAAATTACGAATGTTAGAGGAGAGCGCTAACATTTACAGCGACAAAATCGATGCGAAAATGTTTAATAAAACACGACTCGTTTAAAATAGAGCAAAAATCTTGCAGCCATTATCTTAAACAGCATTTAAAGAATAACTGTGAATTTTTTCATACATGTAACTTGTAAAATAACTGAAACAAATGTGTTAATAATTTTTGGAGCATATATTCCGATTTTTTTCTTAGCGCGCGTTTCAGACTTTCAGGGGGGGCGGTAGGAGGACGGTAGGGGACCCGGAGAAACCCATCCCATCTAGCCCCACCACATCCCATTACGCCCCCCCCCCCCCCCCCCCTGTTGTGGTAAATATAACTGTGATGACAATAGCTGTTTCAGATTCACGACGATAGTTTTGGGGGCGCTATTCATAAAAAAATATCCATAAAATGGGCGGTGGCCCAAAAAAGGTTGAAAATCTGTGGACTGCATGAACTGGATCTATTTTAAGTTTAAAAAATAAATACTTTTGACGGAAAGATAAATTCGCCTTAGTTGTCACGGAATGGGCTCCCATTTTGAAGTAGATACTTAAATCAGCAAAAATGATACTGTATTGGAAAAAAATGTACTGAGTTAGTCATTCTTTTCTAGTACCCCACTGACATAATTCGCCCCTCTCTCCCCACAATATTAAATATCTCAGTACAAATTCTTCAGTGTGAACATTGTAAATACCGTTCACGTACACCGTTCCTACCACCGACATAACGCGCGTTCATCCAACCATAACCCTTCCCTCTTTCTTAACATACTCGTACAATTCATAAACCATTACACCAATAACTAACTACTTCTTCATATCAAATAGCTCAAACGCGCGTTTCTCAACAGAACACACACGAAAATCTAAACCAATAAATAACCTGTAATGGTTTCTATAAAAACTATTAACGACTATTTAACCTAGAAAACAATTTTAAAAAAAGGTATTATAAAGACCTGGAAGCTGGAAATACCCATTAGAACACCTTCGATTGAAATTTTCAGTAGCTTTTACGTACCAAACGTACAACGAGTATATATGCCAAAAATATATTATTGAAGGTATTCAAAAATACTAAATCCTTTACTAGACTGCATATCCATCACACCAGATTGAATAAAAATTGCATAAAAAACATTCCAAGTTATAAAACCACATTCGGAAAAAGAAACTACGCTTGCTTTATTATAAGTAATAATTGTCAGCCTGAAACACTCATTTACATTGAAAAATCTTCCGAGAAAAGATACTTGCCGCCAACGGGACTTGAACCCATGTCCTTCTGATTGCCGGTCGGATGCTCTGACCACTGAGCTATGGGGGCTTATCAAATACCCGCCAAATAATTCAATATATACTAGTGTTTCATTCAACAATTACTGCTTGTTATATTTTTTCCACCTGAAAACAACCAACTTTATTTTTGCGAGAAAGACATTGTTAGTGTTAAATCCCTCGCTAGGTGGCGTCGAGACAAATTATGTCTGCATTTATTGGGGAAATACTTAAACTTGTTAAATATTAATTATTATTTTTTTTTAATTTATAAACTAACGTTTACGCTTACTTTGCAACAAAACTCCGAAACATCCTTCCCCAATAAATAAAACACAAAAAATTATGAGTACGAATCAAGAATAAAAATATGGCTGAAAGAGGTGAACGAAAAAACCCTAATGAAGACAGTAAAAACGACATAGAAGGCAAATGAACTATAATTAAATAACTTTAGTCCGCCTCGGCACAGGAACGCCTAGTGAGGAGGACTAAGAAATACAATATCTTTACCTAACATAACCATTCTGGTTTCTAAATAGAATTATTTTATATAGTCGCTTAATAAAAAAAATAAAAAAAAGTTATATTGTGGCTTGCCATAGATCAATAGAAAGAACTACTGCAAATCGCATCTACTCACAGCTTCGCCTCACCTTTGTTTCTACCTACACACCATAATATTCATTGCATTTTTTTTCTACATTAGCTCCACACAGGAGGCCCTATGACATTTTAGGGGATGCTGTGTGGAGGATTTTTTTAAGGAAGGGGAGGATAGGAAGTTCTGGGAAGGAACTAAGAAGGTTCTAGGTATGGATTGGAGGAATCTGGAGTTCAGGAATGACGAACGTATGAATCCATCCCTTCCACTGCGGTGCAAGGCGATGGGTCGAGATATTTTGGTTGGAGAGGTCAAAAGACCTCCTAAACCAGACTCTCTCGATCCGGCTCGCCACGCAGCACGTGGGCAGACACAGCGGCCGTCAAGGCCTTGACAAACCTCACCCCATGAACCCGGGCACCGCTGCTAAGTCACCAAACCTAGCGAAACACTTGGAATGACCTATAGCAGAGGTGTGGGTTATCCAATAAATGGTTACCGGGGCGGCGTTACCCAATCCCGCCTCCTAAATTGAAGTGTATAGCAGTACACCCTATCTAATGTATAGTCGGTTCTAGTTGGTGTTGAACAATCTCCAATGTGTTACGGTTTAGTATACTGACCTTAGAACGAAGGTTTCTTAAATACATTTGGAACACAATGTATTATATAACAAGGTACCAATAATTACCGATTTGTTTCAACTATCATTTTCATTAAAAAATAATTAATATAATTAAGTCATAATACTCGTACAATCAAACCTCCGTTGCCTTTGCCTAAATGTTACGTTTAGGTTGGGTTGACCTTATACTGTTTTTGGAGTGAATACTTCGTTAGCACGGTTGTGATTTGAAACTCGAGGAAACAAAAAACAGAGACACTAAAAAGAGACAAACACATACATCTATAGGATTTATCCTGCGATAAAATAAGATTCTACGCTTTGTGCAGTGCTTCGTAGCCTACCTGTCTGCTTTTTTTTATTTTCATGTATATTATCGAGGCATCTGACCCACACAATGTTGTCATTTTTTTGCCTCATCTGTTTTTAAATTATAATTTTAACATTATAATCTCTAATGATCTTTAAAAGGTACTTAGTCATTTTATATTAATTTTGTATAGAAATTCACTTTCAAATATTTTCCAGTTTACATGATCTAATAAATTTCATTATTCTCGAAATCTCAGCCCGTCTGTTATCATATCTGTTTCCTCTTTGTGCAGTGTTTCGTAGCTTCTCCACTCTTGTCCTCTTTAATTTTCTGAAGGTTTCACTTCTACCGCGTGTGAACTTCACATATTTTTTATAGCAAGCTTACTTTCATAAAAGTACACTCACAAATATATCAATAGTGGATGATACTCTCAGTACCTCTTCGTCCTATCGGTCTTGAGTTCAGCAGGGTCATTCTCTCCACACGACCCAGCAACCGAAGTCTTCCCAGTTTTTTCCCCCTAAACCGACAGCATATTGAATATAAGTATGCCGGGAGGAAAACTGTTGGGAGATCAACTGTCGTAGGTAAGATTAGGTTAGGTTGTCTTCTGCTTATAAGAATGCGGGGGGCCAGCATCCGGGGGATCAACTTTTAGGGAGCCAATTTATACAGCATGCCGTAGTTGCATACCAACTTACATCAGGGTGGGTATGAAAACTCCGTTTTGGACTAGATTTTTTTTATTCCAGTTAAAAGAAAATTACATTTTCACTCATTTAACTAGAAATAATTATACACATTAAGATAAAATAAATATTTCAGTACAGCGCTATTGTATTTAATTATTTTGTTTATCAAAAATAAATATATTATTTTTTAATTTACCCAGCTCTTTTTCGTTTTTAATGTCATTTGGGAGGCAATTATTGTAAGTTGCCCCCCTCGTAACCAATGGATTGTTTACCAGAGTTAGTGTGGATGGTGTTTAAATGTATATTATCGCGTTGTCGTGAAAAATATTTATGTACTTAGGACGTTTTAATGAATTCTGTGTTTGTGTGTACGAGATTATTTTGTATATAAGAAGACGTGTATTGTATTCATATAGTTTTCTTAATGTTAATAGTTTTGTTTCCATGTATAATTTTTTGTGAATGTTCTGGGCTTGTAGTTAAATAGTTTTTTGATTACCTTGTTTTGTATTACCTGTAATTCATTTATGTATGTTTCACATGCGTTTCCCCAGATTTCAATCAAATAATTTAAATGTGAGTGTACGAGACTATAATATAAACCTATTTTTAATTTATTTGGCAATATATATGATAGCCAGCTAAATACGCTAATTAAGGGAATGATGTTGTCTTTAATACCTTGTATGTGTTTTTTAAATGTCAAATGCTGATCAATGCACAGCCCAAGATATTTTTTCTGGATCAGGATTTGCAGGTCGTTGTTTTCAATTTTTAAGGGTATATGAGGAGGAATTATTTTACGGGTTGAGCTTAAGATCATGTATCCTGTTTTTTTAACATTCATTGTTAAAATATTTGATTGGAGCCAGCTGTTGATTTTTTCTAGATCTGTTTGTGCATTTTCTAGTAAGATATCTATGATCTAATAAGATTCGTTTAATATGATATTTTTTTTCATTATTGCCAACCGCGTTCAATCTTCCGTTAACATAATTAATGATTATTATAAATAAATGAATACAATAAACTTAGAATTCAACCACAACTCCAATCGAACCTCCGATAAGCATAAAGGTTAGCATTCCAAGCAAACTCGTTATACGATTACAACACGAACACTCCTTTGGCGTTCATACTTTTAGATGAAGTTCGCTCAGAGACAAGCGTGATGTATGAGAATAGAAGAATGCAGAGAATGACTGACGATTTCATCTCGTCTCGTCGCTTTTTCTGCGGAGTTTTCAGGTTTCACCGCCGCGGCTGGGTGCAGCGGTGCAACGCCAGACTTGTCGTGCTCGCAGCGCGGTTGCATGACGCTAAGTGCATGTTTTCATTTTCACACAAGTGCACATTAAAGCCTTGCATTATTCACGCCCGGGAGAGTGAAGAGATGCACTCGTGACGTCAGACACGCGTTTGAATTAAACAAAATATTACATTGTTTAGAACTAATAATGACAAGACTAAATTAAACAAAAACGTATTGTCTTCCCTAAAGAATACACCCTTCGATAGATAGAAGGTTGTGTACCTTTAGAAAGAATCCTTTAAAATTTCTGATTTCATGACAGTTGGCCTCCTGGCATACTTATATACATTGTGTATATCTACTTACACAACTCATGTCAAGACCTTGATTTTTTTGGTATAAGTCATAGACATACGAACTAATATTCATATGTCTATGGTATAAGCCTAAATGATTTTTGTCAGTCACTAAACAATTGAAGATATTTTAAATATATTTTTTTAATTTTAGCAAAGTCTTGGCTTGACTTGTCACTTCTATTTTCTTATGATTATCTGTGTTTTGTCTTTGCTTTTATTTCTCTCTCTCTGGTTTCAATCCTGGGATTGGTTTGCAGCAATTTCCTCTATTCTTCTCTTTCATTCTTCCCTGTCTTGTTCGGCTCTTTTGAAATCTGCATACGATGAGCAGCGCACGTCCACCAGCAGGTCCTCCAGGTACTCTCGGCGTGGGCGTCCCCTAGAGTTTGTCCCCTCGGTCATACCCTCCATTATGGCATGCAAGAGGTCTTCTTGTCGTATTACATGGCCGATCCATCTTGCACGCCTTTCGGACAAGGTCCTAAGCAGGTGCCTTCCTCCTTCGATTCTTTGGAGAACCTCCTCATTTGAAATGTGGTCTCTTCAGGAAATTCCTAATAGTCTTCTAAAGGACCACATCTCAAAAGCCTCTAGTCTCCGTTTATCTCTTTCGGATATGCATCATGTTTCGCAGCCGTACATCAAGATACTCCATACATAGGTCTTGATGAGGAGTATTCTCAGTTTTAGGTCTATATTATTTGATTATATTCTACTTGCTTTTATATACCATCCTTTATTCTTACAAAGTATATTTTCCCGAATTTCGTGTTATTTTATTGTAAATTGGACGTAAGTCCGTTAATAAATAAATAATAAAAAATATATATTTCAAAAATTCCAGTATTGAACGCCGATATGCAGACCGTATTAATAAATAGTTAACTTTATATAGCGCCGTTGAGTGTTTCAACAACCGATTTTAAAAAAAAAACTATGTGTTTTAATTGACTCTTAATGATTTTAAAGCCAGTTTCCGACATTAGACTAAATATGGTGAAATTCCAAGATTGAAGACCCAGATTCTAAGATTTAATGATTTATCCCAACCTTCGTAACCAGTCTGACGCATCAGACTTGTCAGACATGAGCATTTTTTTCACATTAACATAGTTGCTTCACATAATGTAAGTAGGACTGAGTTCAAACAGTTGTGCGGTGGTCATAAAAAGAAAATAATAATAAAGGAATACCAAACAAGAGTCTCAACTGCTTCCAAATTTCCGGAATCATAAAACACAATAGAAAAAGGCCCATTGTGTTTTATCACCGGGTTGTGGACTCCTGAGTCTAGTTAATATAAGAGTAGGTACCTGCTCGACACTCTAGTCACTGTTCACAAACAAATTACGTGTGCCATGAAAGTAATGCTGTAGGTATAAAGAAAATAGCAAAAAGCAAACTCGCCAATTCCTTGCCCACATAGTTTAGCAAGGAGTTGTAATGAAGTACAGATGATGTTGACGTTTTCAACATAACAAATTTGATATTTAAAACGTGCTTTGTAAAATCTTTCGTGTCAAAATATTATTTCTAAAAATTTTTAGATCCATTGTAAACTATGGATTGTAAATTTTCACGGCCAAAAGTATTATAGACATTTATTTTTGGGATATTATGACGGGTTGCGCTGCCTCCTTCTTTAACCAACGTTACGGACATCATTACAGCGTCCATCTTCGGGCACATCTGTCCTGATGATGGATATTTAATTGTTCCCCGATATTTAATGATTCCCCTTGGCCGCGAGACCCGTTGGTCTTCGGCCCCTTATGTAGCGGCGTAATTTATGTCGGAGGTCCTCTTAATAATTAATTATGGATATTACAAAGCTGTACGAAACATTGGCTAAATAAGGAACTATAATACCCCAAATATGAAACTATAATATCAAAATCAGTGTAATATGAAACCATTGTTTATTCAATTCAATTCAATTCAATTCAATTCAATTCTATTCAATTCAATTCAATTCAATTCAATTTATTTATTCTTTCAAAAACATTACAAAATTTAAAATTTGAATGCGTTTTTAAAATATATTTGTAACAGTATTACATTAAACATAAATATAAATGGTAGGCAAAAAAAAACTATATAAGCATTATTGAGCTTGCCTTTTAAAAGCAGCTTCACTGACGCTAAATATGTCGATATCCGAATTAATTCTGTTCAACAGCAAGATTGCTCTAACCATCATTACTAACCCATATGTAAAAAAAATCGTAACCATATTTACCCAATGTAAAAGCCCCATGGGCGTATAAAAGAGTAATAAATTCATAAAAAAATAAAATAAATATTCTCCAGTACAGTACAAGGTTGATGGGGAAAGTCCTAGGAAAATAAGTGCATCTTTTACGACATGCATTTTAAGAGGATTGTTTTTCTGAAAAATTAAAAAAAAAAATAATTCTGGTTTTAAATAAATATACAAAATATGTCAAGTATTCTGAAAGCTCTGTTAAATGTTATTGTAAAATACAAATTAATTATTAAAGGTCGACAAAACAGGAGATATGATTTTTTTGAAAAAAAAATTAAATTTCATTTCAAATTTTCGCAATCGATTATATTAAGACATCATCACTAGCTGGGGTACCCGGCATTGCTCAGGGAGTTGTTATGAGATTGAACGTTCAAACCCACCTTGCTTGAACCGATCTTGCTTTATATACTCTTACCAATGAGTAGCCCCACCCTTACATTTTTTTAAAGGGTTTGAATGGTCTATAATGTTCCAGAACATTCCACAACATTCGAGAGTGTTCTGGAAAGTTCTACAATGATCTGGGGTATTCCGGATGTTCCTGAACATTCCAGACTATTTCCGAACATTCCACAACATTTCAGAATAATCCGGGATGTTCTGTAATATTGTGGAATGCTCTAGAATACTCTCAAATGTTCTGGACTGTTCTAGAATTTTCTAGAGGGCGAAACTTCCAGCCCTTATATCTTCAAAAGCATGCCCTTCAGGTAAAAACGGGAACCTTCTTCATGGATGGGGGATAGAGGGCTACCACACCATATAACTCGATTCATTTCTGAGTTTTAGCGGCACGCACATTGTAGGACACTTCCTTTTATAATGTATGTTGATTATAAGGTCTAATGTTTTTTAAAAGGTATTTAGTTAGTACTAAAAATCGTTTCAAGTAACGTTTCAATTCTGATTGGTGGTCTTTCACAGGGCAATATTTATGGTATCAAACATAGTGAATGACGAAGAATGCATACAATTTATAATTATAAAGTTTTTTTTAAACTTATTTTGTTACATTGCAGGCGCATTGCAATCTCGGCCTCATTAGCAGCTAGTATCAACATATATTTAGTATTGTCGATGACCGCTACAATCGTCTCTGGCCGTGCCGATCGCTCCTTTGTCTCAGAAACTTTCTCCTGTGGTCGCGGTGGCAACTAGCAAATGGTAACAAGCAACTAGCAACTAGCAAACATCAACTAGCGACTGGCAATGGGCAACTATAACTGCGAGCCATGCCGACTGCCGACAGACACGAGGAATGCTCGCTGCGAGTCGTGTTGGTGTTTTTCAGACGAGAGTAAAAAGAGTTATATAAACACGACAAAGTTCTGCGTCATGACTTGTAGATAGCTAATGTAGATAATGCGTAGATATGTTACTTATTTCTAAAACATTTGATACAAAAACAAACAAAACATGTGTAAGAAAAATGTAGAAGTAAGCCAAATGTAAATACGGGTAAACTATAGATTCATTTATGCGCCGAGAATAATATGCTACAGAATATATGTTATGGCCCAGACAACATTAATAGTTTAATACAAAGGCAGGCATGGGTGCTACTGCCGCTCCGGGATGCTTATTTCCAAAAAACCTATACCGGTTCAATGTTTTAATATCAAATTTTAAATATTTTGAAATAAAATTATTAATTTCTAATGTACACATTGGAAAGATTATTTTATATAGATTTTTGAACAATTTTTGTTTTTGCAAAGTGATAAAAAATAACCAATATAGAGGTGTATTTAGAATATGTGAGAATAATATCAAATTTTAAATATTTTTAAATAAAATTACTCATTTCTAATGTACACATTGGAAAGATTATTTTATCTAGATTTTAGAATCATTTTTGTTTTTGCAAAGTGATAAAAAATAACCGATATAGAGTGTGATACGTTTTTAGATTTTCACGGCCAAAAGTAATTTCGTTATTTGTTTTTGGAGTGTTTTGCTGTGTCTACCGGATCTGCAGGATCTGCCCTGATGATGGATACTGCAACGCTCTCCGTTGGCTATAGAAGGAGATAGCGCAACACGGCATAACACCCCAAAAACAAATAACGAAAATATAGAGGTGTATTTAAAATGTAAATTGTGACTACCGCGACTGAACCGGTATATGTTTTGGAAATACGCCTCCGAGAACCATTTATTTTATAACCAACACACCAATCCTAAATGGTTTGCTACACTTGGTGGTTCAGCAAGGGTGCCCGGGTTCTTTTTCAAGTCACTTTTTGTACGAAAGTATTTTACACACATTTCCATACAAAAAGTTTTTTCGGTACGAATGCATTTTATACATTTTTGTATGAAAAGTGATTTTCCATAAAAAAATAATTTCCATACAAAAAATATTTTCGATACAAAAAATATTTTCCATACAAAAAGTTCTTTTCCATACAAAAATGACTTTCCATACAAAAATTACTTTCCATACAAAAAGTTATTATTCACCATGAAAACAAAAAAAACATGCCGCTAATGTTCAACTAAAATGCCAACACTAATTTCAGTATCCAGGTTTCCAATCATCAACACGATATTATCAAGTATTGAAGGTTACACGTGGAAATCACTCGTTAATCATAGGAAGTCCAAAATGCTTAATTCTACATAAATAGGAAATGTATCGTTACATTTAGCCTTGAATCCGAACAGTAAACATGGTATGTATTGTTTTTCAATTTAGATTACTTATTATAACTTTAGATTAAACAAAATAACATGCATTATACCTAGTCAAATGGAATAATTAATGTTGAATTGACCCTCATAAACGCCAATCAAAATTAAATATATCCAATGAAATTCATTCCCGGTATGTCTTTCCACGTAGCATCAGTGTAAATTTATGTACAGATATATTTCATCTAAATACATTATTAACAATTCTCAAACGGTTTTCATACACAGTCAAGAATAATTTAATGACGTCGCGTCGAAGCAAGTATTTTATTTTGAACTGGTTATTAGCAGAGTTGATACATTTCTCACCCGGGCGTTGGCATCGTTGATTCAATTCTTTTACTAACTAAATCCACCATCATTTCTATTAAATCTCCAATGTTATCTCCAGATTTTTTTTTTTCATCAGGAGGCCCTGAGGAAAATAATTTCCCTATGTCATCTTTGAGGATGCTGTATGGAGTTTTTTTTTTACTTGTAGTAATGGGCCAGTATTCACCAGTACTATAGGATGCTTATTGAAAACTTTGGTTCTAGACTGTTTATTGATATATTGTAATTTATAATTATATTTCGGAGGACTGTCGACCTTTCTGACTGAAAGCAAGGTTTTTCTGCGGAGCTGTATAAGTATAATGATTCTACACATCTACCTTCGGTAACCTTCGGCACAACTCGGAAACAAGACCACGTGACCCGAAGAGCCCACAGATAACTAAAGTAATGTGAGACCTAATCCCTAATCTAATAATGGTTGTAGAAGATTTTCAAATATAGGTTATTCGTAACCCGTAAATTTTTATCATCGCATAATCATTTAATTATCATATAGCTAGTATGGCACTATGGGCGGTTAGCACCATAATTTACACAAGATTATTTATCGAGAAGTGAGGAGAGAACACGAAGCAATTCGCGAGCTGTTAAATCGGCGGCAATCGGAAACGGATTGGATTCACTTTTAGTTCGGCACCCGTCGGTGGGATAAAAAGGTCGTGTCCACTATTGTACTACAAAGAGTCAATAGGAGGTAATTGCTACAAATCGTAGTACAAATAGCCAATAGTGCTAATGTGTTGCGTTGTTTGATAGCCACAGCACTTTATAAGTTTTACCCAAAGGGACGATTTCTGCTTATTCAACAATTTTCCCCAAGTTCACAGTAAACACAGATATACCTAAGAGCAGTGATGGATGCGTTTTTTTTCACGAACTAGCGCACACTAAGAATGTTGGTACAGTTAATAAATAAATGTAATATTTGTTTTGAGACTTACCAGTTCGATGTGTCGTCGAAACGAATCACAAACACTTAAGTCAAAAGGTATTTAAAAACATTAAAATTTTATATAACCACGAAAACTTTTAACGACACTTTTGAAATATTGTTATAACAATCTTTATATCACAGTCAACTTTCGAAAGTTTCTACAGATATTTGTTAAACATATGTTGTTTATAATGTTGTTTTAGACAATTCTTGGGGCAGCCCTGTTTTACACTTATAGGATTCCTGAAAAAAGAGAAAAATAATCGTTAGTGGAATATTCAACAAATTTTATAGATTAAAAATAGCAGTTCTTACCATAACTCTTAACCTTCTTCAATATAGTATTATTATAATTTCATAGGTATAATTTGATTTTCTTTAAGTATAAATTTAATGTGGATGTAGTGTATGTGAATATGCATCTAGTTTCAATGTCTCTCAACCGATATCGTTAGTATATTTAGTTATGGAGTAGTTTTAAGATGTCTCAATAGTTGTCATTGTCTTAGATAGAGACAACTGGAGGACGTTCGGGTGTTTAACCTGAATGGTTACGAAGTTAGCCGATCTTATCCGATCTACAAGCTGGCACCTTCAGTGAGCGGTTCCCTCCGCTTCAGATTACCACAGATGCATTATTTAGAACGAACGTTACGTCCAGTTAAATATTCATTGTAAATATGAAGAGATTTCAATTTGGGACGCGGGAATGGGTACCGCCGCCCCGGGAACCTTTATTGGATAACCAACACTTCTGCCATAGGTCACCTCAAGTGGTTCGCTACGTTTGGTGATTTAGCAGGGGTGCCCGGGTTCCTGGGGTGAGGTTTGTCTAGGTCTTGGAGGTGGATGACCAGGACACACTATACCCCACATTCCTACCCACCCCTTAAACCCCTTTCCTTCCCAGAACTCTCCTCTCCTTCATTTCCTTAAAACAACCTTCCACACAGCATCTCCTAAAGATGTGTGGAGCTTATGTAAAAAAAAAAAGATAATTGACAGGATTTGCAATTTAGACCAACCGAAGTATTGTTAAAACTCCCGATCGTCAGAATTGTATTGTTAAATAGAGGAAACAGCAATAAATAAGAATTTTGCATCCTTGACCTTCAAAACAAGAGGAAGGTTGCATTATTTATTGGCTGCACGAAATAAAACCACTACTTTCCCCTTTTCCCACCCTTTAAAGCAGAATTTTGATACTTCTTGGAGAAATTGTGTTACCAATTTGATCTTCAGTATAATAGGAAGTGACTTTCTTCATTAAATTTCGAATAATTACCCCATCCCTTCTATTTTTTTCTGAATTTCTGAGCACAATTTCGAAAATTCTTGATGAAATTTTGCACACTTGACGTTCAAAATAGAAGGAAAATTTCTGTCTATTTCCCGGGGACTTAAGCTAGTCCAAAAATAAATCATTAAATATTCTACTCATTTGTGAAAAACCCCATTGTGACTTAAGACCCAGCATTCCAAATATCTTCCGATTTATAACATATTTTCCTTAATAGTTTTAAAAAAAAAATACATCTTACTTTTTATGATAATATCTACTCGTTTGCTGAGCCGAAACTACAATTATATGAAATTCTCTTGATAAAAAAAAACCGCAGAGTAAGCACCGAAATTATTTTTTTTTTAAAATCTGTTATTTAACATGTTAAATGTATGAAAAAATTCACAGCGCATCAAAATGCTACTTTAGAAATATACCGTGAGATTTTTGCTCTATTTTAAACGAGCCGTGTTTTTTAAATATTTTTTCAATTTTCGCATAATTTCTAACGCCCGTGTTCATGGGGTGAAATTTGTCTAAGCCTTAGCGGCGGATGTGTTTGCCCACCTATCGGGAGATTTATACGTCCGTCACCCTGAACACGCTGACCCCTAGATTCTTACCCACCCCTCGTTCTTTATTCTTTCGCTGAACTTCATCTCTTTCATTCCTTAAAAAGACCCTCCACACAGCGTCTTCAAAGATGACGTAGGCCATAAGGGTAATTATTTTTCTCAGAGCCTCCGTGTGGGGTTAATGTAAAACAATATATGTATAGTAAAATCTTTTTATTAATATTAGCGCGCTCACTCTAACTTTCGTATTTTCATATCTCCCTTTCCAACCACTTACTACGGAGTCTTTAGTCATCCAATCACTTTAGTCATCCAATCGCAACAAATTGCAACAACGCTTGGTGCTCTACGCCTGCATAAAATTTCAATAATAATAAATAAGAATCGCTCTCAGCGTAAAGATATTCCCCAAGAACAAGGACCTAAATGTCAAAGCGCTGCCGGCTGCTGCTTCTCGTTGTCTTCAAATGTTATATTCAATAAACAGCTTGAGGTGTCATTGTCAAGGTCAAACAAACATCTTATTGGGTTATGTTTCATATGTCATCAGGGAGGGCAATTAGAGGACTGCGGCCCTACATTTAATTTATTTAAAATCGTCATTTTTTTATCTATATACATAATAATCAACATATGTATGTAGGTATGTTTCTTATGCATTGCTAAACCATTCATCCGATTGCGTTGAAACTCTTGCAACAGGGTGCACGCGAGCTGTTTGAAAACCGAATGTACCGAGAATGAATACATGGAACGCGGGGGGGGGTTGATAGGATGGGGGAGCGGGGGAGGGAAAGGATGGGCGGGGGAGGTGGAAGGGTAACGCGGGAGGGGAAGGGGACGCTGGGGAGGAAGGGGAACGGGCCGAATGGGGAAGGACACGCAGGGAAAAACAATTTCTTTATTAAGTGGCATTGCAAAGCATGCCGGGAACTCGCTAGTGTTTTATATAGGTATTTACAAGTGGTGACGGTTGGTGATTGGTGAATATTTATCATAGCAGCGCCTACTTTTTGTATAAATGTTGTTATTATTATTTTTATATTATCTGAAATTACTAAACCTAGCTAAATTTTCTAACGTTTCATTTTCAAGTTTCCCCAAAAAAAAATTCTTGCATTAAAACTAGCTTTAGTAGCTTTACGCAACGTCTTTTATAATCAGATGTGGACAATGTTTTTTTTCTTTTATTTTGAAAGTTAAGTTTGGAGAATTTCATCAAAAGTATCAAAATTCTGCTTCAACCACGGACATATGAATATATCTGGACCTGCCCTAAGTGATAAAAACGTAATATTTCCCACTCCCCATGGAACCGGCTATAAGCTCCGCCTTGGCGCCAGCTCGCTCCATGGGGAGGGGAGAGAATCTAAAATATGTGACGTCATCATTCTTGTAGTGACCAGCGCGAAAGTAACGTCTCTACGTTTTACGAAATATCACGCCAAAAACGGCAGCTTGCGCTATACATTATAGGTACATATTATATAGACATAGCGAATGTGGGCGGTTCTCCAGTGTTTTCGTCGCTGGTTACAGGGGTAAGTAAATTATGAAACATTTGTAAAAGTGTCTTAACTAAACACGGCAACAAAATATTGCTATGGGAATTGCGGCGAATGTTTTTGGGGCGAGCATTTGGCCTTAGCAAATATGTTATTATCGTGGCAAGCAATTCGCGCTCCCATGTAAAAAGGTCTATTCATTCAAAGCAGATTTTGCTTTTAAGAACTAAATGGTGATATTGTAATGCGAGATGCCTATTTACTGTCAGATTGATTGTATAACGAATCACAGTCATCTTTCCCCTCTTCGCCCTCCATGGTTTGGTTTGACCCCTCACCTGTAACTGCTTGTCTAGTCATTTGGATGTCTATGGCTTCAACCCTTCAGACCTCGGGCATATTCTGTCAGAAGAAAAATAAAATCCAAACAAATGGAATATTTCTGAATGTATCCGAAACCTTAAAACAGCTTTTAAAAAGAGATTAAAAATACACTTTTAGAAATAAACATATTGTTACAATTTTGAATGCAAACATAAAAGTTTTAAGTAAACCCTAAGGAAGTGAGCATCGCTCTCGAAACATGTCGGTTTTTTATAAACAACACACTGAAATCCACTGATTTTTCATTAATTTGTTCTTTTATTTTTTTTTTATTAGTAATAGAAGGTACATAAATTACAAATAAATTTTATACAGTATTTAATTACATAGTAGATATATTTGATGTACCCCCATAATTAAGCAAGGCTTGTGTGTATGGGGGGGTGTTATTGTATTGCTTTTTTTATATCATTCAGTTTATTTATATCACATTTAAATTACCATTTAAACGAAGTTTTCAGTATAATTTTTAAGGTGAGTTTTAAAAATGTTTATATTGGTATTCATGTTTCTAATTTTTTCTGGTAATGAATTAAAAAATTTTGCTCCGAGATATTTATGACTCAATTGTCCAATTTTTTTATTTATTTTGGAGTGGGAAGTATTGATGTTTGTCTAAGACTTCTGTTATTTTTAAATGGTGCAACTTGATTTTTAATATTATCTTTATAAATTTGTAATGTTGCATGATAAAAGTATAATGCACTTAATTTTCTGACTTTAAATTGTTTGAATAAAAGTTCTGAGGAATATGAGTAGGGTTTTTTTTTAATTGTTTTTATTATTAGTTTTTGTGATATGTAAATTGTTTGTGTTTGATTTGAATATGTACCTCCCCATCCTATAATGCCGTATTGTATAATTGATTGACAGAAAGCGAAGTATGTGGTTCTAAGTAATTTTTCGTTTAAAATATCTCTTAAACATCTAAATATATATGTTAGTTTCCTTATTCTGTTGTTCAGAATATTTATGTGTGGAGACCATTTTAAACGCTGGTCTATTGTTATGCCCAGGTACTTAATATCAGTTTTGCTTTCTATTTTTGAACATGATATATTACATTTGTGGTTTTCTGTATTTGTCACAGAGTGGATTATTAAGTTTATTTCTTTAAGTGTTTCTTGTTTTTTAATGAAAAATGGCAAATAATAGGTTTTTTTAGAATTTAAAGTCAATAGGTTTTTATCAAACCATAATTTTAGTGCATTGATATCTGTATTTGCCATTTTGTTTAATTCAAACCAAGTATTTGCTTTTAGTAGTAGGACTGTGTCGTCAGCGTAGGAGACAATGTCTCCATATTTAGAAATATTGAATATATCATTGACATATATAATAAATAACAATGGTCCCAAAACTGTTCCTTGGGGTATTGAAAAATCGCTATATTTTGAATCGCTGACTTGATTTAGTAATTTTACTTGTTGTGGTCTTTCATGTAAATAACTAGCTATCCATGCTAAAACTTTCCCATTAATTCCTATAGATTTTAATTTATTTATTAATTTTTTATGTAATATGCTGTCGAAAGCTTTTTTCAAGTCTATAAATATTCCGATACATTTTTTATCGGAATCTAGGGCCGTATATAAATAGTTGGTTATTTTTGCTATCGCGTCGTGAGTACTTGTATTTTTTTTGAAGCCGAATTGATTATCATTGATTATTTTATTTTCATCTAAGAATGTCCAAATTTGTTTTTTTACAATTTTCTCATATATTTTTGATATATTTGATAGAAGGGAAATCGGGCGGTAATTTTGTGGGTCTTTAGGACAGTCTGTTTTATAAATGGGAGTTATAATTGCTCTTTTGTAATTATTGGGAAATTCTCCATTTGCTAGACTTAGGTTTATTATATGTGTTATTGGGAGAATTAAGTATGTTTTCATCGCTTTTATTGTCTTAGCATCTATGTTATCAAAGCCGGGGGCAGAACCTCCTTTTAGTTCCGAAATAGTTCTGTCAATGTCGGCTTCTGTGACTGGCTCAAATTTATTTATTTGACATTGTGTTCTGTGTTGTGGATTTGATATATTGGTCGAATTTATGGATTTTGCTAGGTTTTTTCCAACGTTATTAAAATGGTTATTTAAAATATTACAACATTTTTTTGTGTCATTTTGTACATTATATATTAATTTCCCATCTGATATTTCGGATATGTGCTTATATGTTTTATTTTTATTTATTATTTCATTTATTGTTGACCATATTTTTTTATTATTGTCTTTAGCTTCTGTTATAATTTTTGAGTAATAGTCGTTTTTCGTTTTTCTAATTAGAGTAGTTAATATATTTTTATATTTTTTATAATATAGTACAATTTTATTGTGAACTAGTGGCCTTTGTGTTATTTTATAAAGTTTATTTTTTTTTCGAATGGCTTTTATTAATCCTAGAGTAATCCATGGTTTAATTTTCTTTGTTTTTGAATTGGGGACGATCTGTGTTGTTTTGGTTGCTTCTAAAACGTGTTTAGTTAAAGTTTTTTCAAACAGTAAGGCACTTTGGTTGGTGCATTTATTTTTTAAAACTTCTTCCCATTTTTCATGTATTAATGATTTTTTTAATAATTCATAGTCTATTTGGGAATATGGAAGATTTAATTTGGGTATTGTGTTTAGTTTTTTATTTGTCTCATGTAATATAAGACACGCGTAATGGTCAGTTATATTGGTTTTCCAAACAGTAGATTTAATATTTTTTATTTCATTTAAATGTATATTACACCAGATATGGTCTATACATGATGGAGTTTGGTTTTTAATTTCTCGAGTGTTACTATTAATACAAGATTTAAAGTTGAGATGCGTCATCATGTTAATGAAATTATTTTTTTCTATTGAGTTATGGTTAGCAGAAATGTTTATATTGAAATCACCACATACAAAAGTAAGAATTTTCGATAATTTGCTTAGATATTCATATAGTTCATTGATGAAGTTAGTTATGTTTGATTTGTGTGTTCTGTACACTGTTATAATTCTGTATAATTTGTTTTTTAATTTTATATTTATTTTTAGACAATTTACATGTTGTATATATATTTCTTCAGTGTTAATAATTTCACACTCATCATGAGCAAATATAATTATACCACTATTTTTATTAATTGGTGTTGTTGTTGCGATGCCTTTGTAGTTGGGTAGTGCATTAATGTGTTGATCGTTATTACAATGCGTTTCTGTTAACACTATGCAGGCGGGCGATAAAAACAGATCGTTTATATTTATCAAAAATTCATCAAGGTTTTTTTCGATGCTTCGAATGTTCATGTGTAGTAATAAAAAGGGGGAACTGTTTGTAACACACCACTTATTAACTTCTTTAATATTTTGACATATTTCTTGGTTTATTTTGTATTTTTCGTCAATTTGTTTTACTATGTATTCGGTCATTTTGAATTATAATTAATTTTTTCTTGAGCAAAGTTAAGCATTTTCAATCTGTGTTTGCATTTTTCACTATTTGATTTGTGGTCTGTTGGAGTCGTAGTATTAAATTTTAAATTAAGTTCTGTGCAATTAATGCATTTCGGTATTTCGTTCTTATTGTTGCAGTTTTTTCAGTTGTGTTCACCCGCACAATGAAGGCATATTGGTTTGTTCGGTGGTTGGAGGCAACGCATTGCTGTGAGACCATATTTTTGGCAATGGTAACACTGCATTAGGGGGTTGCAATCCTCTACTTTAATTTGGTAAAATCCAAGGTTTACGCTTTTTTTAGAAATTAGAAGATTTCTGAGTTCTCCACTGGTTTCGAGAATAATATTTTTTTGTTTAATTTTTTTAATTTGTATGGTTCCTTTGTATTTTATCTGGTTTGGGTCCATTTCGTAAATAATTTTAATGTCTTCATTTTGCAGAATCAAATCTGATATAAATTCTTCTTGTGTATATTTTTCGTATATTCCTTTAAAGATCATGCACGGTCTTTTTTTATCAATGTTTTCAACGTGTATTCCTTCAAGTTTTAATTTTGTAATTTCATTTTTGATGTTGGCCATATCATCCGCTTTTTGTAGATTTATTATTAATTCATTTTTTGATGTCTTCCTGATGCTGCTTACTCCGATTCCCAGTTTAGATATTTTGACGTTCTTAATGATGGTTTCTTTTATGTCTTCGTTTTCATTTTTAGTTTTTATTATAACGGGGAATACTGGAATTTTAGGTGTCGCGTATTTTCCACTGGCGACGCTAGCGTAACTTTTCGTAGTTGCTTTGTTTTCGAGATTTTGGAATTTTTCTAAGTTACTGATATATTTTCTATCACTCACGATTATATTATCTTGTAATTCGATAATTTTTTCCTGTAATGAGAGACTCTCTTTGTTAATTGCATCTTCCAACCTCGTTATTATGAGTTCAATAGTATTTTTTGTTTTTTGGTCCTTGACTGTCTGAATTTTCGCAACCTCACTCTTTAGTTCATTTATACAGCTTGCTACCGTCATTTTTGGCTTTGGAATTTACATGGCTTATTAAAAACAAAGAAGAAATTCATTAAGAATAAAAAATTTTCGCCGGTGTGGGATTCGAACTGAGTGCGGCAATTCGAACTTAAATCGGGCAAAAAGTAATTCCGACGCATTAGTCCACAGAGCCACCGTCGCTATTTGGAGTCCCGGTAAGAACACTTGTATTTGTTTGTGTGATGGTTCATGCATACAGCGCGTCGAGTTACTTGTTGTCTTTATTGT
Source organism: Limnephilus rhombicus (assembly GCA_929108145.2). Taxonomy (NCBI): domain Eukaryota; kingdom Metazoa; phylum Arthropoda; class Insecta; order Trichoptera; family Limnephilidae; genus Limnephilus; species Limnephilus rhombicus. The sequence continues at coordinate 26,021,231 of OV815292.1, forward strand.
CGCACTAAATAGAAACCGTTTTGTTTTTGTAGCTTGTTTAAACACATATTTTGGTACTTCCGGGTGGAAAAAATTAGAGGCATAAACACCCGTCGATAGCGCGCTAAAAACTGCGCAGGACTGCACTGCTTGTAATGGCCCACTTCACTTTTTATCGCACTTTTGGGTTTATTATTGTAGACGTTTTCAAAATGCGTTTGACGTTTCATGTACTGAGAATATGAAGATGTTCTTAATAAGTTATTAATTTGTTCTTAATAACACATCTAAATACTGTATCCACATCGTTAATATGTGCATTGGAGATATATATGGTATATATAGCCGTCTGCTAAGGCACCATAAAACAACTTAAAAAATGCGCGGTGACTTTAAAGAATATTATGTTTATTGGAGATAATTGCTTGAGCTCCCCTGTTACGAGAAAACGACTTCTGAATATTAAACCCAATAAAAAGCCAGATCCATAATGTCATCGCTGTCGTCCATATCAAATAGGTATTTTAATACCACACTAGAAGCCGATATCATATGAATACATCTCTAGCCGAAGGAAATAATATATATTAAGCTTATGTAATATTGTTATGTAATTCGAAATCTGAAGATTAGGTTCGATCCTGGCAAAATACTTCTAGCTTTGCCTTTCTCGTTTGTTTTTGCAGTGAATTTAGTACAATAGCTCCAACAATTGACAGTTTCTACTATCTTAACAATCGAATTGCAATCTTTGTTGGTCCTTGTTATACTGTCCTCGTTATATCGGTATTTCAATGAATGAGGAAGATGCTTCGACGAACTATCGTCATTGATTCTTTCGACACCAGTGCATAGTAAGGAAATATGGCAAACGCACACCATGCCAAAATGCCAATATTTGAATACAGTTGACATTTGTCACGTGAGAACGGTCGTTTCTACAACTTATTCTTGAGTTCAATCAGCTCCGTTGCGGAACGATTTGCCGGACTCTATTTAACAACCAGGTTCACTCCTTTATTTTCACTGTTCCACTGTGGAATTGTAAAAAAAAAAACAATCGAAGCTAGTGGTTCAATTATTACACTGTTGGAAAATTTCGGAGGCTAAATTCAGGAAGAAGGTGATGACACAGGATACATGAAGAACCCGGCTGGTTGGATCTAGTCGCTTGGCATTGAGATTAGATAATGAACGCTTCAATAAAATTCAGAAATTCAAATGACGATCCATCACCATTCTAAATAGAAACAAATATATAATATTCAAACCCTTTTTTTTTTAAAGAAAGACAAATATTCCCGGTTTAGGAATAACCTGACAATAATTGAACTACTACCACCACAGTAAGCTCAAAATGTTGCTTGTGTCGTGATGGAGGACTTAGACAGCCGAGGAATCGAACACGAGATGCTTGGGTGGGACCCAAGCACGATGCCAACTCAGCCACTGACAGGTCAACAATTTATATTGATATCATCAAAGCATTTGTGGGAATAATACTAAAAACATCATTAATTATTGAAATTTCAAATTCGTATTGCCATAAATTGTTTTAAACTGTTCACCGTAATGTTTTGTAAATATTATATTTTGCTAGCTGACCCGGCAACGTTGTTCTACCGTATAAATGATAGTTAGATGAGGCGGACGTAGCGCCATCTGTCATTCAACAACATAAATAATTTCGTTCTGTTTGAAATACGAACGACGCGACGGTTACATTTTATCACATAAAAATACTGAAATTGCGATTAAAAAATGGGAGGGTGGGGTTAGGAGAGTGAAAATTTGGGGTTAAAGGTATTTTTTGATGCCAAATAAAAAAAATTGTCAAACAAATACATAAAAATTTCTGACTAGGGACACCCTAATCACCTAGCGGTTTGAAATATACCTACCAAATATACATTAAAAATTTAATAAAAATTGGTCCAGTGGTTTCGGAGGAGTGCAACCACAAACACCGTCACACGAGATTATATATATATATATATATATATATATATATATATGTCAAGCACCCTTGAGGTGATTTTCTCACGAAAATGGCGCTATAAAAATCATCCAACAATTATTATGTCAATACCGCACGAGAGTCCCAATGGTCAGGAACCAGTGAGACTACACCAACCGCAATGGGGTATTTCCACAAACGAGGAATTCTGTTGAAAATGTACGGAATGTTTAAAGATTATTTTTCTGATTTTAATAATCCTACTAAAAATGTTTGATTTTTATGTTTTCATTCAATGTTATTGATTTTAAAAACGATCTAAAACAAATCAAATCAAAACGTCCCATGGTTGGGAAATGGGTTTGTGACGTCACAAGTGTCGCTCAGCTGAACCAGCATAAATAAACACTGTCAGTGAGCGTCCTCATAAGGCCTACTACAGAACTAGTAGGCCTTGGCGTCCTCACTCATGACGTCACATGATAGCCACGCCCCAAAATATCGTTTTTGCTGAAATTTCAAAATGGGAATCTTTAACTCGCTGTAGAAAATTTATTCGTCAACATAAAAATAAAATAAAAATGCTGTAATCATCGTAATTTTTTGCTTAATTTTTTGAAGCAATAAAAAAACACGTGGAAATACCCCAATGGGGTGTTGTGAGGCTGAAGATAGTGGGGAGAAGAAGGAGATGGGGTAGAGAAGATGGGGAAGTATTTAACTATTCAGATCTGGACACCAAACACGATAAAAGCCACGTGCCGCAAACGTGCTATAAATTAATTTTAATGCGTATATTCTGAAATAACACAAATTAATAAAACCAAAATTACTTGCGCACGCCGGAATTTGAACCCGCGCCCTCTGATTCGCTAGTGGAGAGCCTCCTTACCCCTCGACCACGGAGGCCATATATTTTATGATGACTTTGTAATCTTTGCCCACATTATTATTTGTTTACGGCAAATAAACTGGCCTCATGTGTACATAAAATTTAATCACATATTTTATGTATAACCTGTAAAAAGGCTTTAGTCGTTTAATAATAAGGCAAAATCTTCTTGACCACAATCTGTGATTGACCACGGTCAACACTATGGGAAATTTGCATGACGGTTAGTTAGTTCATTGGTTATCCGTCAAAGTTGTGGGTTTTAGACAAACTGTGCGTTACAATAAATCCAAGCCGTCTTTAGTAGTTTTTTGTTTTTACATTAGCTCCACATTGTAGACCCTGTGGAAAATAATTCCCCTCAGGACGTATGTCATCTTTGGGGATGCTGTGTAGAGAGTCTTTTTAGGAAAAGAAGGAGAGGAAGTTCCATGAAAAGAGTTTGAGGTGTAGGAATCTGGGGGTGAATGTATCCAGGAGTGACATCCCTCCCATTGCGATACAAGGCGATGTTCCGAGAGAGTACGACTGGAGAAGTCAAAGGGACTCCCTAAACCATTCTCTCCCGGCCTGCCAGACGTGGGTGGGCAGACGCATCCACCGCCAAGACCCAGACGCCCAAAAACCCAGGTGCCCCTGCTAAGTCACCAAACATAGCGAAACACTTGGTGTGACCTATGGCAGAGGTATTGGTTATCCGATAAAATTATATAACATTTAATTTTTATTGGATTCATAATTTTGAAGGTTTACGCATCAACGTTAAATATCGTTAAAGAAGAAGATAATACTGATAAATCTAAACGAAAATATGAAAAAGAAAAAGACACAGAAAATAAAAAGGTAAACGGTAAGACAAGAGATCCTGGGTTCTTGTTTGTATGTCTTGTTCTTGAATAAATTTCTCAATAATATTGAGGAATAAGATAATGCGAAGATTGGAGTCGAGTTCAGACTTCGAAGAGATGAGATGTTGAACGGAGGAGAGGAAATTTTAAATACGGCTTGATAGAAGGGAGGATACGTATTTAGACAGGGACAACAGCAAACAAGGGATCTAAAATTCCCACCTGTAGACCACAGAAATTATCACCATCATCTGCGGAGTCAAGTTGCTAAACTATTTTATAATATCACTGAAGAGGAAGATAATACTAATAAAATTAATCTAAACGAAAATATGAAAGAGAACAGGACACAGAAAAATAAAAAGATAAAGGTCGCAACTGGGACTCAAACCCAAAACCACTCATCTAACCGGGACGGGCGTCTCTAATAATTCGGCTACTTTTATCAAACCGTCATATTTGCCCGGGAACCTTTATTGGATAATCAACACCTCTGAAGTGGTTCGCCACGTTTGGTGATTTAGCAGGGGTGCCCGGGTTCATGGGGGTGAGGTTTGTTTAGGTCCTGGAGGCGGATGACCAGGACACACTGAACCCCAGATTCCTACCCACCCCTTAAACCTTTTCCCTTCCCAGAATTCTCCTCTCCTTCCATTCCTTAAACAAACCCCTCCACACAGCATCCCCAAAGATGACATAGGCCCTGAAGGAAATTATTTTTCTCATGGCCTCCTGTGTGGAGCTCATGTAAAAAAAATCTCATATTTAAAATTTTTGAATTAACAATATTATTTTCTACTATTTTTTTTCCATATTATAGGCAACTTCCTTTTTCATTGGAAACAATCGTTCTCAGAACTGGTTTGTAACTTGGATAGCGTCTCGGATAAATATATCCGATTTTATTTTTATATGGAATACATATTGACCTTTTTAAAATACATATATACTTAAAACATAGGTTCACTGGATTGTTTGGTTAAATCAACAACTTCGAATTGCACCGGCAAAAGCCCTATATTACTTTGATCGAGATTTTGGACGGTGAAATTTTAAGTTGACGCTACTATTTACAGCGGACAACGTTATTTCCATCATAAACTAAGGAGCTATAAAATGTTATCACCATCACTATTGGCTCTACAACCCCTGGTGGGTCTTGGCCTCCTCAAGAGTCTTCCTCCACTCATCTCGGTTTTGTGCCAGCTCTCTCAAGTTTAGAAGCTCCAAGATAGATATGTCTTTGAGGACGTTGTCGCTCATCTAAATCTTAGTCTTCCCAGGCTCCTTCGCTCTATTGGTATTGAGTTCAGCAGGGACTTTGTTGCTTGATGCTCGGTCATTCTCTCCACATGACTCAGCCACCGAAGTTTTCCCAGTTTTATAAATTTTGCGACGTTTGGCTCTTTAAACAAATTATAGAGCTCATTTTTGAAACGTCTGCGCCAAAATCCATTTTTTAGAACCGGTCCGAAGATGCGCCTCAAAATTTTCCTTTCAAAAACGTCCAGTGCTCGCTAGTTAGTAGCTACCCAAGTACCTCTTAGTTAGTACCCAAGTCTCAGCTTCGTACGTAAGTACTGGTCTGATAAGTGTTTTGTACACTAATATCTTCGTGTTTCTGGACAGTAGTCTGGATTTTATTTGGTTTTGTAGACGGAAATAACAGCGATTTGCGTTCAGTAAGCGCTTCTGGATCTCTTCTGTGGTATTATTGTCGTTTGTTACAGGAAGCCTATTTATGAGAATCTTGGATAAAATATTATATTGACTGAAAATATAATCTAGCATATTATTCAATAGATGCCATAATATTTATGATGGATTCTATATTGCAAGAAAGCAGGCAGACCTACAAACATTACTTTCTTACACATAATTTCCGCTTTCCACAAATCCACACATTAAAAACGAATCGTTAATTTTTACGTCGTATCTCATGACAGATAATTCTGAGAAATTCGCGTTATGCCCACAACAAGGCTCGCTCTGAAAAGAGCATTAATGCTTACGGTAAATTTGGTCAATTTAAAGCGAACGAAACTCTTTTTGGTTATGTGTTGTGAATAGATTGGCGGTATTGCGTTTTTCGGTGCTCCGTTAGCTGTAACAGTAATTGCCGTTCTTTATACCTTGATTCTTTGACGGAATAACTACAAAGCATGCAGTTTTTGGATCTCCGGGTAATTTATATACATTTTTATTCGGTTTTAATTTTAATGCGATGACCTCACGATTGTTCAAGCTGCTCTCGATTGGATAAGCCGAGAGGTGGGAGGAGGTGTGGTAGATAAAAGGAAGGAAACTAGGAATGTTAGAACCGGTTTCGCGACTTTTCAAACCGTGACAATATATCCTACGGACAAAATATAAACATCCCCCAACAAAATATCTATTAAAACCTAACCTAACCTAACCTAACAAAAAATGGGACAAAAATAATACAGACATCTTATGAAGACAATAAATTATTTTTCAAAAATAACAAAAAACCTAATCTAACCTAACCTAATAAAAAATAGACAAAAATAATACAGAAATCCTATAAAGACAATAAATTATTTTCAAAAAGACTCAAATCGGACAAAAATAAATACAGACATCCTGTAAAGACAATAAAGTATTGTTCAATAATAGCCAAATGTCAAATAAAGTTATGTTAGGTTAGGTTAGGTTTAAGTAGATATTTTGTTGGAGGATGTTTTGTCCGTAGGATATTTTGTCGGGGATATTTTGTCGCAGGATGAAACCGTGCAGTACCTACCGTTAGAACCACCCGAACTTTGCAACACTAAAACCATTGTGCAAATATGTATCTAATTTTAGTAAATTATGTGAACAATTTTAATGGATAAGACTGGTTTTGTACCGATATGTTCTTTTTTAAATAACTAACCATCACTCCAAATTCCTCGCAAATTCCAGAAAAATTCTAAGAAAGTTCAATCTTTACTAGTACACTTAACCATACCGCTAACTGCAGATTTTAGGAAGTCATATAGAATTCAAGCGATCAAAAAACTTTAAACCCAATTTACCGTTTCAAAAGACACGATTAAGCATGCTAGCAAAAGTCGCAAAAATACTCTTAAATTATTGCACTTCAGCGCAAAAATGCAATATTACCGTTGTCTTTTCGGCTACTGCCGAGAATGCAAAAACCGAGTGCCCAATTTTGGGAAAATCGAACGAGTGACATCATCGAGAATTTTTTGACGATAAAGATCTTAGAGTAATGAACTTCAAAGGAGTTTTTGGCCACTGTGAATGCAAATCGGCAAATTAGCTACAGTAATGGATGAATAAAACTTCCTAGAGTAATGATAGCGATCCTTGATTTTGATTCCGGAAATTGAGGGTTCATTAGTGAGCAGTTTTTTGTGAACTATGCATAATTTTGCAATTGGGCGAAACCGGTTGTGGAAGTAAGCTTTGGGAATGGTATGTTATGATATTATATTAACTTAAATCATGCATAACCTTCTACTTCGTCTTCTTGCAGCCGCCAACCTTCGTCTTCGACTTGTGATTATTTTTATTTTTATTTTTTAAAAGAATGGCAAACATTCCCGGATTACGAATAATCCAACAATGTGTGAAAATCTCCTACTACCACCACAGAAAGCCGAAAATGTTGCTTGTGTTGTATGGAGGACTTAGCCAGCCGAGGAATCGAACACGCGACGCCCGGGTGGGACCCAAGAAGATGCTCCGAGGAACTAGCGTCATTGATCTCTTCGGCACCGGTGCACAGTTGGGAAACATGCATACAAACAACATATGTCACATTTGTCACATGAGAACGAGTCGCTTCTTCGTCTCGTTCTTGTGTTAAACAGCTCGGCTGTAGAACGATTTGCCGGCCTTTGAGTTTCCTCCTTTCTACAACATGGGTCTCTTCAAGATGTCTCTTCATCTCAGATGACATAGGCCCTGAGGGAAATTATTTTCCTCAGGGCCTCCTGTGTGGAGTTAATGTAAAAAAAAAAACATTTTCCTTCCCAGAACTTCCCATCCGTCCATTCATTAAAAAGACTCCCTTCACCGCAACCCCTAAAATGACATAGTGAGGAGCTGTTGTAAAAAAAAAATCGTGTTAAAAGTCTGTTAGTTATCAGTTGCGATGTTTAAACTTAACATTTTGGGTTCTGCAAGTTTAGGTTTATGTTGTTGTTGATCGTTATATGAATATTCTATCATCCAGTAATGATTTGCTAGACTATGGAAAGGTTAATGTGCCTCCACCACATGTGGTAAATTAACGTACATCTCTAGTGGCATCCTTTATAGAAATACGACCTAAGATGGCGCATAAAAGGCGTATATTTTGCTCAATTAGGAAAATTAAAAATTATTCCGAGATCTATCAAAATGTTAGCCGCTAAACCGGTTTGTAACATGACCTACATATTTTAATGTTTTCAAACTAGACAGAATTTTAAATGAGAGGATGCAGCAACACTATGAAGTTAGTATCGTAAACGCGTATGGCCCCAACATTTAGTTTTACTAACTAACTAACCATTACTCCAGGGGTAGGCAGGCAGAGAGAATGGCTGTAATTTTTTAAATTTTAATGTTGTTGTGTAAATTTAAAAACACGTTTATTAGTAAGGGGGTGCGTAACTATATAATACCTAAGAGACGTACTTGACTTACTATTATAACCAGTGATTCTTGACATTATCTATCTATATAAATAAAAATGAATCGCCGAAATGTATGTACGCGCATAACTTCCGAACGACTGCACCAAATTTGATAATTCTTTTTTTGTTGTGTTCGTTTTTGTCAGGACATGGTTTGTATAAAATTACTGGTGAGCTCTGACATTATGAAACTTGTATTAAAAAATTGCAAAAGGTGGCACGCCAGCTGTTTGAAAACTTAATGTACCAGGACTGAGTGTATCCTGTGAACTCGTGAGGGTGACAAGGAACTCGGAGGGGGGAGGGGAACTCGGGAGGAGGGTGCGAGTGGGAACGCGAGAGGGGAAGGGGACGCGGGAGTAGAAGGGGAGGCGGAATGGGGAACGGGACGAATGGGAAAGGACACGCGGGAAGAAACAATGTCTTTATTAAATGGCATAGCAACGCATGCCGGGAACCAGCTAGTTTGAAATATAATTTGTCAATAAATTTTTGTCTCCGGGACATTTTAAACAAAGATTCAGTCGGTATTGGACAGTTAGGGTCGGGTCAAGGGTTGGGCGGTTACAAGGCTGAGTGTCTGATCCCTTCGGCACTGGTGCATAGTTGGGAAACACGTGTACACGGTTGATATTTGTCACTTGAGGACGGGTCGCTTCTACGACTCATTCTTGAGTTCAACAGCTCAGCTGTGGAGTGATTTGACGGCCTCTGTGTTTCGTCCCTCCTACACAATGGGTCTCTTCAAGACCTTCATTACCCATGTTTACTCCTTCCTCTCCTTAAAAAGACCATCCACATATCATCTTCAAAGATGTCGTAGGCCCTGAGGCAAGTGGAGTCAAGAGGGAATAACCAGACAAAACCGGAAATTGTCATTTGTAAATCAAATTTTAGACGTATTGACTCTTTTCCACAAAAAATTATAAATTGATTTCGAGAGACTGTTATTTTATCTAGTAAAGGTATGTTTTAAATTTTTAGAACAATATAATAAGGGTTTACCGTAGGTCGTTGGAAGATTTTTTAAATTTTCAAACAATATTTTGTATTTTCGTTATTTGTTTTTGGGGTGTTATGCCGTGTTGCGCTACCTCCTTCTTTAGCCAACGTTTCGGACATCGTTGCAGTGTCCATCATCAGGGCAGATCCGGTAGATGTGTAATTTTTAGTTGTGAAGTGTGTGCTTCTTTACTTCGAAGCGATACCGTGTCGCCAGCTCCACTAGCTTTCACCAGTACAAAATAATCATGACAAGCAAATCTACACCAAACGAAGACAGAGCTAAACAAGAGTTAAAAGGCTGCGCTTACTTGCCTTACGTTCACAATGTGACAGACAGAATTGCCAGGTTGTTGAGAAAAGATAGCATCAAGACTGTCTTCGGTGCCACAACTAAAATTCAAGACCTACTGAGGTCTGCAAAGACTAAGTTTCCTCTGGAAGCAGATGGAGTGAATAAACTCAGCTGTTACGGATGTGACAAGATTTATGTAGGTTAGACAGAGCGGACGATCTCCAAAAAGATAGCAGAACACTTTCGTGCTTGCAAACTCGGCCACCCTTATAAATCGGCAATCGCTGAGCACTTAATCGAAACTGGCCATTACTTTGGATTTGTTCCAGAGGTCCTGGGAAGACCCAAAACTTCTAGAGCACGCCTAATTACGGAGGCAATTGAAATCTACGAAAATCCTTTTAATATTAATAGATACGACGGAGCTAAGCTCAATAGCTCTTGACGGCTAAACCAAAGCTAAACGCAAAAAAACATGTCTAAGTGTACAGTAATGCCAGCTCGTGGTAAACCATTTTGTGTTATAACTTTATATTGACTAAATTCACTTTAACCATTGTAATTCGACCACCACAACACAGGCATGTGCCTAGTATGGTGGTCGAAAAATCCCCAATTCATGTAATGAATAATTCAAAGAATAAAGAAACTTTAAAAAAAAAAAAATTCTAATTCTAATTCTAGCAAAATTCAGTTTATATTATTAGAGCAAAAAACCATGTCTAAGTATAGAGTAATGCCAGCTCGTGGTAAACCGTTTTAATTTATATTGACTAAATTTGCTTTAACCATTGTAATTCTTTTTCTTAAATTCTTACCATTGTGATTTCTAATTTTAGAATTCATTAAGAGATGGAGCCACTTCCGTCGGCATCTCGCAAACGGACTTGCCCCTGGCTAGCATAAATACCACGTTTTAGTGAACTTTCTATTCCGTTCCGCGGCGATGACGCCACTGCTTGTCACGATTATTTTGTACTGGTGAAAGTTAGTGGAGCTGGCGACACGGTATCGCTTCGAAGTAAATAAGCACACACTTCACCACTAAAAATTACACATCTACTTGATCTGCCCTGATGATGGACACTGCAACAATGTCCGAAACGTTGGCTAAAGAAGGAGGTAGCGCAACACGGCATAACACCCCAAAAACAAATAACGAAAATGCTTTTGGCCGTGAAAATCTTAAAACTTAACCAATATCTTGTATTATACAACACACATTTCTAATCATGTAGTAAAATAAATTATCTGGGAAAGCTATGTTTCAGAATTTTAATGTTAGTTTATACAAATTTCATTTAAAAAAAGACCCGCACACGTGTTTTGTGACGAAAATACTTCAGTTTGTCCATTTATTTACGGTCTTACAAACTAATATATTTAAGATTTTTTTAGCATTCTTATTTTGCTCAGACATTATTGAAAAATTATAAATACTTGTTATCAAAAAGTAATTACAAAAAGTACATAATTTTAATAGTTTTATCATCACGCCTTTCAGCATTTTTGAATGTAGGTATAAATTAACGCAAATTTTGAATGAAATAAAATCGATATTGAATTATTATATACTAGCAGACCCGGACACACGTCGCTGTGGCTAAAGAAAAAAAACACCATTGCCCAACCTTTATAAAATCCACACCACCCGCTTGCCAGATGCCCGCTGCCCGCTGCCCGCTGCCTGAATTGAATATTTGAATTTCTCGGCTTTTCTCTAATATAATAAGCATGTGTTATACATATAAACCTTGCCCTTGAATCATTCTATCTATTGGTGAAAACCGCATGAAAATCCGTTGTGTAGTTTAAAAGATCTATGCGCACATAAATTTTGAGCGACTTCATTTTATACTATGTAATGATTATTAGAAACCAAATAGATGTGATCTATACTGACTACTCGAAGGCCTTCGATAAGGTAAACCATTTCATTTTAATCAAAAAATTAAATCAATTAGGCATTCATTGTGACTTACTCCGATGGCTCACTTCATACCTTTCGAGTAGACTCCAATGCGTCTCAGTTGAGGGATCAAAGTCCAACTTCTTTTCCGTGCCCTCCGGCGTACCTCAAGGTTCTCATCTAGGCCCATTACTATTTAATGTGTATATTTATGATATTCACAAATGTTTTTTACACTCTAATTATCTAGCATACGTAGATGATAAAAAAATATACCTAGTTGTCAAATCAATCGATGACTGCTTTAAACTTCAAGAGGACCTCAATCGTCTTTTTGTCTACTGTGAATTGAATAAACTAGTCATAAATATCTCAAAATGTAATAAAATATCATTTACATATAATAAAAATAAAATTTCATTTGATTATACACTAAACGGAACACTTATCAACGAAGTTGAATCTATCAGGGACCTTGGGGTAACGCTTGATTCTAAATTAAACTTTATCCAACATACTAATAATATCATCAACAAAGCCAACAAAATGCTGGGATTTATAATTCGTATATCGAAACCTTTTCCAAACGTATTACTCTATATTCCCTCTACACCGCGTATATCCGCCCACACTTAGAACACTGCACACCGATCTAGACTCCTTTCTACCAAGCCCACATTGTTAGGATAGAAAGAATTAAAAAAAAAAAATTTTTAAATACTTAAATTATAAACTTAACCTACACTTTCTACATTACACCGATTCTATTAAATTTCATCCCTTCAACTCCCTTCAAACACGACGATTAATTTTTGATCAAATTTTATTGTTTAAAATTTTAAACAATGGCCTGGACTCACCAGAGCTTACCAATTTAATAAAACTCCATATTACTTCAAGATTAACCCGACAATCGAATTTACTTCATTTGCCCACTTGTAGAACAAACTTTAGAAAAAATTCCCCGATTCCTCGAATATGTGCGCAATACAACGAATTGTTTCACAACGTAGACATTTTTTATTTAAACCTTCAGAAGTATCGAATAGAAGTAACGCGTGCGATATTGGATTGATACGGGGTGTGCAAGGTATCGAGAGCATCTCATATCCTTATCCTATATTCTTCCTCCCCTCCCCCTCCTCTGACCTTCCTCTCCCCTTCCTAAGTCTAAATTTAGCTTAAGATAAATTAAAACTCCATCTAGAAACAATATTAGCGTAAGAAACTCTTTTGGCTTCACTGCAGTTAACGTGTATATTTTTATGTCTATTGTATGTATATAAGCTGTTTTTTTCTTACAAATAAAATAACATAAAAATGAAATAAAATAAAATTATAAAGCTGGTACGGAGAAAAATTAATCTTTCTCATTGGAACCGCCCTGTACGATCGTATGAACATATTTCGACGAAATATGAATTCTCGGCCGCTGGCTGGTTAATGGCCCTTATTATGTGAAATGTTTCCTTAGTTAACAATGTAACACATCCTCCGTAATTTTTCCTCATTTTTTTCTCGTGGAAGTAACAACCTGTATAAATTTTTCTTTATATTCTGGATGATAATTTAAGCGACGGAAAAAAACTATAAGTAGCCATGGTAATCAACTTCGATTTGATGGAAACCGTTGCGATGAGAACGAGTATTTATAGAACTGGCTCGACAAATTATGTATTGGAAACGATTTGCGATGGTACAAACCAGATTTGAAATTATTTGTAAACATATTTATTAGTTAGGCTCGCAACTCGTTTTTTGGTCTAAAAAAGTGATGTTAAGAAAAAACTAAGATTATTCAAAACGATTTTATTTAATTGCACTACTTATTTTATTGCAACTAGGTACTTACTCAAGACCAAGAATTTTTTTTACATTAGTTCCACACAGGAGGCCCTGAGGAAAATAATTCCACTCATCTTTGGAGATGCTGCGTGGAGGGTCTTTTTAGGAGAGGAAGTTCTGAGAAGGAAAAGGGTATGAGGGGTGGGTTGGATCTGGGGGTCAGTGTGTCCAGGAATGACAGACGTATGAATCCATCCCTCGCACTGCGGTGCAAGGGGATAATAATAATGATTGTTATTGGATGATTTTTATAGCGCCATGTTCGTGAGAAAATCACCTCAAGGGTGCTTTAAAATTCGTTTATATGTTTAATTTGTACCTATATGTATAGGGATGGGTTAAGAGAGTCTGGCTGGAGAGGTCAAAAGGTCTCCCTCAACCAGTCTTTCCCGATCCGACATGCCATGCAGCTGGTGGGCAAACGCATCCGCCACCAAGACCCGGACAAACCTCACTCCATGAACCCGGGCACCAAACGTAACGAACTACTTGGGGTGAACTCTGGTGGTGGTTATCCAATAAATGGTTCCCGGGGCTACGATACACATACCCTGTCTGAATATCGCTTGTCGGAATTGTTTTCACAGGTGACCGGACAACTCAGAATGAAACCAACTCAGAAGCACCTCAGACAGATCATTAAGAGTGATGACAAAGAAATATTAAAAAAAAATGGTTAAATAGGTTAAGTTAGGTTAGGGTTACCGGATATTTTAAAATGATTTTTTCGTAGCTTTTAATGACCTTTCTGAGGTATTTCTCATTCTGAATTGGCATGGAACCGTTTTCACAATATGTTCCAATTTTGAAAATCAAAGCATGAATTTTCAATGAACTCTAGAAATTCTAGCAACTGAAATTAGTATGTTTAGTGTAATTATACAATATTGTCGAACTGTGCTCCTTCTGATTCAATAGGTATATAAAATAAATAAATAACCATAAAAAACGTAGTCTTCCTCACTTTTTTATGTATGTACTATGTTTTTTTTTCTGTTTTATATGTGTTAACCCACCTCCTTAAGTTTTACAACAAGCAGTTTTATACGGTTCATAACATAAAATTCGATATTTTTTTCATTTCATTTGACCATTAAATTCGATACTTCAAACCAAACCAAAAATTCACTGATCGAATAAATAAATACCCATTTATTTTCGCATAATCGCAATCGAACTCGAAACTGCAAAACATAACAGTAAAACTGAATAAAAACTCTTAACACAAAAACAAGACGTTATAAACATATATTTTAAAATACCAATAATGTATGCATTTCACAACCACAAAAAATATTAAACACAACAGAATTAAAGCGAGCAATTCGCTATAACATTGAAAATTCATAAATAAGCTGCTATATAAAGAGAAACTAACAACACGAACCGAAAATTATCTCCCCAATTTCATTACAGTGACACACATATATATATAATTTAGCAAATCGTGCTGGTTTAATATTATGATCTAGATATTTTATTTTTTATGATTCTTTTGAACTCAATTCCATCTTACGTGATAACCTCCCACACACAAATCAAATCATTCAAGTTGGTCACTCTCGTGAACAAGATAAGTCTTAGTGTAATGCAGGCAGACAAAAATTCACATTACATTTTATATTTGTATCCGATTCTGCGCCAAATAATTGGCGAGCTAAATGCCAATTAAAGAATCGTTGACGTATTAATCTCAAATAGAATTTATAGCTTTCGGGATGACCATTTTAGACCTGAATTTAAAAAATATTGTGCTAGAACATATTTGATGCTTTATAACATAACAATTGGTAGAATTATTTAAAAAATATTTTTTTGCAATAGCTCATTACAGGAGGCCCTGAGGAAAAAAATTTCCCTAGGAGCCTACGTCATCTTTGGGGATGCTGTGTGGAGGTTTTTTTTAGGGAAAGGAAGGGAAGGAAGTTCTGGGAAGGAAAAAGGTATGTATAAGGGGTGGAATAAGAATCTTAGGTTATATTCCTTGTATCAGAATGCGCCCTTTTTACAACTTGTTATTATGCAAAAGTTCCAAAAAGGCTCAGAACAGACATGTCTTTCTTTATCTCTTCTGTAACATTGGGTTCTCCCTTTCCTCTCCTTAAACAGACCCTTAAACAGCATACTCAATTATAGCAAAAGCCTTGAAAGAAGCCACGGGGCTTTCTGAGTGGAATAAATAAGTCTTAAATATGTAATTATTATCACATTATACCATCATTACTGTATTTTTATTTATTAAATTATTATTTTTTTATTTTTAGGAAATCAACAGTTTACAATATGGTTGGCTTATACATGGGCAATTTACTTAACTGAGAAACCAATTAAAGATTTCCTCATTATGCCTACTACACGCATTATTTATTTATTTTATTTATTTATTTATATATATTACAATATATTACAAAATGATACTTTGTCTGTCCAACGGGAAAGGATACCTGTTTCAGGACAGCCAAATTGTATATTTAGTTCATAATATTCTTAACAAAGGAATGATTGCGTTCAAGAGATCACAGGAATGAGCTTCTGTCAAGACATCTTTTGAGAACATTAATAATTATATTCTGAACGAAGGGATGGTTTTTTTTATGTCTTTGAAAGAATCGCAGAGATGTTGTTTTTTTTAAGGTCATTTTGGAGAACATTAATAATTGCATTCTGAGTGAATGTGTGATTTCTATAGTGAGATCTCAAGTAGGAGATTTTTTCCAGACCATATTAGAGAACATTTAAATAAACAACTAAATAAATTAACGTTCTCCAAAACGAGGTTGAAAAATCATTTGTCATATATTTGGATTATAATTGTGTAATTTCTACTATTTAAGAAATTCTAAAAATTATAGTACTTTAAAATTAAACAGATATAAATACATTGTGAATTCATATGTCAAATATTGGTTTATAAATGTGTAAATTCTGATTATGCAATTGTAAATGTTCTCTAAAATGGCCTGGAAAGAATCTCCTACTTGTGATCTCACTAAAGAAAACACTCTTAGAACATTAATAAATGCATTCACTCTGAATGCATTTATTTACGTTCTCCAAATTGACCTTGAAAAAAATCGCATCTTTGCGATTCTTTTAAAGACATAAAGAAACCATCCCTTAATTATATACAATTCTTAGTGTTCTCAAAAGTTGTCTTGACAGAAGCAAATTCCCTTGATATCTTGAACGAAACTATTCATTTGTTAAGAATATTATGAACTAAATAAACAATTTGGCTGTCCTGAAACGGGTATTCTACCCAGTTGGACAGACAAATGTTCACATTGTAATGTATTGTTAATATATATGCATATGTAAATAAATAAATAAATAAAATTTACAATTGTATAATTAGAATTAACACATTTATAAACCAATATATTATGACATATGAATTCCCAATATGTATTTAATAATGAAACGGTTCTGGTATTTATCTATTACATACATAAAACAAGTCGAAATTTTACATAATGCAGAAATATAAAGTATATCAGTTCATATGATAAATATCAGTAGATACAATAAATACTTTTTCATGTTACTTTGTAGTTACATTATCATAGAAATTTGCATAAAGGAGTTCAACGAGTGTATAATTTGAAAAAATTATCATTTTATTATATTCAATATTTTTAATAAATACTAGCTGGTACCCGGCATACGTTGCGACGCCATTCATAGAAATAATTTTTTTCTCCCTGCAGGTCCATTCCCTGCGTTCTTCTTCCCCTCCTGCGTTCCCCTCCCACCTTTCCCTCCTTCCCCCTCCCTAGTCTCCCTTCCCGCGAGTACCGCCTCCTTCGTTACCCTCCTTCTCTGCCGCTAAAATATATGAAACACACACTTTCTAACCACTCGCACACCGCCTGTAGTAATTTTTTAATACAAATATCATAACGCCAGGGCTAACCATTATATATAGAAATGCTCTTCTGCTAAAATTCAATGTTTTGTAAAAATTTTGAGTAAATCCATTGATTACTTTCCAGGATTTGCAGAAACAAACACACGGAACCTATTTTTTTCATATATATAGATATGTAAATGTATAATACAAGAGATATACCATAATATCTATGTCATTACGTGTAATCTAGTTTAGTAAGGATATAAACACATTTTTAATGGAGATTAAACTAAGTATAAATTATAAATTATAACAGTCATAATGGTAAGGCAATACACTTAAGAACTCACTTCAACAGAACACAAACGAATATTATTTTACAGTGATAGGTCCAGTGAAACAACGGGTCATGAAGCAAATAGTTCGAAAAAACGGAAACGTAGTCTCAAGTGACATATTAATAATAAAAAAAATTTGAAATCGAACAACGTTATACATGTAGGTCACTTCGGATGATTGAATACATGCCAAGACAGAAGTAATTTGTTGTTGAATAGAGCGTAGTTGGCGTGATTCGACTGGTTTACGATAACATAGGCTAAATTTAATATGATGTATGCACGGAGAAAGTTCCTGAATCAGATTTCTTTTGATTGATAACGCAAGTTAAAAATTCTATGAATAAATAGGATATGATCAGATTTTTTTTATATTTTGATCGCATTTTTCTATGGATAAGGGACATTGGCATAGAAGTGAATGTAGGCAATATATAATTGATCTAGATCTGAGTGAAGCATTCACCTATAATAACTTATCAAGAGCACAGATACTGATAGTCCATAAAATAATTCTGATACTAACACTGATGAGTAGTAGTAGGTATAACTAAGTGAAATAGAATATATAGATTTTGGAATTCCACAAGGAACTACATTAGGCCCTTTACTATTCATCTATAATATAAAAATGTCAGGACAAGGTTTTTATAAAACTTCCGGTGAGCTCTGGCATTATGAAATTTGTATAAAAAAATTGCTATTGGTTGCACGCGAGGTTTGAAAACTGAATGTATGGAAAGCGGGAGGGAAGGAGGGGGAGGGGAACCTGGTAGGGGGGAGGGGGATCTGGGAGGGGGGAGGGGAACTCGGGAGGGGGGTTCGCGGGACCGGGGAAGGGGGGGGGAGTGGTGTGGGGAGAGGGAAGGTGGAGGTGACGGAGTGGGAACCCGAGAGGGGAAGAGGACGCAGGAGAAGAAGGGGAGGCGGAAGGGGAACGAGACGAATGGGAAAGGACACTCAGGGAGAAACAATTTCTTTATTAAATGGCATAGCAACGCATGACGGGGACCAGCTAGTATTGAAAATAAATGAATTTTCAACTCCCAATCATTGCAAATATTATATCTTATGCGGATGATACAGTAATAACTATTGAAGAAAATTCTTGGAAAGAGGTCGAAATATCGGCTAATAATGCAATAAATAATTATGAGTAGCACGAATTGCCAGAAGTTAGACGTACATAAGTAACTGATTTGAGCAAAAAAAAGCTGTTATTAGGTATTGAATGAAAGAGTATTGAATGTAAAATGGAAAGGGAAGTTTAGATGATTTTAACATTCGCAGGAGATATTTGTATTTATTTATTTATACGCCTAAAAAGCTTTTACATAAAAGTGGTATATGAAATCAGAAGTGTACAGTGTACATAGGAGATTATACGTAGATATTATCAATGTAGTAAATAATAATAATATAGATAAATGCTATTATAAAGTAGAAACAAAATAGCCATTTGAATATAATATAAAGGTGCGTGTTCGAAGAATTCAAAGTTCATACAAATAAAAACTTATTTGCGAAAAGTTGAATTATACAAATCATAAAAGAAAAAGATAAATACTCATTCAGAACTGACGAGACTTAAACATATATTTAAACGCCCTAAATTAATAACTTTTTTGCTCGATACTGTTATACATACTAAGGAAAATGTTTCTTTAATAAATTACCAGAATCAACTCGCAAGAGGGTGGAACAAGAAAACTTGAAGGTACCAAAAAAATTTGCTATCTGATCAAATACTTCAGTTGGTAATATGCCAAGAATAGCCTTAACATAATACTATGTCTTTTCAATTCTTTTTTTTTTTAATAAAGACATACATTCTTTTCATTTCAGTTTATTCCTCACACTTCCATCATTATAAACGTTTTGTTTTTACAAACATTTTCATTACGCATTAAGTATAAGAGTTATGAGTTACAAGATAAATTATTGGACACATGGTTGAACAAAACAGAACTTATCAAATAAAAGTCAAATTTTCGACGAAGAATTCGAAGTACATAGCGTTGCGTGTGAGACACAACAAAAAAGACATAAAATTGAAACTCATTGCATTCTAGTTCTAATCACACAAAATGAGGCATTGCATTAATTTATTCGTGGTATAAATTAACCAATATATATCGTAATTCCGCCTGCTGTTCTTGATCGCCAACTAAGATTTTGCATACCTTAAGCAAGAACGAACCTTAGTAGCCTTATTTGATAGCATAGCCTGGTTTTGATAACAATGAATACATAATTCGCGCAGACGTTCATTTGCAGAGAAATCGCAGTTGTTAAAAGTCGGCTGTTTATAAATCGTATCTCAAAATGGAGTCCATTAGTGTTACTTATAAAAGACTGGTGGCTGCAGTCAATTATTCCGCTAATTGATTTTTTATTTGGTTCTTTATTGCCCGCTTCTTTTAGCGGAGAAGTTAAAATATCGATAAAAGCGCAGCCGCCATCACTAAAGATTCAAATAGGGATGTGCAAAATACACTTTAACACATTCATTCTGTTTATATGGCAATAATTATTTTATTTTAAAGCATCCCAAAAAAGCAGTCGAATGCCATAATTGAAGAGACGCGGGATAAAATAAAAAAGCTACGTAAATGTAGTAACAACTGGTGTGGACACAAAAAAGTACATAATACTAGTAGATAATATAATGCAATATACGTAGAAAAAACAAAATGGCATAAAAATTTTTTTGCATCACTTTTAAAATGCAAACAGAATTATAAAACGCATGATTATTTGAATTTTTATGAATATGTATGTTTTGCATTATTTATTTGATAAACTTGGTTTTTTCTACATTTTACTTTTAGTAGAGAGGTTGCGGGTTCGATTCCCGAATTGAGCTAAACTAAATTAAAGTGAAATCATATCAAATGTAACGTTAAACGATCAACAGGTAAACAAACTGTTTATATTATGGAGAAACACTAAATTGATAAGAGCAAAATGTCAGCATAAAAACATTGCTTATTAGCAAAACTTAAACATTTGCCTACCCCTGCTGGGAAATAGTCCGATCGGGTCACAATTAATATTAGTTTGCCTGGAATCTGTTTCAATGCAGAAATTCCAAACGTTTTTTTAATGTGTACTATTTATCGGCTGTTTACTAAATTTATCGTTTTTGATCAATGAAATATGATTGCCGCTGTTGCGTTGTTGAATTAATTAGGCGTTTAAATGCGAAACTTTTGAACTCATAAATTATTACCGAATAGCCTAATGGGTACCAAATTAAATTAATTAATTGTTTAACAACCCGCTGAGATTTCAAATAAATGGTTAATTAAAAAAGATAACTAACTAAAAATATGAGAATCAACGTGAACTTTCCAAATTATCGGATTCTGCAATTTTTTTTAATTAAGAAGATAAAAAATGCCGGTTATCACATTAAATAAATAAACACCATTACGAGTGAGCACAAGATTTATTGAATGGATGTTGAACTTAAAGTGTTTGTTTCTAACCTTATACTAATTTTCATTAAAATAAAGATAAGAAATTAACATTAGAGTAGAAAAAGAGTTTAAAAAAGAGTGAAATAGGTAACGTATTACAATCTTGTTGTTTAAAAAATCGTTTGATAATTTATTACTGCTTCGAATCGAGTACCGTTATTTCTAACGACATCGAAAGTGACGTGTGTCACATCCCTAGCGGTCCGGTGCGAATAAACTCCAAGATGGCCGCCAGTCAGAAGTCGTTAGTATGTAGAGTTGCGGGGTAATGTGGGTTAATAGTGCCGGCGCGGCGCGTCGATAGCGATGTCGGTAAAGGAACGATTATCGGCCACCGGTTTTCCGGCGTTGCTACGTAGGTTCTTGTGCCTTTATAAGTACCATGTGGAGTACCTTGATTTCCGTAAATGCGGTAGTGATGTAATCGGAACGCTGCAAGTAGTGATTGATAAAAAAAACTTTAAAGTTCCAACATTAAATAGATATAAAATTAATTTCGTCGGGCCAATTAGCGCTACTGTATATATTCTATACCTATGTCCAGATTGATAGATACTCTTATAATCGCCCCAGTGAAAGAACACCGTTCAGGATCTAAACATTGCTTGTGAGAGGCAGTTGAGGATGCCTACATGTCATATAATATGAGTATGTTAATTACATACTTATGTATGAATGTAAGAAAATCGCAATAAATAAATTATTTAAATAATACTCCAATATGCTGTGTATGTAGCATGTATATACTTCAATTATTGCTCATGATGAAAAAGGTAGGACGTAACAATTATCTTGTATCAATTTGAGAGGCGGATATGGGTACCACCGCCCCGGGAACCATTTATTGGGTAACGAACACCTCTGCCATAGATTACCCCAAGTGGTTCGCTACGTTTGGTGACTTAGCATGGGTGCTCGGGTTCGTGGGGTGAGGTTCGTGTGAATCTTATCATCAACTGCGTGGCAGGCCAGATCGAGAGATATCTTTTGACCTCTCCATTGTACTGCTTGCACCGCAGTGGGAGGTATGGATCTATACTTCCGTCACTCCTGGACACCCCCAGATTCCTACCCATCCTTCACACCTTTTTCCTTCCCAGAACTTCCTCTCCTTCATTTCCTAAAAATACCCTTCACACAGCATTCTCAAAGATGACAGGGCCTCCTGTGTGGATCAAATGAAAAAAAAATATATGAAAAATATCAGAAACTTTTATGACACATTCGATAAAGGCTGTAACTTACACCATGGTCTTAAGCGGCTGCATTTTTTTTTCTAATAAATTTTAAAAATATTTAATAATGTTTATAAGTCATCGTTGACGTTTATCTCTTTTATTTAAAACCAGTTTGGCCTATTTATTTCCGTAAAAAAACCTGCCTAGAGTCATGCATCCTTTATTTTCATAACAAGTTTGATCTGTCGATGCATTCTCATAAAAAATAACTGTTATAAGTAGTCATTGAAATATAATACATAATTTAAATTAATGACAATCTACAATTTGTATCGTAATATAATATCAAACTCAGAATAAGGTTAGGAGTGTTTGGATAAATGTAAAGAAATTTTATAGTTTATCTTTATGACAAAAGATTATCGCTATAATTTGAATACGATATGCTATTTAGTCGGAGCAATGACGAGGTAATTATATTTTAATATAATACTTTTGCCATAATACCGCTGTTCAATCTATTCATAAACGGTAAAATAAAAATTGACGATAAAGGAAAAGAAAATATGCAAGATTTAGTCAAATAGTTCAATTAAACAAACAAGTTTTTTTTTTACATTGGCTCCAGCCAGAAGACCCAAAGGAAAATATTTCCTTTCAGGGCCTTTGTAAAGGCTGTGTGGAGAGTATTTTTATGAAAGGAAGTTCTGGGAAGAAGAAAAAAATGAGGAGTGGATAGGATAGGAATCTGGGGATCAGAGACATCCATCCATCCTACTGAGAGCGTTCTACTGGAGATGCCAAAAGGTCTCTCTGAACCAATCTCGACTGGTCCGGCCCGCACAACTGACGCCAAGACCTGGACAAACCTCACCTTATGAACCCGGGCACACCTGATAAGTCACCAAACGTATCGAACCACTTGGGGTGACCTATGAAGGTATCCATACCCGCCTCCCAAAGTGTAATATAGGTAGTAGAATTAAAACAGACAAAACAAAACATGAAAAAATCAAAATATACTAATATGCTTAATTGGAAATAACTATGAAGAACTAATACACATTTTAAATAATGAACTAAATGATGTATCAAGAAGGCTAAAAATAAATAAGCTTAAATTAAATACAAAAAAAATACAAAATGTATGGTGATTGGATACAAGAAGACATATAGTGAAAGCAAAATTAAAATTGATGGTGAAATTATTGAAAAGGTTACTGAAATGAAATACTTAGGAGTTATATTAGATTCCAAACTAAACTTCAATAGACATGCTGAATACACCCAAAAGAAAATTGGCAAAAAGATATCTTTTTTTGGAAGAATTCGGCCAAAAATTTCTAGAAAAACTGCAATCACCATATACAATTCAATTATTGCTCCACATTTCAACTACTGCTTAAGTATACTTTTCCTATGTAACGAAAGAGAACAAAATAAGTTACAAATTCTCCAAAACAGGGCAATGAGAATAATTCGTCGACGAAACAGATTTTCAAAAATAATTAAAATGTTAAAGGAACTAAATTGGTTGGCCGTGAAACAGATGCTGACCTTGAACACGATGGTATTTATCCACAAAATATTGAACAACACGTTACCAAAATACTTCTCAAATAAAATTGTATACAATAAAGACATTCACAGATATAACACAAGGACGTGCAAGAAAATTAGGCTACAAAAAAAGGACACAGAATACGCAGAACAGTCTACTGTACAAGGGAATGAAGTTATACAACACACTACCAGAAACTTTAAAGTCCACACCAATTGGAAAGTTCAAGATGTATTGTAGGAGCTACATAAAACTTGAAAAAATATAGTGAATATGAAATATTATAATTAATTAGAAATTTGTAAACTTAAACGTAAAATTACTAAAATAAAAATGATTATTTTTATTATTATTAAAAGTTAGGTTAGGTTACGTTGTAAGGCTAAGTTTTTCGTTTGTTATTGTTGTTTTCTTCACTTTTATTTAATGTTCTATTTTGTCATGAAATCAATTTCACTGCTTTCCATGAGCCTGGATTAAATATTAAAAAAAATTGCAAAATATGGCCTTTGATTTAATTATGTGTCTCGAATAATTTCGCAGCGCGTTGTACGTCAGAGATGGCAATTGATCTGTTAACAATGGACCGTTAATCAAACGAGCCGCCCTCTTAACCACTAGAAACAGGTTGATCAAGCTTTTTCATTTCCAAATTCGATCTTCGGCCGTACTCGATATCTGTAAAGGTCAGCAGTAGGTCACTAATTAAGATTCAGCTGCCCAACACAAAACGCCCAGTTTTTTTGATGCCAAATTTATTGAGGTTTCGGTACTTGAGCTGGTCTGAGATGATCACTCCAAGCATTTCAATGAAGTCTTTGTTGTGATGGATGCTTTCTTTGAGGTTTGCCAGACACCAGACAGACATTGGTGTCACTTTTTGATTAGTTACGACATTAATAAGTTCTTAAGATGTTGAAGTTGGCCTAACCTCAATTATAACACTTCTCGCCATGCCACAATATCGTCTAGAACCAGTCTATTTTGTTCCTTCAGAAAACATACAAATAAGAAGAAGACTTCATTGAAACGATCAAAAATCTGTAAATCTATATATTTATTAGATCTTAAAATTCTATTAACCTTTTTCGACTATTATTCAAGCAATTTTATTTTTTATTATTTTTAATTTATTCGTGCAATCAGAAGGACACGGGTTCAAGTCCCGTTGGCGGCAAGTATCTTTTCTCGGAAGATTTTTCAATGTAAATGAGTGTTTCAGGCTGACAATTATTGCTTATAATAATTGTTACCCTTTGTGCTATGCATAAAAATCTTGTCTTAAACATTAATTTATAAATTAAAAATAATAATTAATATTTAACAAGTTAAAAGTATTCCACCAAAAAATGTAGACATAATTTGTCTCGACGTCACCTAGCGAGAGATTTAGTACTTACAATACCTCCCTCACAAAAATAAAGTTGGTTGTTTTCAGGTGGAAAAATATTTAAAAAATAAAATATATATATATAAATAACAATCAGTAATTGTTGAATGAAACACCAGTATATATTGAATTATTTGGCGGGTATTAGATAAGCCGCCATAGCTCAGTGGTCAGAGCATCCGACCGGCAATCAGAAGGACACGGGTTCAAGTCCCGTTGGCGGCAAGTATCTTTTCTCGGAAGATTTTTCAATGTAAATGAGTGTTTCAGGCTGACAATTATTGCTTATAATAATTGTTACAATTTTATTTTGTTAAAAAGTAAGACAAACTCTCCCAGATTATGAAAATATGGCAATATTTGATTTTCTCCTTTCATCATTATAATAAGAGCAAAAATATGTTTGTATGATGAAGTAGAACTTGTTAGGTTTTTTTGTCTTTTTTTTACACAACTCCACACAGGAGGTCCTGAGGAAAGTGATTTCCCTCGGGGCCTATCACATCTTTGAAGCTTGAAGAGACCCATGTTGTAGGAATGAAGGTAGGAAACTATGAGGCCGGTAAACCGGTTAGACTTTCAGAAAAAAAGCGCATATGTCCGCGTTTTTATGCATGATTATCATCAAAATTTGATAGAATGCATTGAGAACAACAACAAGTCTATCTGCCGAGTTTCGGCTCTATCGGATTTCGTGAAGTGGATTAATTTTACATCTAAGATTATACTTCATTCAAACAAACAAAAGTGAAACGTGTTTTTGAAAAGGATAATAAAATTGAATGTAAAAGATGATAACACTTAATAATAAATGTTTGTTGATTCGTGATACAAAAATTGCCCTCTATTTCACGGATTTGACAGAGCTATGGCATTTGACCAATAATAACATCAAACTTATACAAAAATAACAAACTATGTTAAATTACCTCCACAATACATAACTCAGCTATCAGGCGTCCTAATAATAAATTACGGAATTAACATGAACTTACCAGTTATTCTAGTTTTCCGTCGGCTAAATAAGATATATGTTAATTTAATGTACACGACGAGACATTTTCACCTGCGAGATTTCCATACTTATGTTGTTGTGATTCAGCCAAACGCATTATTATTTAGCACTCAATATCCGTACAAAGGATCAAGTTTATTAAATAATGTTCTTTTAGATTTAGACTCAGGACGGCCGGCGTAGTGCAGCGGTAAGGCTCGCATTCCGAAGGTCGCGGGATCGAATCCCGGCGTGGCAAATAAATTTTATTTGATTAATTTGTGTATTTCACAATATATTCATTTAAAATAATGTGTAGTATATTTGCGGCACGTTCCAGAGTGGAAGATACTCTCAGTATCGCCCTGGTGTAAGACCACCATTCAGAATTGAAGCGTTGCTTGAAATGGCTTCTGCCGTGTTTGGTGACTAGATCTGAATAGCCAGGTACTCCCCCACCTTCCTCTTCCCTATCTCCTTCCCCTCCCCACCCCACTGCCTTCAGCCTCGCAATATACCCCAATTGGGGATGCCATAGTCCCACTTACTTCTTGTGCGGTATTCATGTAAAAAAAAAAGACAGAAGGGCGATTTCTAGCATTGCCTATTCTGCACTCATAGGGTATTTCGCAGAAATTCAAATGTAACATTGTCATCAAATGTAACATTGTCAGCAAATGTAATATTGTCATCAAATTTAACATTGTCATCAAATTTAAATGAGCTCCACACAGGAGATACAGTGGGTCTTTGGGGATGCTGTGTGAAGGATTTTTTTAAGGAAAGGAAAGAGAGGAGAGTTCTGGGAAGGAAAAGGGTTAAGGGGTGGGTAGGAATCTGAGGTTCAGTATGTCCTGGTCATCCGCGTCCAAGACCTAGACAAACCTCACCTCATGAACCCGGGCACCCCTGCTAAATCACCAAACGTAGCGAACCACTTGGGGTGACCTATGGCAGAGGTGTTGGTTATCCAATAAAGGTTCCCGGGGCGGCGGTACCCATTCCCGCCTCCCAAATATTTGATGACAATTATTACATTTGATGACAATGTTAAATTTGATGACAAAGTTACATTTAATGACAATGCTACATTTGATGACAATGTTACATTTATGACAATGTTATTTTAATGACACATTTGATGACAATGCTACATTTGATGACAATGTGACATTTGATGATAATGTTACATTTGAATTTCTGCGAAATACCCCATAAGTGCACAAAAGGCAATGCTAGAAATCTCACTATTGTCTAAATCTAAAAGAACATTATTTAATAAACTTGATCCTTTACAAGGATATTGAGTGCCATTTATATTATTATTCAGATAAGTTCAAGTTCAATCAGCTGTAGGTATATATAAAATAATACTCTGTGGGATCAAGTGTCCAAGGAATCAAATGGAAGAGGGATCAACTGACCGGAAGGTCAACTCCCTGGCCAACCCTTTCCATTCAGACCTTTTTCAAGGGTTCCAACCACTCCACTATTGCTTCCACCAAACAGCAATTCTACAAATACCTCTTTGAGGTTAGTTTTAATATCACCAGTCTGTCTATTTGAAACGTAATGTGGCATAAAATTATTTTTCAGCATATGAATAGCCCTATATACATAAATAGACTGGACCACACTTACAATACTCGATTTACGTTAAATGAAGGACTAATCGTACCTAAGCACTTAAACAAATATGGACAAAGAACGCTGGACTACATGATACCTACATGCTTAAATATGTTACCTGCTAAAATTAAAAAATGTACAAATAATGTAAGAACAAATATTATATTGAAAAATTGGCTCGCCGAAAGAAAAAGTTTGTATTAACATTCTTGTAGTACTCGTAACACAAAAATGTCTAACTGCATTATAAGTTTTATTTAAAAAAAAAAAAAAAAAAAAAAAAAAAAAAAAACTTCAAAGTAAAAGCACCCATTGACAAACTACTTAAAAGTAGTTTATTGGGACTTTTCTTTTTTGTAATATCTTATTTTTTTACTTGATTTCCTGTAATATTTTATAACTTTTTTCTTCTAATAAAAAAAAAAAAAAAAAACTCATATGCACAACAGTCCAAAAATAGCTCATAAAAAACCGTATGCAGTATCACATGACGTCTAAAATAGAATCTCGACAAAAAACCGGTGATAAAAGCCTGTTTCTGTATTCAACAGCCTTCGGCGTCTGTGACGTATCGTGACGTATACAGAGGAACCCGCATCTGATCTGGTATGACGTCACAAAATATTTTATTTCCTGCCAATATCACGCACAATTCAAGGGTATCGTTTTTGTGTCGACAGACCACCGTCAGACAATTTGTATTGCGTCGAAAATTGAAGTGGATTTGTGTGTTTATCGTTCCTACCTGGTTCGTAATACATTTTTCTAAGTAGTTTTTATTTGCGGTCGACAGTTTCTCACGCAAAAGTTGGCCTTCTAATTTGAACGTGTATTTTGTTGTTCTACGTGTTAATATTTGAGTAATAAAACCTACAATGTTATTACATATTTAGTAGGTGTTAACTAATAAAATTCTTTATCAGTATCAGTAATCACCTGAGATGAGGCACGAAATACATTAATTAGCCGCATTTTTCACCTGCGACTTGTACTGGGTCGGTGGGTACATTAATCTGAAATGAATTTCACGGGTTACATACAAAAAGGAATTACATTTTGAGGGCATTTGTTTTTTCGCATTTGTCTTGCCTGAGAACTGTACAACAAGGTCATTGGGCGCGGTTTCTCAAACATGTTCAGAAAAATATAATAATTTTAAATTTAGATTACCTTCTTAGATTACAATGTATGTGAAGACTAAACATTTCTGTAAAACACCAATGCAGAGCAACGGCAAAGAAATAATAACTTTGACCTTGGTGGGAGGTCACAAACAGAATTCTAACACTATCCGCAACGACCATAAAAAATATTCAAAACAACAAAATTTTGAAAGAGGGTTTCAAAAATGTTAATAACGTGTGGTAATATTGTATATGTTATATTTGCGGCACGTTCCGGAGCGGAAGATACTCTCCGTATCGCTCTGGTGTAAGACCATCATTCAGAATTGGAGTGTTGCTTTAAATGTTAGGAGATCAAATCTGAATAGCCTGTTAATTCCCCATCTTCCTGAGAAGAACACTCATCTCCAATTGGGGATGCCATAGTCTCACTGGCTCCAGAAGGTTGGCCTCAGTTGAGATTCTAGCGCGGTATTCACGTAAACAAATAATAACGCTGAGGTTTATTGTACGTTTATTTACTTAACGTCAGTAAAAAGGAAATATATTTTTTAAATCTAGTGATCTCACTCCTTCGAAAAACCCAGCCATAATGCCAGTAGAACACTCTCATTGTCTCAGTAATTACAGTCCCACCGCGATAAATGTATTTTTTACACACAACCATATTTCTCGGCACCACCAAAGGTAGTAACACCTCATTCATTCATTCTCGCGCAGCCTCCGAGATACAGAGCGATGATGCTCGAATCCCAATTACATTTCGAAACGACTCACCAAATTAATTATCTAAGACGGTAATTAAATATTAATTTCCCAGCTCGAAATGCCACGGACGTGAGCCTTAATTGATAAGTTTGGATGATGGGTTAACGAGAAACTGGTAATAAAGTTTTTTGTTGTGTTCAATGCTTAGGTAATGCGTCTTGCGTTGTTGATGTGATTAATTAACAGACCTAAAGTTCATGTAAAAAAACTAAACCCCTCACTAACAAAGGTGCTTTAAATTTTGCAACTGATAAACAACCATTTACCGTACGTTAATGCTAGTGTGGTATCGAACGATGCAGCTATTTTTGAATCGCGTAAGCTTTTCTATTGGTTCCTAACACGCGATCCCTCGAATTTCCACACAGTCACTTTAAAAGGAACCATTCTGTTCCAGACTGCCAAAGAAATAACAGCTTTGTAAATCACTGCATGTTCGCTCCAACTTTTCATATGCGATAACTTTATACACTCGTATATTAAATTATGGTTCGGATGTAAATTGTTTTAATAAACTTGTAGTGCATGCTTATTTGATTTATATGCAATCCAATCTACCTATACCCCCATAAAATGGTGACTCTGACGTGATTGTGTGCCTATACCTCCATACTTGTTTACCAGTTGTGTTAATATTTAAATCAGATTTATTAGTAAGGATCCTAGGAGTATTAATGTACAGAATATTTTAATTAAAAAAATAAGTAGGATAGATGAAATTTTATGTGCTAGGTCGATATTCTCAGAATTGGTCTTGGTGAACGACCCTAGTTCAGAATCGAAACGTTTCTCGTTTAGCTGTGTTTAGTGACAAGGTCTAAACAGCCAGGTACAACGCAATCTTCTTCTTTCCCACGTCCTTACCTTTTCCACCGCCTTTAGCCTTACAACCCACCCCAATTAAGGAAATCTAACTAAGGACAGTTGGGAACAGTCGAAATTCTTGTGCCGTAGGTATTCGTATAAAATAGGTCAAAATCCATGTAAAATTGTTAAGAAATCTATTTCATTCGAAAATTTAACTCCTCGGGCATGAACGATATAATATCATATCATCAAATATTCCCGCTTTCCATTCAATAAAAAAATCGCTGTTTTTTAAAGTATTTCAAAATAAAATACTTTTTTAGAAGTGGATGAAAGACATTTTCAGATTTTAATATTACACATTGAAAAAAATGCAATTCAGGAGACAAATGTATTTAAAGCAAACATAATTTTTAAAATCGTAAACTGTAATTGTAAACTTATTGCAACGGTGTAAACTGTAATTGTAATTGTGTAAAATGCAAATTGCAATGCGCAGTGATCTCTCTTTCTAACACTATTTTAATGAATATATCTGTCCCTAATACCTACTAAAATGAGATAGCATGACAGGAGTCAATATTGTCTGCGAAATATCAATGATGAAATTTTGGAACAGTAGTGGGCCTAGTATGGATCCATGCGGAACTCCATAGTTTATTGGAACGTAGTTGCTATTTTGATTGTTAATGCTAACGAATTGCTTTCTATTGCTAAGATATTATTTGAATAGATTAATAGCAGGACCAATTACGTCCTAAGAAGCATAAATTGCCAAAAAATTTTAAGTTGCAAATCATTTTCTACACAGAATTATCCACTGGTACAGAGATTCATTGGTCAGTATTTGGCCCGGGGAAGTTGAATCTCTTTTACGGTATTCACTTTTTTTTTAAGTTTGACATAACTGTTATTGGGTAGGTAACCAAGTACAAAATAAACATTTCAGAATAGATAAGAAATTTTTAAATTAGCTGCTAGTTTTTTAATCGCTATAAAATATCGGCCCTTTGAACATTTTACGACTTGGCTTTATGCAAGAACAGGTCATAAGTGAATAAATCTTAGCCTGCGGGTAACGTAGTTACGAGTGTATTGAGAAAAAATTGTAATTTTATTAGTTTGTTTTAAATTTGAACTGCATAAAATCTACATAATATGTTGATACGAACATGAATACATGTCGACACCATCTTATACCTATATTTCTGTTGACATTTATATGTTGTAAATAAAACTGTAAGTAGATAATTTCGTTTTCCGTGCGTAATCTTATATATATATATATACAGAACTCCTAGTGTGCCATCGTGGGTACCTCGATTGCTTTGTATTTTTAACCTTAAAAAGTGCTCCTAGCATATTAAAATATATTTTATTCGCTTGGCAAGATAAAAATGTATCTTAATAATATTGTAGCTCGTCGTGTCGTCACTTGCTATTATGTGTTTGTTATCTTTGGAAAGGCGCGTCGTAAAATCCCACGTCAAATATTTAAAAGTATTTTTTTTTACCAAAGCTCCACATAGATGGCCCTTAGGAAAAATTCACTCTAGGCCTATGTCATCTTTTGGATGCTGCGTTGAGGGGCTTTTAGGTAAAGGAAGGAGAGGAAAATCTGGGAAGTTGAAAGGTATGAGAGGTGGGTACGGATCTGTCAATTCTCGTGTCACGAACGAGTCAATCTATCAGTGCAAGGCCATGAGTCGAGAGAGTCCGGTTGGAGAGGTCTAGGTTAGGTCGTGATCAGAAGGTGGGCAAACGGATTCGCCGCTAAGATCTAGACAAATCTCACCCCATGAACCTGGGGCACACCTACTAAGTGACCAAATGTAGTGACCCATTTAGGGTGACCTATGGCAGAGGTGTTAGTAATCCAATAAATGGTTTTCAAGGCGGCGGTATCACTATCCGCCTCCTCAGTTTTCATAAGTTCGACCATCAAAAGTTATAGTAACTATAGTATTGATTTACAGGAATGCTTCATACTACTTATTTTTTAGTAAAAAAGGCTTATTTAGCTAAAAAACTATTTTTTTTAGTAACTATATATTTATTATCTTTTACATTTTTATATGAAACATAGGTATATATATAAAATAGAAAATATATTCGTAGTCCTCCTCACTAGGAGATTCTGTGCTGAGGGGAACTATGCTTTGGATAAGTTTTCACTGACTTCTATGGTTTAACTTCATGGTTTGGATAAGGTTTTCCAGAAACTTCTATGACGATGTTTTAAGTATACTAGTAAGTTTATTTTCCGATAGTTCCTTCAGCCAACATTTAATGTCCTTAATGTAGCTATTTTTTGTTTTAATTTGTTTGATACTAAGTGGGAGTTTTTTTATATAACTTTACTGCTAAAAATTCAGAACTTCTTTATCCAAATGAAGATTTACACTTTGGTATATTAAGTATGTATGTTTGTTTTGCTCTGGTTTTATGAGCATGTGAGGTGCCTGCCTCTGAATCATTTTTGTGGTGATGTACTAGAATGTTTTTGGCATAGATTTTCTGTATGCTTGGAACATCAAACTGTTTAAAAATATAATAGAACTAAAGAATATTTTCGTACGCCTTGATTATAAATATTATACACCTAAGTATTAGGTATATTTTATAACTTTAGAGAGAAAAAACCATTCATCTGAATATAAGTAGCCCTAATGGAGAAACTACGTAGGATAAATATATAAATACCTACATTGGTGAGACGGTAATATTTGTAAAAACATCATTTTGCAAAAAAATATTTTTTTATTAGTACAGTGCACTTAAAATAAAATAACACAAGACTTCACTAAAAGGTGCATGTTTTATTATTATTAAAACGATTATCGGTACCGTATAATCATTTTTTTATATTTCCTTAGTTATTTCAGTGCCTACCTCGACAGGAAAATTAAATACATTAGTATCGACACCTTATTTAATTTATTGCCGTTTTATTACTTTGGTTGTGTTGATTACACATAATTAATTTAACACGTCTACCATAAACATATTTTTTTCAAATTACAACTAAATCTGAATAATAATAACTAAATCTAAATCTGAAATAAACAAAAGATCTCAATAAATGGTAAATTTAGTCTTATGAATGTTGTGATTGTAAACGCAATTTAAAATAAAATACTAAATTAATGAGGTCCACCTTTATAATGTACATAAGTGTTGATTATTGACAAATTTTTGTACCAAGAAGTAGTTAACGTGTTTGTTAATTTTTAGTAATTTCAAAAAAAAAATATTCACATACTTCAATTATTGTTTTGTGTGTTAACATGTTAATTGTTTGTATAAGTGTAACAAAAAGCCAAATTTCAGTAAACAATAGATTTTTAACATGTCTAAAAAAGTTTCAGTTTCGGCCGAAACTGAGACGGCTACCGAAAGTCCGGTTTCGGTTTCGGTCGGACACTAATATTTGAATTAAACAGTATAAAATTCTCTTTAGTTTTCTCATAATGCTTAATTTAAATTCTTATCTAAGGGGTGTCTGTTTCAACAGTGTCTAGAGTGAAAGTAAGGGTTAAAGAAATTGCTAAAGTTAAAAATCAAAAAAACGCGTTTTCAATCAATTTAACCTCACATTTTACGGCACTTTTAACTTTTGCATTTAATTTCCGAAAACCAATAGTTACTCTTAAATTATTCTGCCATTTTGACATATTTGATAGTTCTGTTGGAGGTAAGGTACGAAATTGCGCGCTTCAACATTGATTATTAACCATGATTAATATTATAAAAGATGAATATAGTGACGATGAAACGGAAAACATTTCGACCCCATGTTAATAAAATGGTGGTTTGGGACATTGGGACGATCCCGAATTTTTGGCGTGGCATCGCATGATGAAAGATCTCACAAAATTTGTGACCAATCAAGTTCAGAGAGATATTACAACTACTAGAAAGTAAAATATATATTTTTTCCATGTAATATCGTATATATTATCTATTTTTGAATGTAGCTATTACTTTGTGGTTATCCATTATAGAAAAATGAAACAATATAACTTTGTTTAAACCACTTATATGATGTGCAAATCCGACCGGTTTCGGAACAAACGTTCCTTCGTCAGGGAAAGCTTATACTAATTTGACAGTTTAGAACAATGTTTTATTGTGGTAGGGGTGGAGCCGTTGTTAGTTTATAATGTAGATTGGGTGGGTAGGTATTAGTGTAGAGTGGGTGGGTAGGGGAACAAATCCATGATTGGGCTATATGACAAAAACAAACAAAAAATATTGTCATATAGCCCAATCATGGATTAGTGTAGAGTGGGTGGGAAGGGGAACAAATCCATGATTGGGCTATATGACAAAAACAAACAAAAAATATTGTCATATAGCCCAATCATGGATTTGTTCCCCTACCCACCCACTCTACACTAATACCTACCCACCCAATCTACATTATTAACTAACAACGGCTCCACCCCTACCACAATAAAACATTGTTCTAAACTGTCAAATTAGTATAAGCTTTCCCTGACGAAGGAACGTTTGTTCCGAAACCGGTCGGATTTGCACATCATATAAGTGGTTTAAACAAAGTTATATTGTTTCATTTTTCTTTTTTGTATATATTATCGTTTATATATATTATATTTATTATCGGTCGACATTTATTTTTAAATACTCATACAGATATTTTCATAGGAACAAAGCTGCCAGATCCTATAATGACACGAAACAAAATACAGCCGGATATTTTGACAGTTGTTCTGGTTCTTAAATTTAATTTGTTGTGCTGCCGCACCAAAAAATAATACGTTTTTTCAAGTAATTTCGAGAGTTATTCTGGTTTTTAGACTGGCCATACTAACAATTATTACTTTAGCAAAAGTACACTTGAAACAGCGCGCGGTCCTATTTATCATCCTTAAGTGACTTTCTATTGTAACAGACGGCCCTTAAACTCATATAAAATAGCATAAAGTTAGTATTCAAAGTTTTGCTTTATACTATATTAGAATTAAACAGTACAAAACATACTTTACTTATAATTCTTACTTAAAACCTACACTAAACTTCCTGCCGTATATTGACGAACAACGCACTAACAGACAGCATAAAAATCTCGGAGTTTCGTTCTTACCCAATCGTTAATGTCCCGGGGCTTTCGTGGCACAAGTGTTCATTATTATTTTACTACTAAGAAATCGTGCAGGTATAACTGAATCTATTTTTTTTCCATTTAGGTCTACGTTTAATTCATTTAATATTTGAAGAATTACTTACTCCAAGGAAAATGTTTGATAGAAATTGATTTATGAGAGCTTCAAAAAATGACAACCATCTGCTCAGAAATGTATTGGGTAAATATACGTACACTTCGTGACAATTTGTTTTCATTAGATTGTTGCATACCTAATTCCTACTTACCCATCCCAAACAAACATGCCCAATAAACATACCCTTTTCGGTATATAAATAAAAAGGTTTCAACCGTATTTTAAGACCAAATCTGAAGAGCCAGGTATTCTCCAACCTTTCTTCTCGCCATCTCCTTCACCTCTTTTCTATTTTGAGCCTCACAAAATATCCCATTTGGGGATACCATAGTCTCACTGGCTTCAGGTGGTTGGGACTCTTAAGCGGTATTCACATTAAAACTTTATTGAAAAACGGAAATCGACGCTGCAGGTCACCAATCAGAAGCATGAATCGAAACAACTACTCTTCGAAGGTCTATGAATTTTTACAATGATACGCAATAACTTGCATTTTTACCGCAGTTTTTAATGTTCTTATAAAATAATAAACTGCAACTTGATGCAATTATTAAATTCATTGAAATCAAAACCACGAGAATGGCATTTCCATTAAAATGCAAAACAACATTACCATAAATATTTTGTTGTTACATATTTTTCATTTCAAAAGACTAACAAGAGTTGCCGCCCGGAAAGCCGAAGGTCCTGGGTTCGAGTCCCGTACGTGCCCATTTCTTTTTCTGATTTTTCTGTTTCCAGATTTTTGATTGAGTTGCACTAATATTGTCTTCTTTTAATTAAATATATAAATGTTATCATGGAAACTAATGCTCTCTTGGATTATGAAGATTTACCAGGTATATCAACACATTTACTGTAAACTGTCCAGTAACTACTCGTCAAGTAACTTCAATCATAGGATTAACACGGCGGTAAGCCGGCCGCCGTTTCTCTACCGTTAAGTAACTCCCATTTAGTTAATCGTAGGAAAAAAAGAGTAGTTTTAACAGACAATAGTCAGAGTAGTTTTAACAGACCTTAGTTTAAAAATTAACACCAAACAGTTAAAATACGTTGCTCGACGATTATGTTGATGCCATATATTGTGAGTCCACCTCCACTGAAGCCTTAACTTTTTAAATTTAAAAATAATATTCATTTTTCTCTAATCAATTATACTGATTCATCTTGACTTTCTTAGCTAAATATGTCAAACTATCCCATTTTAATCAAATTAATTGGGTTCCTGAAAGGTTTCACTTCGGGCCCTCGTTTATTATTATTAGGTAGGTATTTGGAAAACGTACAAAGTTTTTCTATCAAATTTGCAGGTTGTTTATATTTGTGCTTGTTTCCCCGAGGAGACCAGACACTGGTGGGGGAGAGAGGAGACTAATCAACAAGTTACTCAGAGGTGGTGAACTAATCCCCTAAGTATAAAAATTAACGCATCGTTTTACAATTGACAACAAAATTTCTTCCTAAAATTATACAACATATTTTAGTAATTTCTTGGTACGAGTAAGTTGCGTTGCGTAGGGCCGCCTAGCTGATTATTTTCCAATGATTGGTACTTCAATATTATGGTTTTAATGCGGTTTTATGTAGGCAGTTTATCATTTTTGCAAGAAGGTGCTTTGTACAACAATAATTTACGACGCAAATTTTCCGAGTTAAGTTTGCGTCATTTCCCCGCAGGGGTATGCCGAGAGATTATTCACATCAATTAAAATTGATTATTATCCGCCTCATAAAGCTCGACATACGAGCAGTTACTTGATACCATGGGCACGTTTATCTGAGGTACCTACTCTTATTTACTATTTCATATTCTAGGATTAATTTTAAACAGTTGTAAATTGCCTTACCTATTGACCCACCTTAAAGTGTAGGTAGAAGCATACATTAACATATTATCTATACCCTATAATTTCTCAGCAAATTCTAGTGGTGTGATACAAAAGGCTTACAGAAGTTTGTGAGAAGTATTGGTTCGTTGTCCAAAATGCAGGTGCATTATTTTTTATAACATGAAAACCTCCAGTATAAGGTGTACATTTACTCAAGGTATGCAACAAAACTACAAATAATAATATGTTAACTTTACAAAAAAACATTGTCAGATCCGTTGTTTATACATGATCCGCTAAATAATAAAATAGATAGCTCCGATATGTTTTCCGTCACTGGTTTAAAAGTTCTGATGAGGCGGACCAGGCACATTCCGCTTCTTCATATAGAAACCAATAACACCAATGCAGCAAATAAATTACCAATTCCTAGCGCAATCACATCTTATACCCACTGCGACAATTTATCACACATAAACATTTTGCATGATTCCTTGTTAACGTACAAAACTAGTTTATTAAAATTCATTAGCATGATAAAAATAAATGTTAAAAGTTACACGTAATTTTCATTAAACTTTTATTAAGAGTTATGAAAATGCGATTAAGTACTTTTATAAATTAACTGATTATTTCTTTTTTACTATGACAACACCGCTGTCCTGGCAACATTGGTCACGTGACCGGTTTAGTTCCAGCGAACGCCGTTCCGACAGGAGCAACTTACTTCATTCTAGTTACGGCGCTCTGCTCGAGAACAAGCGACAAAATTCTAAATTAAAAATCACATTTCCATTTTTTTCCTACCGCGATCTCTAAAATGTAAATGTTGTCTGTCAAGACTAAATAAATTATTAAACGTGTGCGAACTCTTTTATTACGTCTCTGAAGTATCCTCGACACTACAAAGGGAGACCTGATGTAAGGTTCGCCACAGAGTCAATTACAAAGTGAGGATATAATTCTTGGTTTTTAAATTTCTCTTTTTCTCTCCACACACTTTCTTTCTTTTTATTACTATCACTCATACATACATTAGTTAAGTTTTAAGAACAGTTATCATCTCTAAGCGAAATCACCTACTGATATTCCATGGGCTTACGTAATAGGTACATTAACCATGTAATAATTTAATTTATCACATAACTTGTATCTAGATAGTATAAAGTACTAAAAATAAAATAAAAATTAGCGATGATCGGATAAAGCACTTATATTGTGAACTGATATAAATAGAAAAAGTCTACTAACAGAATAAAACTACTATCTCTATTTTTATCTTCGACTGATTTCTTAAAAAATATTTTCGTTGGTTAAAGTTAAAGTTCTAAAACAATGACATTGTAATTTGTAATCCGTTTAGGAAAATAATTAGCTGAAAGCGTTTTACTTTGCCTAATGCGTTTTCTTACAATGTTTCACATGTAAATGGGTACAAGAATTGTGCCTGCGGCGCATAAATTCAGGTTTGGATGCCATTGGTTAAAACCTGTCAAACCTGTCAAGAATTGTATTTGTTTACGTAGACACTACATAGAAGGCCTGAGGTAAATAATTGCCTGTGTTATCTTTGGGAACGGTGTGCGGAGGGTGAACATCAAATATCAAATTCATAATATGGGTACTGTTGCACCGGGAACCATTAATTGGATTACCCTGCCATTGGTCAACCCAAGTGGTTCGCCAAGTTTGGGGATTTAGTAGGGGTGCCCGGGTCCATATGGTGAGGTTTGTCCAAATCTCGGCGGCGGATGCGTCTCTCCCCTAACTGCACGGCACCAACGCCGGATCGGGAGAGATTGGTTGAAGATAATCTTTTGACCTCGGAACATCTCTTTGTACCGCAGTGGAAGGGATAGATTCATGCGTCCGTCACACATAAACACACTGACCCCCGGATTTCTACCAACCCTGATACCTTTTCACTTCCCACAACTCTACTTGTTTAAATGTCCCAGCGGGGAATTATTTTACTCAGGACCTCCTGTGTTAAGGTAATGTAAAAAATAAACATATTGCTTGTCAAAAGTGTCTATTTTGTTTTCCTGTAATCATTTTAAAAGTGTTATTTTCCACCCCTAATAATAATTATCATTACTTAAATTTATTTTTTCTACTTATTTTCACTTTCTGTCTGTTGCTTCCTTAAAGTTTGTTCTGGCGTTATTCCGAAAGCAGTTAATCATGACAAGCCACAAATACTAAAGATATCTAAAGGTTCTTTCTTATGACGGGTTGTTTAAAAAAATTGACGGATTCATCAAATATTTGAAGTTAATTTTCACGTTCTGTGTAATTTCTAATCAGGTTCTGTTATTATGTCATTATAGGCCAGTTGCTTCATAAAACTGAAATAATCTCGAAACTTGAGTAGAACTTACACAGAACGTGAAAATTATCTTTTTCAAATATTTGATGAATCCGTCAAATTTTTTTAAACAACCTGTCCTAAATCATTGAAACATTATTATTATTAATACTTGATATTCCAACAATAACTATGAATCAGAAAACATCCAAAAAAGATTATGTTGCGACCAAGTCTTAGATTTTTTCAACCCAAACTTAAAAGTTAGCAATGCATGCATAGCGCAACAAGTTGATATTTAAACATTAATGAATTATTACGGTGTGATATTTATCTCAAAATGTCGCTGATGATCCTGCTCAGATTCTTGGTCCTCGGAGAACCGGAAGAATCACCTTCAACACTTGTCCTATCAATTAATTATTTTTCCAGGTGTCATTTAGGAAATGTTTCATTTTTTTAAAAGACTAATGTTAATTTGTGGTCTTTTGTTCTGTGTAGACATCAAAAGTTAAAAAAAAAAGATTCAGTTATTACGTAAGTTTATGCGCTGTGACATTACTCAACTGAAAATGTGTAGATAAATGTGGGATTTATTTCAATCCAAGCAAAGATATTGAAATACAAAAAAGATATTATGCTATGATGCCCGCCCTAATCGGCGGACTACTACCTAATGGGAAAAGTTTGCATACGGAAAGAATTTGTTCATTTAGTTGATTTTTTGAAGGTGTGTAGTAGTATTAGTTTGAATATTTGAAACTCAACTTTATCAAGCATATAGAAATAATAACCAATAAAACT
Organism: Limnephilus rhombicus; assembly: GCA_929108145.2. Taxonomy (NCBI): domain Eukaryota; kingdom Metazoa; phylum Arthropoda; class Insecta; order Trichoptera; family Limnephilidae; genus Limnephilus; species Limnephilus rhombicus. The sequence goes on from OV815292.1 coordinate 26,061,915, forward strand.
TTGAAAATGTTGGGATTTATTTTAAGGGTATCGAGTGAATGAAGTCAATACTTTAAAAACATTATATACATCACTAGTAAGGAGTCATATAGAATACAATTCCACGGTTTGGTCCCCAAATTATGAGGTTCATTCACATGCGATTGATAGAATCCAAAATAATTTTTTAAGATATGTAAATTTTAAAATGGGCATTCCTAGTGAATGCCTAAATTACGATAACGTACTTTGTTATTTCCGATTTAACCTGTTTGTATAAAATCATTAATTCAATGTTTTATACCCCTGATATGTAATCTCTTTTCATACTTCAGGCAGGTCAGTTACAAGACAGTACCTACCATATTAATGTAGCAATTCTACATCAACGTCCCATTATTACACTCTAGGCGGCGGATTCAACAGCTAGGAAACAAACACTCTGATGTTGTTGATATATTTAGTACATCAATTTAAATACACAGGCATACCTTCTTGAAGTTTTTTTTATCAAGTAATGAATATTTTGATAAAGCTATTTAAATTGACTAAAACTATGGTTAGAATATAATGAATCCGATCCAGACTTACAGCCTGCAAAGTAAAGATTGCCTCGATGACAGCCGACCTCCGATAGAAAACATAACGAAAAGAAGAAGAAGATAATAGAGAAAAATATTCAAGGAATGTTATTTAATGTTCGTGATCTCTTAGCAAATATTGTTGAAATACCGCTATTATGCCATTAAAACTGTTATCCCTACAATAATTATAACGTATAATTGAATAACTCCAAACTAATTACAGTAATTTATTTAATCGCAATCAAACTGAACGGTAAACCGCTTTATGTCATTTAAATCTGAATTCGAAAGAAAAAGTTAATAAACAATATTATATCCATGACTAGTTCAGTGTGAACCGACCACTTCGTATCTACCCCGGAATCAGTAATATATTATTAGATATTCATAATTGATTGAAGGTAGGTAGGTACTTACCTACTCTTATTAAATAACACGTTAGCCTTTATTAACTACATGTAAGTACAGTTCAAGGTCTAATAAGTAATGAAAGAACTATGCCGGTTGTGTCATTGGTCGTCACTACAATATTAATAATGTCTCTCTGTGGAATATTCCAAACCAATTGCATAAGTTTTTTTACTTTTATAACTTTTGGTATAAATTCTATGTATGTGTAATCCTCGATATCTTAAATATTATTTTCTAATCTATGTAAAAGCCCCTACGGGCGTATAACAACAATAAATAAATAAGAAACGCGGTCTGCGGGGATCTCCGGTCAAAAATAAAGTGAACACAGTTAGAAGAAATGACATTTAAACTTATTTTATAAAAAAATGAAACAATATAACTTTGTATAAACCACTTATATGATGTACATTTTAGCTTTTGTGGCTGTACTTGCCAATTTTATAAAGGTTGCGTATATTTTAAAATACGCGATTTATAATTATTTGTATAACTGAATGAATTATAAGAAAATAAATGACAATGTTTATAAAAAAGCTTTGTAATTTGTAATTCAAAGTTTTAAAAGTGGTTAACGTACATTAATAATTGGTTGTAAAGTTTGAATCACTCAAACATAACACTTGTTTTAACAAAAGTTTTGAATTATTTTGTGAATAATTTTATAATAAATTATAAAGTTAATCAAGGGAAACAGTCACAGATAATATTAACCAATTTGTAGTAAAAAATAATCGTAAATGGTAAATTCACATAAAGTTTCACCTAAAATAATGGGTACAGAGAGAGATCTATTAAAACCATTCCAAAATAAAATCTTTCCAAACAATCTTTTCGTAACAATTTCGAAAATAATATCTTTAGATTTCCATTCAAATATCTACGTTCTTTTGATATGTAACTTCTGATTCTGACATTAAAATCCTACTTACAAAATAATGTTTATTATTGAAGGTTCCATGACAATTGATCCGGTGACAATTGGCCCGCCGAGATTTGCCCCGCCAACAGTTGACCCGCCAGTCAGTTGATCCCTCTACCAATTGATCCCTCGGACGGTTGATCCCCCAAAAGATTATTTCTTCAAGTAATCATCGCCCTGGTGTAACACCATCATTCAGAATTGAAACGATTCTTGAAATGACTTTGGTCATGTTTGGTGACTAGATCTGAATAGTCAGGTACATTTTTCACATCTCCTTCCCCTCCCGACTACTCTTTAATTTTGTTCCAACGTCTTAAGTTTAAATAGTTTTTTTTTAAAGTTTTTTATATTCTTTTCCGTTTTTAGGATATCTGGAAGGAGATTATTTATGTGAACTCCCTCGTGGCCAATACTTCTCTTGCCACTTTCAGTCTTGACAGTATTTGTGTACAATTTATTGTGTTGTCTAGTGTAACGTTCGTGTACCTGTGATGTTTTTATAAATGTTGTGTTTGTGTGTATAGAGAAGATGAAAAGACATATGTTATATTCGTACAATGTTCTTATTTTCAAAAGATACATTTCCTGGTATAGTTTTTTTGTGGGAGTGTCTGGGTTATAGTTGAAGAATTTTTTTAATAACTTTGTTCTATATTATTTGTAAGTCGTTTAAGTACGTAATGTATGTGTTTCCCCATATTTCTATTAAATAATTTAGGTGGGACTGGATTAAGCTAAAGTATAAGCTCTTAACCTCACAACATACCTTCCACAAAGGGATGCCAAAGTCTCTCTGGCTCCTGACGGTTAGGAGCAGTTGGGACACTTATGTGGTATTCAGATAAAATGAGTTATATTATAATATGTACTTTATATTTATAATAATAATAAATAATAAATTTGGACAACTTATATAGCGCTGTTTTTGCCAAAAATCGCCTCAAGAGCGCTGTACAAATTAGCATGGGTTTTACATTAGAATTTACTTAACTTAGGAGGCTCGATAACAACTCGTCTTGCAGCTATCAAGCGCATGGATTATTGGAATTCTTTAGTTACGTAGGAACCTTTAGCGGCTGTTTTCTAAGCCAATTGCACATATAAGTATTTTATGTATCGTATTTATCATTTAAAATATAATTAACAATATTGCCTTCCACAAACATTAATTTATCCTTAATTTGCTCGAGTTTTGCTGTAACCTTTACAAATTTATAACTTCAATTTAAAACAGTTGTACAGGAGATAATATCGCAGTTTTCCGCTATATATAATAATAGTTTACGCCATATGCATGTATATATTATTTTTACGTATAATAAGTATTGAAATAACATTATTATTTACAATAATTGCGGCATTTAAACCAACTACTTATTGGCATTGATATGGCGATAAACATAAAACTATTTACTCTTATACGATGCGTGAAACAAGTATGAAGGTAATATCTGTGGCCTTGCAAGAATATTCTGATAGTTAACTTGTTCTTATAAAATTTTTTGCTGCCTTTTTGAGTTACGAAATTAACTGGATTTTGACGAACGACCTCTTAAAAATATCACCCACGTTTCGAATGAACCGGAAGTAAACTGAAGGAGAAGATATAGAGGAAGGCTGGAAAGCATACAGTGCTCACTGATTAATCTGGGTACTAAGCGTGGGGCTCACCTCATTATTGAAAGGAAAATCTCGAGAAGACGCGTTTTATAGCCGTACGAGAAAATGGTATCTGGCGAACGAGGAGAGCATATTATATAAGACGATGAATGAATATAAATGAAGCAAGGCGTTCATGCCAAGACAGAATTGTGTAGTATAATATCCTTTCTGTCTACACTTGTGGGGAAACGGCGTGTTGGTTACTCAGTTATACCAAGATACCAAGTCCTAGAAGAACCGTCCTCAACAATAATCATAAAACTGAAACGACTCATTTTGGCGTACGCGAAGCAAAAATTGGGGGTACCCACGCAATATCATAGAACGATTGTAGATTTTAAAACTCAGCTCAACAAGTCGTGTTGCACTCTGTATAAATTTGCATTAATTGTATTTGTGTGACTTGATTGTGAAATTCATGTAAATAATAATGTATTAAAGTATTAAAAAATTACAAATGAAACGAGTCTTTCGACTGGTCAGTGGTTGAGTGGGCATAGCGCTTGGGTCCCACCCGAGCGTCGCTTGTTCGATTCCTCGGCTGGCTAAGTCCTTCATCACAATACAAGCAACATTTTCGGCTTTCTTTAGTGGTAGTAGGAGATTTTCAAACATTGTTGGGTTATTCGTAACCCGGGAATGTTTGTCTTTCTTTAAAAAATTAAAAAATTAAAAAATTAAAATAAATAAAAAAAACTTAAAATAAAAAAAATTAAAAATTACACCTGTACACAATATAGAAAGAGAGTACGGGGTGCAACAAATTTGTAGTAAGAGTCAAGGGGTACGCGGGCTCTAAAATATTAACAAGCGCTAGTCACTAGACTATATGAATAAAGAATGAAAGGACGACGTATGGAGAAATCAAAGAGACTTCTTTTAATAAGTGTGCGGGACGTCATGAAATTTGCCCCACTTTTTTCTCTAAATTAAAATAAACTAACGTCACGTCACAACTGTAAATTGTTCAGCAATATTTAAAAAATACATGAAACTCGGGTGACGCTGGATATTAACTACCTGTATATTAACATGTGATAATACTCATGTTTTTATGTAATTACCTTTTTTTTTTTTAAAGCGTGTGAAAAAATATTTTAATACCTCACAAGAGTCCCAACTGCTCCCGCCTGGAGTCATTGAGACTATGGCATCCCCAATTGGGGTATGATTTGAGTCTGAAGATAATGGGGGATGAAATAGGGAAGAGGAAGTCGGGCAAGTACCTGTCTATTTATATCTGGTCACCGTACACGCCTAAAGCCATTTCAAGTAACGATCAATTCTGATTGGTGGTCTTACACCAAGGCGATACTGGGAGTATCTTCATTATCATTTTTAATTAATTAATTGTGAAATAACACAAATTAATCAAATCAAATTTATTTCAGCACGCTGGGATTTCAACCAGCGCGCGTCCGCGTCGGGGGCCTTGCCCTTCGACCACGAGTACGACTGAATCGTTTTCTGATTTTTACGTTTCAAAATTTCGTTTGAGAATCGCTAATACTATCTTCAATGATGTGATAAAATAATAAATAAAAAATCATTCATTTTTCATTGATCCTTCATACCAGTTGTCCCCTGTGAAACGGACTGACACCTGTTTCAGTCTAGACATTAATCTAACGGGATAGTTTGTGAGGATGGAGATCTAATGACCTAATGAAGGTAGTAGAGGTCGATCATCACTACGAAGTAATCAACAATCATGATTCACGAGCCATCAGTGCCTAAGCATTCGCCAGTACCTTTACAGATAGATTCACAGTCAAGTTCAAACATGTTCTTGAGAAATACGTATAAATAAATGACTTGTATATAGTTTTTTATTCATATGAGGCATGACAGATTTTCTATCTTAAAAAAAAATATTTTATTTATTTATTTATTATGGAAAATCAACAGATATTTAACACATAATAATAATTTTATAATAAATTTTATAATAATTTTAAAATACCTATACCAACTGAACACTGTAATCTTTGTCGATTTAAACCTTTAGCTACTGAAGTGATTTTTTTACGTATAGGTACTCTGACGTGGGAGCCTGGGCGGCCTGTTACTTTAAATGTTTATATATTAGAGATCCATGAAAATTTTGGGGTCCAAATTAAAATTTATTGGACAATTTAAATGTATTTAAATAAAATAAATCACTTTTTTATTGTTAAGTAACTTATATTTGACAATTTGGATATTATATAATATTTTTTTGGCAAAAATCATTTGAAATCAGAAATAACTCTATATTATCTATTAAACTAAATAAAAACAATGAACTCACTTTTATTATAATATTTCAATAGTGTATCGAATAAACTATAAATAGTCAACTTTAGTAAATTTGTTTGTGTTTATTTTTATATAGTAAAAATCAACTTTTAAAAAGTCACGAAAGTACTGACGATGAGTCAGAGAGGCCCGCAGAAAAAAAATGAAATTACTTTACTTACAGAAATTTTATTATAAAAATATAAAATTTAAAACTTACGGCTCTGGCGTTACTGCTGGCGAAGCTGCTGGAAGCGGCGTATGCGTCGCGCGCGGGGGAGGGGAGTATTTCGATATTAATATTGTTGCTGCGACGGAGCGGCCCCCACGTCAGCAGTTAAAGGTTAAAGAAAACCGTTGTACGCAAAATATTTCAATTCATGGTCTCCAGACAGTTTCAAAGTTTCTTCGAGCAGGTAACCATAAGGGCCCGTTCCCACTTTCGGTTAAAAATCGAATGTCGTTCCGTTTGAAAATCGGATGCCCTAGTGTATGATGGATATGGAGCTGTTCACACATGTCCGACACGATTAATAGGTTCATAGGGTGATGTTTGTCTAGGTCTTGGCGGCGGATGCATTTCCCCACCTATTGCGTGGCGGGCCGGATCGGATGAGACTGGTTAAGGGAAAATTTTTAGATTTCTCCAGCCGGACTCTTTTGATTATCGCCTTGTGGGAGGATTGGATCCATACATCCGCCACTTCTGGATACATCGACCCCCAGATTCCTACCTACCCTACTTCCTCACCTTCCTTTCCCTAAAAAGACCCTCCACACAGCATCCGCAAATATGACATAAGTTCCGAGGAAAATTGTTTTCCTCGGAAGTGAGTGTGCTTTAGACCACACGACTGAAGTAAAACTTCACTAGCTTATATCTCCCTCTCAACTTCCGTTCGCCTCGCCCGACCGTTCGCGTCGCCGATCACACTTTTCATAACGCTCTCGTCACGCATTCACCAGCTTACTCCCCAAGTCAAGCGTGCGTAAAGAAGTTTTACTACAAAAAGTCGAATAGTCGAATATTTTGTCGGATGGATGGCCAGCAAAACGCGTCCGTTTAAAAATCGTGTCCGAACTCTCTCGCTCATAGGTTTGTATGAAGCTGTTCATACTTGCCGTCTTGTCGTTCCGGCGTGAACTCCACCACAGGCCCTCTACAACCCCTCAACCGGTCCGCTCCCAGTCTTAAGGAAGCATGCACGCAGCGCCTGCGTTATAATCCATTTTTTATCGATCCGTCTTTTAAACGAAGGTTGTGAACAAGGCGTCAAACATCCGAATTTTTATCGTCCGATTTTTAAACGGATATGGGACCGGGCACTAAGAAAAATAAAACATGATTAAGAAAGTCCAAATAAAATCGAAGATGATTTCACATTTAAAAAAATAAATTTTATTGAACCAACTAAACGGCCACCATCTCAAAACGGAAAGTACAAACAAATTTACAGACAGACGAAATGCAAAACGACTTAAAACAGGTCCTGGTTGTACTTGTTGCCAGCTACTGGGAGTTCAGAACCAGCTCAGCAACACGACACAGCCTTGTACTCGCATTTGTATTAACTAGTAGTATGTGTGTTGGGTGTGGTTTTTCTAATTGGCCTAAGTGCGCCATAATTACTGAAGGCCTCAGTCAATTTCCTTATTATCGCCAGTTGGCCGGCAGTTATTAGCGATCCGTATGCATTTCGCGCCCGCGCCGCTATTTATATTCATTAGCACATACGCCATAACGTGGCACCTTTAGTACAATATAGTACATAACATAACACCTTCACGGCGGCCTTAAACTTGTGTTGAAAAAACCGGACGTAAAGGGTGGTGAAGAAAATTTACAAAAATTTCAAAGGGCTCAAATTTTACATAGTAACGTATATAGTATTTTTCAATTTGGGATACGGGTATGGGTCTCCTCGAGTGGTTCTAATAGCTAGTGGCTTAGCAGGGGTGCCCGGGTTCATGGGGTGAGGTTTATTCGGGTCTTGGCGGTGGATGCATCTGCCCACCAGCTGCGTGGCAGGAGAGACTGGTTGAGGGTGACGTTTTAAAAAAAAATCAGAATGTGCAATTCACACGCAGTAAAAGTGAAACTAGAACTAGAAAGTCGCTAGATATCGCTTTCCTTTCTTTTGCCTGTTTATTTTAAAGTGGTCTGAAGATTGGATATTGATTTCACAAAAATAAAAATGTTTTTTTTTTTTAATTCGTAGGATTCGACCGTCCGTTCGCTTGATGTCTGCCTCTCTGGCCACTGAGACTTGTCGAGCGCCTAGCCTACAGAATTTACCGGATTATATTAGAACGTAGGACGGTCAAATAATAAATTTTTGTGACGCATTTCCGTTTCATCCGAATTTAAATCGCTAAACGGGGCTAAAGAAGTTTCACTTCAAAAATATCAACCACATGTGGTTACTGGTCACTCAGTCGAGTACTCGCACAACCCCCGCCCCTAGCGATTTTTTAAAGCTTTTAGTTGAAAAGAACAACAAAAATGTCCCCAGAGAAATTTCATTTATATTTTACATTCCAAATAATGTCAGGAATCACTGAATAAAAAGTAAGTCAAGTACGTCCCTTAACATCCTGTGTACGTATAATGAGACATAATACAATCAAAGAGATCTAAATAAGATATTATAAATTGATCTAGGCCTATAAACAACCCACCTATATCGGAATACCTCCTTCTGTTAAAGGTTTTATTTTCAAGTTAAATGTCAAAAAATACATTTATATTGAATAATATAAAACAGCTTCATGTTTATTACAAACCTAATATAAAGATTTAAAATGCGATTCTAGTTAAGTGACAATGTAAAGATTTCAATGAAGTGAAAAAGGTACATTTTTATAAAAACTTATCCATAATGTATCACCTACATAAATATCTCTTACATACATTGTTACCTAAGTACGAGTGACTTGTACAAAGCATATTTGCTGTTACCGTTAGACATCTATGTAGCTACTGGATTGCTTGTAGAAATGTCAACGGAATCAGTATTATGTGACAGCAAGAATGCTATGAAGTTGCGATGACGTATTGACTTCACTCTGTACACGGATATATTGTAAGTGTTTTAAAAGAAATAGATTCATCACAATGAATCAGAAATGATTGTTACACTGACAATTTTGCCAATTAAAACAAAGCAAACGCTAGGTAAGGTAAAGTGAAGTCAAGTGCATTAGTAGCCGAGTGGAGAAATGCTTCATGGTTCCCACCAAGTCGAGGGTTCACTCCCTTGCTAGCTTAGACTTCCATCATGCACAGGCAATATTTTCTATGAAGACTATGAGAGACGAGAAATCTGAGAGAGGTATCGAAAGAAAGATAAAAGCAGGTAGATAAGCTCTTATGCGGTATTTACATAGAGTTCTATGTAAATACCGCATAAGAGTCCCTACTGCTCCCATCTGGAGCCAGTGAGACTGTGGCATCCCCATTTGAGGTATGTTGTGGGCTGAAGGTTGAGGGGATGGGAAGGAAATGGAATGGGTATAAGAAGGGGGTGAAGTCCCTGGCTATTCTGATCTGGTCACTAAACACGGCTAAAGTCATTTCAAACAACGTTTCAACTCTAAATGGTGGTCTTACACCAGGTCGATACTAAGAGTGTCTTCCATTCTGGAACGTGCCGCAAATATACTATATATAATACCCGCACGCCTGGTTTTGAATCCGCCACCTTCGAATTGGTGGTCGAGAGCCTTCCTTACTCCTCGACCTCCAAAAAAGACCGTCAAAAAGAGACAACAAGACTGAAAAAACAGACTTGGCGCTAAAAAAATAATTGTCCAAATAAGTGAAGCTAGCAGTCCACAATGGAGTGCTGGTACTTTCCTTAGTGTATGGCAGTGAGAAACTGGCAGAGCAGGGATGAAAACTAGACTGAACAACGTAGAATTGAGATTTCTGAGGCGCACGTGTGATAAAACCGTGTGAGAAATTGACAGTCGGCAAAGAAAGCAAGACTGATGTAAGCGTGATGAGTAAGATTAAAAAAGGGAAACTCAGATGGTTTGGGCTGTTTTTATGTGAATACCTTACAAGAGTCTCAGCTGCTCCGGTCTGGAGAGACAACGAATTCCCCAATTGGGGTAGTTGTGAGGCTGAAGGTAGGGGGGAGGGGAAGGAAATGGGGAAGAGAAGTTAAGCGGCATGTATAGCGAATGAACGAAGAAAGAAGCTTAAGATGAATATTCACGTGAAATCCAATTTAGATACTATTTTGATTAATCTTTACGACGAATCGGCTTATAGTATGAACATCAAAAAATATGCTACGGATAAATCAAGGCTTTTACTAGATTCTCTACGTATTGAAATTACAATAAAATTATTATTTACGTAACAAAAAATATAAGCGTAAACCACAAAAAAAAATGTTTTCTCATGACTTAACTATGAAGTAATACAAGAAACAATTTTTTTTTAAAATACCCCTTTATGGCTGAGACTATTTTTGAGGTTTTCCATGTTCTAACTCTTTTTCGTTCTTACAAAATTATGCACAAAATAAATAAAAAACACTATTACGCTTACTTGCCTCGTGCAAAAAGACGCTCGATTTTAAAAATTTGCAGGCATGAGATTCGAAATATTTCTAGCGTTTATATTCCTCTTAAGAAAAATATATGACGCAAATGTGAATGGTAGAAAAAGCCGGGGACGCCCGAGGAAGACATGATCAAGTGAATCAGATACTTGAGTCAGGCTATGTCAAGAGTCAGAGTAACAGAAGAGTACATTCGTACGAGTACATTTGTACGAAGAGTACATACGTACGAGTACATTTGTACGAAGAGTACATTCGTACGAGTACATTTGTACGAAATTTGACATGAGTAATATAATATCTGGTTTCTAATCACGGATGTAAATTGACACAAATAAATGCGTGGCAATTAAGTTTGTTATTTGAATATAATATGCAAAAATTATAATAAACAATTCAGCCTGAAATGTTTACATATTTTATATATGAATATGGTAATTAAACTTATTAAAAGTATTCATTTATTAATTACTGATATGTTAATGACATTTCTCTCCTATGAATTGTTAATTATTTTCAGTGAATTTTCAGCGTACAGAGCGAATCGTTGGTAAACCGAAACGCAGCGAGAAAAATTCTGCATTAAACACGTGTGCATTTATGAAATCTAGAACAGTGAGCGTATTAAAATTTGGTCAATTTTTATAATATTGTAGAAAACGTACGTACGTATACATCGTGTATACATATCTATCTAACTTCATTAAAAAAAATTAGATGCGCCAGTGTGATGTACTGTTATTTTCTACGAAGAACAATACAATTCGGATGATCGGGAGTTTCAATGGTACTTCGGTTCATCTTATTTACAAGGAATATTTAACTGGACTTAACGTCCGTTATAAATGATACTCTGAGTAGATCTGCGGCAGGAGAAATGGTCAATGAAGGTATCCACCGGTCAATCGGATATCATTGGCTATCTTCGGGTATTCTTAGAGAGGTAAGGCTCTTGACTCGCAATCCGAAGGTCACGAGATCAAATCCCGGCGTTGCAAACAAATTTTATTTAATTAATTTGTGTTATTTCCCAATTAAATCATTTAAAATAATATATAGTATATTTGTGGCACGTTCCAGAGTGGAAGATACTCTCAGTATCGCCCTGGTGTAATACCACTATTCAGAATTGAAACGTTGCTTGAAATGGCTTTTAGCCGTGTTTGGTGACCAGATCTGAATCGCCAGGAACCTCCCCACCTTCCTCTTTCCCATCTCCCTCCCCTCCCTGCTACCTTCAGCCTCACAACATACTCCAATCGGGGATGCCATGATCTCACTGGCTCCAGACGGGAGCAGTTGGGACTCTTGTGCAGTTTTCATATAAAAAAATTAATAAAATTAGACCCGAACGGGCGACAGCTGTCTCTCTCAAATCGTACAACTTTACTGCTCTCTATTGAGACACATTATAACTAAATACAACAATCTTTACTACCGACATCTGTTGAGAGACACTGAATCTACATACCGATACACATACACTATAATAATAATGTTTACTTTTATTCACATATGAAACATTATCTTAGATATGAGATTAAAGGTAGATATGGCATGTTTTTAAAGAACTAGGACCAAACTGCACGGGCTATCAAAGTGGCGGAGCCAATAAAAGGTATGCGTTTGATGTGTACTATTGTGTACGTCGATACAAAGGCGAGGCGCCTCTGTGTATAGATACAATTTGAAACAATGTGTGTGGATGATGTGTGGACATACTAAGACAAAATACAAGAGCGTACAGTGAAATCAGATTGCCAAAAAGAACGAAGCAATTTTTCTACAAAAAAATAATGATATGGTAGGTATTATAATTTGCTGCCAAAAATCATAAAAAATAAAGCAACTGATAAATTTAAAATTAATTTTATGAAGCGCATCAAAAGTAAATAAAAAAATCAATAGTGTGTTTGTGAGTTATAAAAAAATTATAATTTTAAACTTAAATGTAGGTTTAACAAAAATTTTGTAAGAATACTTTAATAAAAATAATGGGAGGCGGGAATGGGTACTGCCGCCCTGGGAACCTTTATTGGATAACCAACACCTCTGCAATAGGTCACACCAAGTGGTTCGCTACGTTTGGTGATTCAGCAGGGGTGCCCGGGTTCAAGGGGTGAGGTTTGTCTAGGCCTTGGAGGCGGGTGACCAGGACACACTGAACCCCAGATTCCTACCCACCCCTTAGACCCCTTTCCTTCCCAGAACTCTCCTCTCCTTCCTTTCCTTAAAATACCCTCCACACAGCATCCCCAAAGATAACATATAGGGAAATTATTTTCCTCAGGGCCTCCTGTGTGGAGGTCATGTAAAAAAAATGTATAATATCATAATTTTCTGCTGAAAATCTTAAAAAATAAATCAATTGATAAGTTTAAAAATGATTTTATGAACCATATTAAAAATTTTAAAAAAATCAATAGTGTGTTTGTAAGTTATAAAAAATTTGTTATTTTAAACTTAAATATAGGTAAAAATAACTAAGACCGACAAAAAATATTAAACATAAATTAAAACCATAAAAATTTTCTAAAAATGAAAATAATGAAAATTTTTGAAATGGCCTTTCTCCTTTGTAACTATTATCTGTAGTAGTTTGTAGGTAGATATGGCTTTTTTATATAAAAAATATTCATAATAATTTTTTTTATAACTGCTTACAAAAAAATTGTGCAGGTGTTTTTTTATAATTGTAGATATACGTAGGTATAGGTAGGTACCTACTTTGGTGAACTTATGAAAAGAGTTTGAAAGGATATTTATAAATAACTGATTCTATTTTACAATCATATTTGTTTTTAGATGCACCGCACTGCACTCGAAGAGCGTATTCGCATACCTCAACCTGTACCCGGCTAGGCTAGAGTGAAATAACCAGTTTCTTTGGAGGGAATAATAATTACGTTGGGAAATAGTGCTAGCTAATATTTAACCCAGTGAGGCGTACGGCCGGTGCGGTAGTGCCACAGCTCTAAATAAATATTTATTTATTTATTTTATTTTAGGTAATGTAAAACGAACGAAATGTTTTTAAAGTACATACGGGTGAAAATAATACCTGTCGACGCGGATACACAACTTATTAAGATGAAGCCATACTAAATAATGCAAAATCATACAAAATCACATGTTTTCGTTTTGAAAATTTGATAGCTTAGAAGTATTATAGATTTTTTTTATTTTTTATTATTTAATATAGATATATAGTACAGTGGTTTTATATAAATTACATATCGGTACAAAAATTATTTAAAATTGCAATCTCACCAAAGAAGAAACTAGTTCTTGTGCTTGATGAGCGAGTTACACTAATTATAACAGAAATAGAATAACATTATGCAATAGGTAAGTATGTAATGGGAACAATTGAAACTTCTGGATTATCTATAAGTGTAGGTGTACATACATGGGATGCGGTTACGTACTAAAATATTATGCACTTAAGTGAAATTCGAAAAATCTAAATAAAATAGAGATGAATATAGATTGATAATACATAGAAAGAAAGAGAAAAACAGGTAATTATTAAGTTAATTATTCCCGATGAAGTGTAGCTTCAGTTTGAGTTTCAGTTTATTGATGTCTTTGTTTTTTTTTATTTCGATCGGAAGGTTGTTGAAAAACTTTATTCCTAAATAGATATAATTGTTTGGCATTAGTTTGGTATTAAATTTTGGTATTAAATTTTAGATGCTTCAATTAAATACTGTGTGTAGAGCATACCTTGGCCCTTAAAAATGTAGGTCATTTTTTTTATAAGTCTTTTAAAAAGCCTTTAAAAAATAAAGTATAAGGTCTATAAAAACACTTTCAAGTCCAAACTCTCATATTTATAAACCCCTTTTTCTGATTTGGTTTAATTGTATAATGTGGCAAATTTAGTTTCTTTTATAATAATCGCAAAAAAAAAATGATCTTTAAATGAACTTCACAAAATAAAATAAAATATGCATTTTCTCGTTGATATTTTTTGACATCAATCAATATGGCCCGCACTCTAAGAATTCGGATTCTTGAAGTGACCCTTATGGCATGGGCACAAGAACCATGACGAAATTTAAATTTCAGTTTTCTTACAATAAAAAATGCGTAAAACAGGAATTAATATTTTTTACAGGCCTTTACGAAATCAACCTATAAAAAAATTTCTCAAATACCTTTTCCAACCTTTCCAAAAGCTTTTTCCTAAATATTTATAAACTCCTCCCATAAAGGGCGTGAATTCTGATTTCGACTTTTTCCTGAACTAGAGGATCGCCTTAAAATAGAAAGTTGTAAATTTTTAAATATATACTCGTCAACCAATGCATAGATAATGGAAAAAAATTGTGTCTAAGTACAATAAGTACCTAGAGTAGTGCGGTTCTGAACTGCACAAATAATTTTATAATATAGAATTATATATTATTTGTTTTCTAAATTATTTAGTTACTCAACGCACGGTCAAGAAATAAACCAAATTAGATCAAAAATTACAACAAAGTTCTTTTTTAGGTTTTTTTTTAAAGTGAAAACTTCTTTGGCACCGTTATGATTATGAAACTCTTTGAAAAGAAAAAAAGCGAAAACTTAAAAGAGACGTACGCACATCTATAGGATTTAGCCTGCGAGATAATGAGATAGTATAATCGGTCTCCTCTTTGTGCGGTGCTTCGTAGTCTCCCCACTCGTGTCTACTTTAGTTATCTGATGGTTTCACTTCCACTGCGTGTGAATTGCACACTCTGTTTTATTTTGTTTTTTATTTTATTTATTTGTTTGATGACTCAATGCATGGTCACGAAACAAACCCAATTGGACGAAAATCACAAAAACCTAATTTTGGTGTTTTTCTAACCATCTGCGGGATTTAATTTTCAAGTTTTTATTTAGGATAGTTTTTCAAGTAAAAACTTCTTTGGCACCGTTGTGATTTGAAACTCGATGAAACGAAAAAAAGCTAAACTAAAAAGAGACTTACAACAAACACATATGTAGGTCTACATCTGCGAGAGAATGAGATAGTATAATCGGTCTTCTCTTTGTGCCGTGCTTCGTAGTCTCCCTCTTGTCTACTTTATGTTTCTGAAGGTTTCATTTATACCGCGTGTGAACTGCACTCCGTTTTTTTCTTCTTCTTTATTTGGTGACTCAACGCATGGTCACGAAGCAAACCCAATTTAACCAAAAATCACAAAAAAGTTATTTTTTATTTTTTTTTATCAATCTGCAAGATTTAATTTTAACGTTTTTATTTAGGATAGTATTTTAACTAAAGAAATAATGTTATATTCACGGGTTCAATAAACTGACAATATTTGATTTCCTGGTAATTCCATCATTATAAATGGAAAATGTGATTGTA
This sequence comes from Limnephilus rhombicus, assembly GCA_929108145.2. Lineage (NCBI taxonomy): Eukaryota > Metazoa > Arthropoda > Insecta > Trichoptera > Limnephilidae > Limnephilus > Limnephilus rhombicus. The sequence goes on from OV815292.1 coordinate 26,077,671, forward strand.
CAGCGACGGGGAATTCGTTCTACAGAACAGAAATGAACCAAAGTGAAAAAATTCCAGAGAGAAACCCGACGCTTTACACTGCTAGGCTACTAACCGATCCAATTATTTCGCTTATGTTTCTTACGACAGCTGTAAAAAGATTTTTTGAAGTCTTTCAATCTTTGTTCGATCTTGTAACAGCAAATTGGCCGCACCCATTTAAAATGCCCGAAAAAAACGCATTTCATTTTTTTTCTCGTCAAGGCGAGAATCAAATCTGTAACCTCTCGTCTCAAAGTCACATTCGTATTCTACATTGCGATGGAGGCCGATCAAGGATTTTTTTAGAAATTTAACACAACGGAATTCTGTCGTTTCCCGGAGCCGGTTGTAACTACCGTTTATATTGGCACCAACCATTCAAGATTAATTCATGCGCTTTAAACCACATTAAGTAGTTAATATGTTTCTGTAATAAATGGAAACTTCATTATGTTTAAGGGATTAAAAAATTATCGAAAAAAGAACTGACTAGTATTCTAAAACACCTCGTCATAAAAGTAACTGAAAACATCCTATCCAAAACGTACCACTGAAACTTCTAATGAGAAGGACTAAGAAAATATTATTTATCTGTCAAATATATGTATATATTTTTTTTACATGAATAGCGCACAAGAGTCCCAATTGCTCCCGTCTGGAGCCAGTGAGACTATGGCATCCCCAATTTGGGTATTTTGTGAGGCTGAAGGTAGTGGGGAGGGGAAGGAGATAGGGAAGAGTAAGGTGGGGAAGTACCTGGCTAGTCATATCTAGTCACAAAACACAGCTAAAGCCATTTCAAGCAACGTTTCAATTCTGAATGGTGGTCTTACACCAGGGCTATACTGAGAGTATCTTCCACTCTGGAACGTGCCGCAAATATACTATGTATTATTTTAAATGCATAAATTGTGAAAAAACGCAAATTAATCAAATGAAATTTATTTGCCACGCCAGGATTCGATACTGCGACCTTCAGTTTGTGAGTCAAGAGCCTTACCGCAGGACTACGCCGGCCGTCATTATGTATGTAAATAAATAAACCAAAAATAAGCGGACAATAAGTATAGAAAAAATCGATTCCAGCCCTGACGAATTTCCCATCTCACTAGGTGTCAAAAGCCTATATTGAGATTGCATTTTACAGGAATGGTTGTTTATTCAGCTAAATAAAAATGACAAGCAGATAACTATTTACCAAAATTTAAAAAACATTTTTTTTCACATGAGCTCCGCACAGGAGGCCATGAGGAAAATAATTTCCCTCAGGGCCTATGTCATCTTTAAGAATGCTATGTGGAGGGCTTTTTTAATGAAAGAAAGGAGAGGAGAGTTCTGGGAAGGAAAGGGGTTTAAGGGGTGGGTAGGAATCTGGGGTTCAGTGTGTCCTAGTCATCCGCCTCCAAGACCTAGACAAACCTCACCCCTTAAAAGTTTGAAAGAAATTTTGGACCAGAAGTTGAAGGAATTTGGAATAAATTACAAAATATCTTCTTAAAATGTCAAAAATATACGTATCATAAATAAAAAATTTAATTAAACTATATATTTAACAAACACCCTTTAAATTAGGAAGTGTTATAATTATACAAATTTCTCAGTCGCCATAATATAAGTACCTACTATAATTCCGTAAAATTAACTAGGTCCTCCTTTAATCGCCTGCAAAGATATGTGTAGAGGTGTACGAATTTTATCGCTACTAATTGGCAAATAAAAATTAACGTTGTGTTTGCTTTGCATATTATATTTATTGAAATTGATTCTACATATTTTAATCTGGCTTATTATGCGACAGTTAAATTAAAATCAATTTGGAGCATTTTCGAACCGTTGGAATTACCATTATTATAATGAGCCTCTTTAAATGTAGGTTGAATGACGAACTTGTTTTATTTTCGACTACATTCTTTCTAAGACGAGGAAATAAAATATATTTTATGGTGGGTTGTTTTATAATCTGCTTTTCGTTACGGATGCACGAAGAATTGGTTTAATTCGGTACTTATATTATTTACAAACTAATGTTATTTAAATTTTAAAAGTTCTTTTGAAAATAATCGCGACATTCATTTTATTTTGTTATTCATAATGGAATAAAATGTCAAGTAGGCTTAAAGAAGACTTGGCACGTCCGAGTGAATCAAATATGTACTTTATTAGGTCATGTCAAGAGTGCGAATAATAGAAGAGCTTGTGTTAGATTATGCGTGAATTAAAATATGTCGCTATCTTTGCCTATCTACACTTGAGGACCGGCGAAGGATGAGCGATCCATATTTCTGTTTTAAATTCAAATTTCGGAGCTTGACTGACGCGAACTCTTGAGCGGAATCAATTTCAGAGTACCAACTCGATGCACTAGGCATATTTATGTCACAATTCACAGACAAATTACGTAGCCAACTCGAAAATTCCTAGCTTACATAGTTTAGCAAATGATAACGACATTTTAATGTAACAATTTAGATGTTAAAAACATACTTAAACAATTTATTTATGTAAATTTATTATTTCTGATATTTTGAATTGATTATTTTTTTCTTTTAATTTTTTTCGGAATTTATATCAAACTCTGATATATATAGTACATGTACAGAAATCTACCCACGCTTCATTACATGTTTGTTGTCGGTGTTTTTATATTCACAAGTTAGACGGACTTACATCACATCACAATCTGATAAGAAACACTTTCGAAATTTCAGTAATAACTAATGCTTTTCACAAATATAGATGACATGTCATTATCTGCATTCCTCATCATGATCATATTTGTCATGTAAACAACATGAGTTGACAGAATACTTAACATTGTATCTAAATTTACTATTTGGCTAGCTCAGCATTGTTCAATTCGAAAATGTGTAAAAACGAATATGAAGAAACAAATAAAGCCTAAAATTAAAAACGTATTATTTTAATTAAGCCAAATAATTTATTGTATTTAACCAACACTGAACCTTGCGAAATGTTGCTTTTTCATGTTAAAATTAAATAAAATTAAGAATTTATTAATAGTTTTGTATTAATAATAAAAATTATAAAAGCATATCAAATTTCAATACATGGTCACCCTACAGGTTTCCAATATAATTTATTAGGTTCCTACAGCTAAGTTACCATTATCTGTAAGAAACCTTAATGTTGTTAAACCTTAAACCTTAATATTGTTCTTTCAATACCTACATTATTTTTATTACTTTATGAAATTATTAATCACAACAGAGACTTGTTTCTAGTGACGTCGAAAAATGATTTGTCAACAATAATACTTACTGTAAAGAAATAATAAATAATGAAATAATTAAAAACACTTTGTTTTTACCACAATAAACTTTATTTAAAAGTCATAAAAATAATAAATATAAAAATAAAAAATAATAAATAAATAAAAGACTTTCTTTTGAAATATTATCATTTTTGTCAGATTCTCACAAGAATCAAAAATCACCTTTTCCCAGTTAATCATTAAAGCATGACTTTTTTATAAAAATGTTCAAAGAATTATTATTAATTTCGTATTATTAGTAGTAATTCCAAAACCGTTTTTCAAATAAAGACATTCATTGATTATTATAATCATTATTTGTCATTTGACATTTCAACATTTTTGTTGAACATTGTAGTTTCTCAAATAAAAACATAAAAATGACAACTTTGGGACAACCTTGAAAAATGAAGCTCGACTTAATTAAAAAGTCGACCAGAAATAAAATAAAGCTGTTTCCCCTTTTTTGAAAGATCTATTTATTTTGGATTACCGTGTATAATTTCAGAGCCGAATAAACTGACAAGAGAATAACGGTACTTAAAAAATAACAAAGTAATAAAAATGGAACAAAACTTTAAAAGATCATTTGAAACAGTTTTACAAATCAGATGAAAATGTATAGAAGAGCATAGAAGCAAAACAAGCAAGCTTCCCAAACATGAAAATACATTTTATTGGTTTTTCTTTCATAAGCACATCATTGATAATTTTCATTTTATTTAAATAATTGTTCCTTGTCTAATTTATTGTGTCAACACGTACAAAATGTGATAAATATTTACTACACTGCAAAAAACAATACTTCGTTTCAACTGTAAGAAAAATTTATCAAAATTGCCGAAAATGAGAAATAATACATTTAAATACTATACAATCCATTATTATTCATTGTTTCGGGGTTTTCGTTACAATTTTATTCTATTTGATGGAACCAACCGTCAAATGTTACGTTGATAGTAGGTACAAGTTTTATGACATTTGAAAATAGATGTGTTGTCAAAATTACAAAACTATTAACGGGAATTATCAATATTTGTAGAATATCGGGTAATTTGCATAAATCGAAAGCTTAAGGAAAAAATTCACCGAAAAATCGAATCACGCGGACGTCCCTTCAAATTCAAATAAGTATTGGAAGTAAATTCGTAAAAAGACTACTTATTCTCGCGTAAATCGAATCTTCGCGGCCGAACACCTTCAAATTCAGATATCCGAAGTAAATTTATAAAAAAACGACACATATCAGACTAAGTCAAAATTTCGCGGATGATTGACATCGCGGCCAAGTCGTCAAATACAGATATTACAAGTAAATTCATAAAACAATATGACATATTTCCGTAAATCGAAATTTCCCGGACCATTACCGTCGCGGCCAGGTCGTCAAATACAGATATTCGAGGTAAATTCATAAATCGAAATTTCGTGGCCCATTACTGTCGCGGTCGGCCCTTCAAATTCAAGTATTTGAAATAAACTCATAAAAATACAACATATTTCCGCGTAAATTGAATTTCGCGGCCAATTAAAGTCGCGGCCAGACCGTCAAATGCACATATTTGATGTAATTATTTTTTTAAATAAGTATGACATAATATTTCCGGGAAAATCGAAATTTCTCGGCCGATTACCATCGCGGCCAGCCTGTCGGATTTAGATTCGAATCAGGACTGTTTATAACCGCAATATGGAATATTTTCAGCATTGTCTTCACAAAACATCGGTCTTCCAGATTCACCAATAATTTTTCAAACAAATGAATTTTTTTTCGAATTATGCCAATGTATTCGAATTCTTTGGTGTCGACGAAACGCCAAAAATTTAAATCAATACTACGTAATTTTTTTTCCGTTTCTAAAACAAAATTTTGAAAGCCCACATACGAGTATCAAATAAAATTTGTCAGGGAAATATTAAAAAAACTGCTCCTGAAATCCTGTAATTATCAGGTAATTTTGAAATTCTTTTCTGCGGCTACCCTGATTTTTTTGTTTTTTAGTGGTTGATTTTTAATATTTTTCTTACAGTTATTACGTTGAAACGGAGTATTGTTTTTGGTAATTATGCATATCTAGAGTTTGGCGGAATTGAAAATATTTACCATTACTTTCCACAAAATTATGATATTTCATACTTTAAAACGTTTAGAGTTTCTTAATAAATATTCCTTTAATTAAATTGACAGCACCACAAAAGAAACAGGAGTACCTGCCTACGATTGTATCATTAATTTTTACTTTAAATGTTGTTTTACGGAGATTGCTGTATTTGCTTTTATAGCCTCCACTGATTATCGTAGTATTATGGTACCTACTTACTTTTGGTGTGAAAATGGGTACTCCAAAATGCACCGTAGCACTTAAAAATGTAACGAACATTAATAATCACTTCACTAAAACCGTAACACATTCAAACGCGGCATGTTCCAAATTAAATTTGATATTTCCCACGAATCGGTCTGTTCCAAAACTATAATAATTACGATAAGCTCGCGCACTCAAAACTGGCAACTGGTAATTCAATTAGAAAATTTCGGTTCAGTTTACTGCCGGTTTGTGGTCCGTTTCACCGCAGAAAGCACGTAAAATGTAAAATACAACACAGTTTCAACTAGCCACGTAACACGACTGTCAAATTGTTAGTAATTAGTTATTTATTCACTCAAACACTCAAAAATGCATCAAAGAAAGGAGTACATAACCAATTAAATGCAAAGTAAGTACTGATTTGAAATGCATTCGATACGTGGAAGGGTATTTAAAAATAAAATTTTCTTCACAACACAACACTACGGTATCTATCTACCTCCTAAATGTTACTGTTTTGTTTATAAATTCACTGGTTTGCTACAGTTTCGCTATGTTTAGTTTGTTGTTTTAATAGATTGCCACGCCGCACGTTCGTGCATAATCGAATACACCAGATGTGGTAGTTTTCTCTCTGGATTGATAGTTTCGTACGATTATGGCGGGAGTAGTAGTTGCGCATTGCCCGCCGGTTTGATGACAGCGCCGCGCATGCGTCAGTCAGCTGCGCTGCGCAACGGTAAACTGCCGAAGACATTTAACATAACCTATAAGTTTTTCTCTTTTACGTCTCGGAAGCGGGGAGGGGGGTTGCGGCGCGCGGATTTAAGGCTGCTTCACATAGAAAGGCTTTATTTACGTTCACAGTTAATCGATGAAACCAATACATGTTTCTATAAAAAAATGTTTAATTTAAACATTAATAAAAATAAACTCAAACTCTTGTTGCAGATAATGAATGAACAAATGAAAATGGAATATCCTGGTAGGGTTACCAATTTAAAAAAAAAACCTCTAAAGAATGGCGAAAAATTTTGACATTAAACCTTATAAATTAAAAGAGAAAATATGTTATTCAGACAGCACGCGTGGTTGCATCGAAGTAGGTCCAGTGGAAATTTTTGAGATTTACTGCGTTTAGTTCGGCAGACATACTGAAACCAGCTGCCACAAACACGTCACTCTGGAATATTTTTTTGTTAAAAAAAATGTCTTCCTGTGATTTTGAGATATGCAAAAATCATTATCGATGTAAAAATAAAATAAAGCGAGATAGGGAAAGCAGAAACGCATAAGAGAACGTACCCATACTACGTGAACTGTTTAGGGGGGGGTGATCTTCAAACACCACGCTTGGTCACAATGGGGGGGCGGGGGGGTTAGGTTTTTATCACGTAGTCAACTTTTTAATACTTTTTCCACTTTTAATTATAGGTATGCATGCACTCTTGACGTCATGCAGCAAGCGCCGTATTAATAATGACAAATATAAGCCAAATAATATTTTTTAAACTTTTTGTTAACAAGAAATGGTTCAAAACCATATTTATGATTTATTGCGTGAAAACTGTAGGGGGAGAGGGGGGATCTTGGAATATACTATACGTGGTCACCGAGGGAAGAGGGGGGGGGGGGGTTAAAAATTGCAAAAATTGGGTCACGTAGTATGGGTACGTTTCTTAATTGTAGAAAGAACAACAAAAACAAGTTGCATCGAAATGTTATTTCAAAAATATTCGTATTATGTATGTCTAATTTTCACGAAAGAGCACTTAAACCAAGTTAAAAGTCATTTGCACGAAAAAATATTTCTAAGCTAAATTTAAAATATTTAAGTCTGAGATAAGCTCTCATTGTGTTGCAGCCCAAAGCAGTCACGACTAATCCGGCGAGCGCCTTACAACAGCCTACCTCAACGGTGGGGGGGACTTTGAAGCCGGGGGGGAGGCTCGAATCCACCGTACCACGGGGGGTACGGGGGCTATCGGGGGGGGGGGTATTCAACAGTACTCGCGGCACGGGGCGCGGGGGACCAAAATGTCGGTTGCCGCGAGAAGCAAGAAGGTACCTACCTATTACTATATTTTTATTTGTATTTATGCTAGTACTGTTGTACTGTGTTGTCGTGGGGGACGCACTTATACACGTAAAGGGTGGCGCACACACATGCATGATTGTGTGTTGTTGGGCTGTTTTGGTTTCCAATAACGATACAGTTGAATGTGGGACTTTTAACTTAGGGTTGCCGTCAAAAAATATATTTTTTAGTTGATGATTGTATTGCCGTAACTATGAATGAGATAAAAATATGACTTAGGTTTTCGAAATCAATAAGAATTGAACTAACCATTACATTTATTACATTACATTACATTTTTCCATAGGGGTGGGCAGAGAGGTTAGACCACCACACAACTCTGTCCTTGCACACATTCTTTGATTCATTCAATTCATGGAACGTCCCTTACATGATTTTTTGACCAGTGATAGTTTTGATCAGAGTTTTTTTTAATCATGTATATTCAAATAAATATGAATTATTCGAGAAGCAAATTAAGTCCCTGAAATTGGATAATGATATATTGTACCCTTAATGTAATTTACCCTTACTTAAACTGTAATATTTAATATTAAAAAAAAAAAAAAATTATTGTCCTTCTATAACTATTATTTTATAAGTTATGTACCTATCTAAAATAATGTTGATATTTATTTCACAAGTTCTTTGATAAATAATTGTGTACACATTTATTAGAACATTATTATTTTTTTTGCATGTAAATACTTCTCCCATAAATACGAGCTCCTAGAGCTCAACTCATGGAAAAAAAATACTCATAAAATGTTGTAATTTTTTGGCTCATCTTTTTTTTAAATGATTTTTATACGCACCAGATTTAAATGTCCGGGTTAAATTTTCCCCACAGGAAAAACTAAACCCTTTCACACACTTCCCCAAATGATTATCAAGTCAATCCACGCTATGCAATTGCACTATATAAGTATTATAAATACAAAACAATACAAGAACAACATGTCAACCTACCAGAGATCAAATGGGAAAATAATTCACCGACTCCAGATATTTTCATATAAGAGGGTTCAGCTCTGTGGAATTCCTTTGACCTATAAATCCTACTTATCCCTCAATATAAATATTTTAAAAATCTTTTGTAATCCTTCATGTGTATAAAATGATTGATTTTTGCATTTTTATATATAAATTCTTTGACTAATCTAATTCATATATTATCATTATTTTTTTTTTAATATTTGTTTATTTATCTTAAAAATGCTACCTATTGTAATATTACAGGTCTTCTATTAAAAGCGTTTGCTTGTGGATGGAAAAAGAGTTTACATTTCATATATACAAGTACAAATACAGTCACATATTTTAATATATTGGTACAGTTATTACAATGCAGTTAATACATTTCATGTATGTACAATTACTATGTCAAAAACTAGAGTTCTTTAATGTTCTTTAAGAGGCATTTAGTCCCTTAAAAATATTTCTCAATTCACATTTTTAGAAACACTTACCATTACAAATTGATTCCACTTATTTTTCATTTTCTATCGCTTCTTTGATTGCTATCAATTCCGCATTCATAATAATGCAATTTTCATTCAATAAGAATATTTTTTATTTGATCAGTGTTTGATTTACTTGATCTCGCCATGTGTTTCCCGTCGCCGACTTCTTCAACCATTCATACCATAATTAAATTTAGTTCTTGCCGCCCTGGGGTAGGGCTCAAAATTCAGATTACAATACGCAGCATCAGCATCCCCTAAGATAAGATTTCTCAACCATTCAACAGCGATCGACTAATCGACCGCCGAGAAAAATTTGTCCCCAATCATTACGAAATTTTGAAAATAGTCAAAAATACTATATTTTGTTGTAATATTAACACCTATGGTTCCATGACATTTGATCCCCTGACAATTGGCCCCGGCATACTTAAATACAATATTTCCATTTGTATTTCTACTTTTCTAAAAAAAAATAATTTTTCTTAGTTTTTCACTTAATTTTATGTATGTCTTAATGTTTTAATTTATAAATTTGCATAGAATACATGAGTTCTTAACACACAGAGAAAACCAGAAATATGTCATTTTTAAATCAGATTTTAGACGTATTGACTCTTTTCCACAAAAAATTATGAATGGATTTCGAAAGATTGTTCTTTTATCTAGCATTCGAACATTTTAAATTTTGAGAAAAAATGTATATTTTTAGTATAATAAGGTTATACCATAGGTCGTTGATAGATTTGTTAAATTTTCCAAAAATATTTTGTATTATACCACACCCATTTCAAATCATATAATCATACAGTAAAATAAATCAATGCATTATCTAGGTATCGCATGTTTTAGAATTTTAATCTAGATTAAATAAAATCATTAAAAAATATAAACGTACATGTGTTTCTTGACGAAAATTGTTCCGTTTGTGTATTTATTTGCGCACTTACAAACTAATATCTTTCAGATTTTTTTTTACATTCTTATTTTACTTAGACATTATTAAAAAATGATAAATACTTATAATCAAAAAATAATTACAAAAAGTACAATATTTTAATAGTTTTATCATCACGCCTTTCAGCATTTTAGGATGTAGGTATAAATTAAAGCAAATTTGGAATGAAATAAAATCGATATTGAGTTATAATTTAAAAAAAAAAAAAAAAAAATCTTTCTCATTGTAACCGCCCTGCACGATCGTAAGAACAACTTTCGACGAAATGTGGATTTTCGGCTGCTGGCTGGTTAAACGCTCTTAATCTTTATTATTAGTTTATGTATTTCAAATTTTGAATTTTCATTTTTATTTCTATTATTCTTGAAAATATGATTTTTTTTCTTTATTTTTGACTTACTTTTATGTATTTCTTAATTTTTATTCAGTATGTTTAATTATCTGTTTCAGTAAAATAGTATTTTTTAATTCATATTTAAAATATTAAATGTATATGACTACAACAACATAGCCTAGTGTGGTAGCCAAAAAAAGAAAAATCTGTAACCAATAAAATTTTACGAAATAAAAATAAATAAATAAAAAAATACCACTTACACCAAAAATAACAAAGTGTCCGCGAAGGGTGTGCAGTGTGCACGGGGAATGTACCGCAGAATAACAAAAAATAGAAAACATAATTTTATTCAAATGCATCAAGGATAAAACTACTTGTCTATGTACTGTAGATACAGTATATAGACAAGTAAGCTTAAAGGGAGGGGTGGTCCAGCAAAATCTCACGTTACTTAAAAATAATATACGATGTGGCCCAAATTTATCTCACTAAGGGGAGGGGGTCTAGATTTGAAGAAAAACTGCTCACGTAATTAATGTATGCCCCCTTGGGCCTAGAGATTCTGGCTGGAAAGGATAAATGACCTCGCTCAACTAGTCTCTCTCGATCCTGCTCACTACGCAGCAGGTGGGCAGATGCATCGACCGCCAAGACCTCGACAAACCTCACACTTTGAAAACCTCAAACGTTGTGAACCGCTTGGGATGACCTATGGCAGAAATTTTGGTTACTCAACAAATGGTTCCCGGGGCGATGGTACCAATACCCGCCTCCAAAATTGCTGCATACTATACAGTTTATTTCTTTGTTTTATATATGCAAAGAAGTTCAAATGGAAGAAGAAGTCGGGGACGCCCGAGGAAGACATGGCACGACCAAGTGAATCAGATACTTGAGTCGGGCCATGTGAAGAGTCGGAATAATAGAAGAGCATGTATGAGACGATGTATGAATGTGAACGAGGCAAGGAGTGTGTGCCAAGTTCGAGTTGTTTGGCGGTCCGTCCTCTCTGCCTACCCATGCGGAAAACGGCGTTATGGTTAGTTAGTTAGTTAAGAAGTTCAATTAATTAATGGGCAGAAATGCTCCCCAGGCGATTCTCCCACTGTAGCGACGATGTAAGGAAATTTCCTTTCAAGACGTACTGCACTGCCCTGTATACATCTGAGGTGTGAACATTATAATAAGCTGAGGGTGTACTACAACAATTTGAACGGGCAACTTAGCAATTTTCAAAGTTCTGCAGTGCCTCGAAGACGTTCACTGAAGGAAGGGTGCACTCATTGCCCGCCTTACTTCGTCCCCGACTAGCCGACTTCTGGGGCAGGACACGGAAGTCAACTAACGTCATTGTCGTGGCTGCATTCGAATGGTTCAGCTCTCCACTCAATGAATGATGTACGCAGATGACCCGGTGACCTCCCTGATGGACGATCCTTTCATTTTAATTTAATAATTTCTGATTAAATTTACTTTTAATTTCAATATAATTTTTTTTATAATTATAATTTTATTTTTAATTTAAATTTAACTCTCCCCTCTCCCACCCACCAATCCCACAATATATTCAGTCCCAGTACATTCAGTTTTCAAACAGCTCGCATGCCACCTATTATAATTTTTTTAATTCAAATTTTCCTTTTTCAAATATTAAAAATATTCATTTTTGTTTATTATATAAGAACAATAAAATATTGTAAGAATAATCAATCAAATTTGGTAACTAACATAGGTACCTGTTTAAAATATCTATAATTCTTGATTTGATTCAAATTATTATATAAGTAGATACTTCAAATTAATTCATTAATTTAAAGAGTTTTGAAAATTGAATTCTGATTTGACAATCATTGTTTTGCAAAATATCATTCGGGTCGTCAAATGTCGTTCCCGGGTTCACGGGATGAGGTTTGTCTAGGTCTTGGAGGCGGATGACCAGGACGCACTGAACCCCAAATTCCTACCCACCCCTTAATAATAATAATATATGCAAGGGAGTGCAATGCAATACATTCCATATTTTAAAATAACAAAAAGAGATAAATGATAAGTTAAGTTAAGGTAAAAAGTAAATAACAACACATAAATTAAATTAAATAAACGAATAAGCATTAAAAATGAAACTGAAAAGAAAAAATGATGTAAATATCAAACACTAAAATGATTTTTAAATAGCCGTTTACGGAGGGTATTTCATCGTCTCCCGTCTCCAGAGGGTCATCAGGGGAGATTCCATCCAGGCAGTCATGGCGGTGACGATCGCATTCTTCCAATGGCGCAGTCTGCGCCATAAACTTCCCATGCGGTGGCGGAGAAGTGCACGGAAAGTACCCTTTTCCTTCTCAGAATTCTCCTCTCCTTCCTATCTTTAAAAAATTCTCCATACAGCATCCCCAAAGATGACATAGGCCCTGAGGGAAATTATTTTCCTCAGGGCCTCCTGTGTGGAGCTCACACAAAAAAAAATAAAAATAAGGAAATCAATATTCGAACGCTCACCATAATTCATATATTTTTACACGTGTCTTTGTTTTACTTATTACATATGCTATAAAATAACACCGGGAAGCATAACGTTCACCACATTAGTATGAAATTTTGAAATATCCTACTAATGACACAGAAAACATCAAAATTTAGTTTAATTGACCAAAATTTCTCTGTGTTATAATTGATTTGGTGGTATTTGTAAGTAATCTGTGTGTATACCAGATAGAGGAAACACTTTTACAAATAACTGCACACTCAACTCAAATTTCGATATTTCGGAGACTGACTATTCAACTGAACGATCGATATACTTTCAACAAAAATTCGCCTGAAATCAAAGTGTTGCCATATAAAAAAAATAAATCATCGTGGAATTTTACAAAATTAATAGAACATTTTTGGAGACGGGACATTTTCATGTAGTGACGTCAGGAGCCCAAATAATGGGTTTATTTATTTTAAAAAAAAACTACATTTCTAAAAAAATTTACTAACATTTTCGTAATCTTAGTAAAAAAATCTATCCACACGATTTTTTCCAAGTCGTTATGAAATCCATGCAAGTGGCCTATTGATTTCCTTTGGTTCACTGTATTTTTCTGATAACAAGTACCGTTTCTCTAGAACATTTGAAATGGAACTGCTCTTGTCAAACAATTAAGGCATTTCCATAAAAGAGAAAAGAGTCCAGGAATGCTTATCTTTCACCCATTCCCCCTATATGGTCAAACTCCTTTTAAAACATAGCGGAATAATCACGATGGGAGGAGATCTCTTTTTTCATGAGACATAATATACCTTATATGAAAAATATCTGATAACAATAATAATTGATACTAAAAATAATTATAAATAAAGTTGGCAGTCACGACCGGTCTCAGATTGGGGTAAGTAGGTTTTAAAAAAAGAAAAAATACAGAACCTGCAGAGTTGAACAAACTAAGCAAGGCATTTGTTTGATTTAGAGCTCCCTAGGTGAGACCTCCAATGGTCAATCCTTCTTCGTGTGGAAAAGGTTTGGTTCCGGATTCGCGAAGAACTTATATTTTCTATGTGATTTATCTTGTTCCAATATATAATTACTAGTTGGTACCCGGCATAATTCCATTCAAAGAAATAAATTGATTTTCCTTGCATGTCACTTAGACATTTTTCATGATTCCTTGCAAACATAGAAAAATAATTTATTAAATTTCTTGGCGTGATATAATTGTTTTAAAATTACTTACACTTAACTTTTCATTAAACTTTAATCAGTCAGTTACAATTAGTGAGCATATAATTCTTGATTTCAAAATGTCTCCTTATCTCCCCCCCCCCCCCCTTCTTTTCTTCCTTTTTATTATTATTACTTCATTCATTCAATAATTAAGTTTTAAGACCGGTTCATATCTCAATGACATTCTATGGACTTACGTAATAGGTACATAACCATGTAATAATTTAATTTAACATACCTTATAATCTGTATTATAATGTACTGTGTATGTCTTGATAAACAAATAAATAAATAAATAAATAAAAATGTCCTTTCCCGTGCGTCTCGTTCCATTCCACCTTCCTCACCCTCCCCCTCCCACGTATCTTCCCTCTCCGCAAACCCCCACCGTTCCTCCTGCCTTTCCTCCCTGCCGCTAAAATATATAAAATACACACATTTTCATTTATACAAATTTCATAACCTCAGAGTTTACCATTATATATAGCCTATGTTACTCATTGATAATGTAGCTTTCTATTGGTGAAAGAATTTTTTAAATCGGTTTAATGGTTTAGGCGTGAAAGCGTAACAAACAAACACACGCACTTACGCAATTATAATATTAGTATGGATTTTTGTAATTTTTTATCTCTTTTTTTGAAAATTTGATGGAACTACGCCAGAAAATGGTTTCTACAGAATTATAACGAAGAACTACTTAGGCATGAAATTATCGTCAATCTCTGTAGGTCCCAAAGACTGTGATGGGCTGACCATGTGGACCAGAATGCCGGATGACAGGTCATTGAAAATAATGACCAAGTGAGTGCCCCAGTGGAAGCCACCCAAGGGCAGACTATCAAATATATAACAGGTGGTAAACATGGTGAGATAAGGATTCTTCCAATATCGGTCACCATTTTAAATTAATTTAATCATCAATAAATTTTTATTTAGCTCCTTTTTGTGTTCTTTTGAGACGTACAATAAATACTCAAACTGCTTTTATGAACATTATATAACAAAATTCGATATACACTAGGGTTTGCAAATCCCGCACTTTTTTCCAATTCCGCGGGATTGCGGTATATATATTAGAAATCCCACTGTATGCCACGGAAGGAGTACTAAATTAAAATAATACCAACATTACACGAACATTTTTTTTATTATTTACTATCAATTATCTTTGATACTAGTATATTATTTAAAAAAAACATTAAAAAGTGACATAGTAAGTAACTTGGGAGGACTTTTCGTATGAATCATATTTTGTACTAGTAATATTATGAAAATATTGAAAAGATATCACAATAAGTATTTTAAGAAGACTTTGATTCAAAAAGATCGTAAAAAATGTTGAAAAAATATATTATCTGTCATTAACGGGTCTCTCAATATTCATTTAAGACCAATCATCTCTGATGGTATTGTAAAGTAAGTATTAAGAATACTGATAAAAATGAGATAACATGGGCAACCATATATATTATGTAAATAGACATTTGTGCACAAAAGCCCAGAAAACGCTCTCTTTGCTTCCACACTAGTTGGTGAGACTGTCATCACAGCGTGTTCCTGGTAAAAATTTAGTTGTTTTTTTAATCCTCCAATCCCGCAAATCCGACATGTGAATCCCGCAATCACGCAAATCCGCGGGATCAAGTACTTCTGAAATCTTAGGGATGCGAGACTGAAGGAAACCGTGACCTTTCACTCTGAAACGAAGTGCAAATGTAACAATCATTCAATAATTTAAAAATAGGGAAATCTCTTAGTTTGACAGTCAAAGCTTTCTTATGACGTATCTGTATTTTAATTATTCGTATTTTTTTTTACAAATAATTTTTTTTTAACATTACAAATGATTTCGTTGTGTAAAGTTATACAATAATTAATTATTATTCTTCTACACCATAAGTTGGGCTCTAGGAGCTCGTGTTTATGGGAGGAGTATTTACACGCAGAAAAAATAATATTTAAATAAATAAATTAATACGTTATTTGTTTTTGGGGTGTTATGCCGTGTTGCGCTACCTCCTTCTTTAGCCAAAGTTTCGGACATCGTTGCAGTATCCGGCAGATCACACATCACATCTACCGGATCTGCCGGATCTGCCCTGATGTTGGACACTGCAACGATATCCGAAACGTTGGCTAAAGAAGGAGGTAGCACAACACGACATAGCACCCCAAAAACAAATAACGAAAATGCTTTTGGCCGTGAAAATCTTAAAACGTATCCAAATTTAATACGTTTTTCAGCCTCTTCTTCAGGGCTTTGGTAATTTACATTCCCGCAATGACCAACCTCGTGAAATCCGAATCAACGCAAAACACCCATTAAATAAATAAATAGAAATAAAGAATCATTCCATTTCTGTATGGAAAGTAACATGAATGTAAAAAAAGCATAAAGAAGCCTCGGTGATTACCATCTTGTCTCGGGTTGAAAAAAATTCAAAGAAATTATTCTTATTGAATG
This sequence comes from Limnephilus rhombicus, assembly GCA_929108145.2. Lineage (NCBI taxonomy): Eukaryota > Metazoa > Arthropoda > Insecta > Trichoptera > Limnephilidae > Limnephilus > Limnephilus rhombicus. The sequence continues at coordinate 26,094,283 of OV815292.1, forward strand.
CGAATTTGAAGATGTTTGTGTGCTTTGAAGAAGTCTGTTTCTTTTATGGCGTTTTTTCGGGGATTCCTTTATATTTAATGACCAATTCTTGATCTCTCACTGATAAAACAATGTTGAATTTCCTATTCGAACAGAATGTACGGTAATAAAAATGCTGACTCATATTTCTCTCTTTGGATCGGAAAGAGATTTCGGCCATTTCATTACAGCCTTGCCGGTTTATTAATAGACATTGAAACATTATTATTGCGAACGTAGGTCGCTGATATAAATATCGCTTTTTTAACGTAATAAGTATCCTCAAGTTGTAATATTTAATTAAATGAAGACAATATTCGCGAAACACAATAAAAAATCTGAAACAGAAAAAACAGAAAATATACGGGCACATCTGAACGAGTCTGAATTAATGAGTAAAACCTCAAACCTCAAAAACAGAAAATGAAAATTGTTTGTAAGTTCTAAGTCGAAGCATGAAACAGTTTTTTTGTTATTTTACTTATTTATTTATGTATATTATATGTATCCCTAGTTAGAAGCTTAATGGAATATAAGTCGGTAGCTTGGTCTCCATCTTAAAAAAAATCACATTAATAACATTAAGCGAATACAAAAAAAAACTGCGTTTTATAAATTTTAAATTAAATATCCCACTAAAAGACTTATTAATAATATAATTTATTATTAATTAATTATTATTTTTAATTTATTACTAACGTTTAGACAAGATTTTTATGCATAGCACAAAGGGTAACAATTATTATAAGCAATAATTATCAGCCTGAAACACTCATCAACATTGAAAAATCTTCCGAGAAAAGATACTCGCCGCCAACGGGACTTGAACCCGTGTCCTTCTGATTGCTGGTCAGCTGCTCTTGACCACTGAGCTATGGGGGCTTATCAAATACCCGCCAAATAATTCAATATATACTAGTGTTTCATTCAACAATTACTGCTTATTATATTTTTTTCCACCTGAAAACAACCAAATTTATTTTTGCGAGAGGACATTGTAAGTGTTAAATCCCTCGCTAGGTGGCGTCGAGACAAATTATGACTACATTTATTGGGGAAATACTTAAACTTGTCAAATATTACGTAACTTGACAATATAACGTTTAGACAAGATTTTTATGCATAGCACAAAGGGTAACAATTATTATAAGCAATAATTATCAGCCTGATTAACATTGAAAAATCTTCACGTACGTTCCCTAAAATAAACGACTTAACATTTTTATTCAAAATACTTAACTCTAAGTTCGACTGTTGCGAACTCCTACAACTCATAAACTTACGAATACCGACTGTAACTACACGACAAAATACACTATTCTACTGCAGCATTCATACGCGGAACTACATTGCTCACTCTCCGATACAACGATTTCACACTATGGGAAATCAGTACTTAGGTGATGTTGACATATTTAACATAAACCTGGCGAATTTTGTGGATCTTGTAAAAAATTTATTCCAAAACTATTCCTAAACATATCTCTATTTTTGTACGCCTATCAAATTGCTGTATCTTAGTATTTTTATGACTTGTGTGCATTTTTTATTTAACTTTATTTTTTTAAATTTCTTTATCTGTTTAAAAACCATCTGTCATGAATTAATTGTACAACCAAACATGTAAAAGCCCTCTGGGCGTTAAATAAATAAATAAAGTATGTTTACATTGGGTTTTTCGATGCCTGTAACACTAGGATATACCGAGTTGAATATGTGTGTTTATACCGAGTTTATACTGTGTCGAGACAGGCGAATGGTTAAATATTTGAAATATTAGATCAGTTGGTAGAGTTGGACCCCGGCAAGGCGAAGGTCCTGTGTTCGAGTCCCAGATGTGTCGGTATCTTTTTCAGATTTTTTCTGTTTTCAGATTGTCGATTGAGTTTCGCTAATATTGTTTTCATTTAATTTTTAAAAAAGTTGTTGTTCAGAAAGTTTTTGAGAAATCAGATGAAAGAGGAGGATCTGCCCAGTTTTTAATGGATTCTTTCTATTTTAGCAGTTTCTAAGTGGACTCAATGAGAGTTTCTTGGGTGATATACATAAGTATCCGGAGTCAGAATGAAATGGCATCTCCAATTGAATTCCTAAATTTTTGAGAGGTAAGGAATTAGTGTGCGAAAAGAGAAGAGGTTATAATCATATAATTTTTTCACTTTTGTTATCTTAGCCACATATGCGATTGTTTACAGCCATCTTATTAATGTTGTATTCTTTCACCTACGCTGTTCAACTTATATTCAGAAGAAATATTAAACGAAGCTCTGCAAGACGCTACTCAAGGACTTGTTACAAATGGGAAGATTTTGAACAACCTGCGTTATGCAGATGATACGGTACTTCTAACAAGTAACATTGAGGATTTACAACTTTTGCTGAATCAAGTAGTGAAGACTTGTGAGAATTTTGGGGTAGAACTGAATATAAATAAAACAAAATATATGCTCATAAGCAAAAATAACGCATTGGATGAAAATCTTTATATTGCTGGAACAAAACTAGAGAAGGTACACAGAGTATTGTATACTTGGGCTGCAATGTAAATGTAGATAAGATCCTTCAGTTGAAATCAAATGCCGCATTGAGCAAGCACGTGCAACCTTTATCCGCATGAAAAAAATGTTCTGCAGTCATGATCTCAACCTTGAATTACAAATGCGAATGGTTAGATGCTACGTGTTTTCGATATTATTTTATGGAATGGAAGCATGGACGCTTACTGAAGAACTAATTAGGCGACTTGAGGCATTCTAGATGTGGATCTACAGAAGAATACTTAAAATAAGCTGGATGGTTAGGGTTACAAATGAAGATGTTATGGTTCGGATGAATAAAGAAAAGGAAGTAATTAAAACTATAAAAATCCGAAAACTTCAATATCTTGGACATGTGATGAGACATGCAGAGAAGTATGAGATCCTGCATCTCATAATGCAGGGAAAGATTGCCGGAAGACGGGGCCCTGGAAGAAGGAGAACCTCATGGCTGAAAAACCTGAGACAGTGGTTTGGCCAGTCTACCGTAGAGCTGTTCCGGGCCGCAGTAAGCAAAGTCCTCTTAGCCAACGTCCGTTGAACGGACAGGGCTCAAGAAGAAAAAGAATCTTATTAAGTTTAAGATCACATTGTTTCTCTTTTTAGAGATTTCTGTCAATGACATCTCGTCACTTTGGTTGACATGGTTCTAACTTTACCTTGTTCTGATATACGACATATCAAAATTTACAATGTTTATATATTTTCCAATTTCTCATTTTAGGTTGAATCATATTTTAAAACAAAATATTTTTATTGGGCGTACACTTACCATTTCATAATATACCTAAACATGCGTATTGAAGCTTGTGCCACCAGTAAGGGCTTAATAATTAATTTCATAAAGGTCTACTATATTTCTTTAATGCCATTCCAAGTTTTGGAATTTGGATGCAGGCGAATTCTCTATTAATTGTTTTGTATATTCTTGTCAATTGACGTCTGTATCTGTATTTTCTCCTTAATAAAAAAAAAAAAAAAAAAAAAAGTTAGGGACACATTATACTTAAATATCACATAATGTATCTTAAATATAAATCTGACACCAAGTCCTGGATTAGCAGCCAAAATAGATCCAACATCAAAGATTTTATCAAAACTAACTTAAAAGTATTTATTTTTTCAATGTTACGTTGATGATTAACTGTTACTTGTAATATTGTGTTATTATTTGTACTTTGTATGTGTTATTATTATAAACTACTCATGCTAAGCGCCTGCTCTCAACACAGGTTCTCCTAGTGAGACAGGCGTAGAATAAAACAAATTGTAATTCAAAAACTAATAAAGATGAATAATAAAAAATTTTAAAAATATGTTTAACTAAAATGCTTTACACAAGATTGATTTACCTCGAAATTAGATATAGATTACGAGAATTTGTCTTTGCAAACTTTGACACATCACAGAACATGGTAAGGCGAAGTTACCCGATCCAACTAAAGTGATGAACTATACGGCGCCTCGTAAATTCGACCATTGTCAGATACAAACAGAATAACAATTGCAAAAGGTTCAAAGCAATGTTAAAACCTTGTGAAATAATTCGAAGCTTCAAAAACGTGCTTTTAGAACTTTGTCATACAAGTATCTAAGAAAATACAACACACATGGCTCTGAAAATTATTTTGTTTATAAAAAGGAGTAACAGAAATAGTTTTGCATTCACCCTAGCAGGCCTGGAGATTGGACCTTTCCGCCGCGTTCATTTTAATTAATTCTGAAAAACGTGTTACAAATACTTAAAATGTGCCTTTATGTTGTCCTCCCGAAGTTATTAATTCATCGTCTAGAAAAATAAAATCTGGTGCTTACCGCTAACTTTATAGTTGATAAACGGGTTATAAAGTTTTAAAATCGTTGTTCGTAAAATATATTAACGGTAAGGTACTGTTTTTTATTAATCTAAAATATAAATAACTCGCATCCCTTGTGCGAGATGGGAATAAAAAAGTTATTACATGATTAAAATGTGAGTTTTGAGCAAACAAAAATTATTAGGGTTGTGTACCGCCAACAAGTGGTGGCGAAGAGTTAAATTGCAAAGCTATCCGGAACTTTGGCCTGAGAAGAAAAGAAAGTTGTACAATACAATCCAACACCCCAAATGATATTAATCATATTTATAAGCATTTCTTAGCCTAAAATAATGTTTCGATTCCTTTAAGATGCTTTCACCAGGACAGGACGATAATGAGATAATCGTATTTTGTGAAACGAATTACAAACTGCTGTGTTATCTCAAGTCATTAACCTTTATTTACATTTCTCCAGATTTTATAATCATTTTGACCTCCGTGTCCAGACCCAAGCATCTTAACACCGTAACAATTTGCAATAATTATTTTTCTCAAAATTTAAACCACATCCGAAAAACCCAGCAGTATCATTTAAAATTTAAACCGTACGGTACCCGTATCCAAGGCCAATCTGGCCATAGCAACAGACTATACACCAGCGCCTGTATCAACGTATCTCTCAACTGAGATCTGCTCGAAACTGGACCACAGTTGATACCGAGTTAGAGATACACATCGTGAGTTAGTGAGGCAACGGGGCGTATCTCTTGACCAAAGTTACGTTGCCACTATAAGAGCGGACAATGATAGATACGACCAATAAGCCATTGTTCGGAGTTGAGAATGTATTTCAACCGGTTTTTTTTTCACTGGAGTAAAGTGATTTTTTTTAGTGTTTGATTTTGTAAGTGTTTAGACGCTCCACCACCTCTGCTTAGTCACTTGAAATGATGGAATATTAATCATTAAGGGCTCGCAACCCGAATTTCTACCGATTTCTTACTTATCTCCCTTAAACACCAGCCTTACTAAGAAACCCAGTGAAAATTTTATTCAATTGACAAACGGCCGCAGATGTGAAAACATTACTAATTAAAAAAATACACTTGGTTTACACGGCCTGAGAGGGTAGTTTATCTCTGTTTTAGTAATGATATCTGAACAAAATTTGAAATTTTTCCAAAGTATTTTGAATGTTCTATATATTTCTTATTTTTGAAGGTGTCGTAAAAACAAATACCATTTATGAAAACTAGATAAAATTACCTTTTAGATTTGTGTATTTGAAATACACTTTAGTTTTTAAAAACTGCCATATATTAAGATTCAAACGCGAAAAAAAAATGGATTTTTTTTTTACCAAAACATATTTGATGAAAGTGTACAGAAATTTATAAAAAAACAAAATTTAAAAAATACTGACCTTTTATATAATAAATTTGGAACGAAACTGTCACCTCACTTTTTCCTCGTGCATCAATAAAAAAATGATAAAAAATTTCAAATTTTTTTTATTGCCAAAAAAATATTACCGACTTTTATAACAGATTGCAACTCTAAAGACGTTAATTTCATTGATACGTTTAAGAACACATGTATTAGATATTAATATTTTAAAAAACACCACTTTTATGAAATTCACGTAAAATAAAATACTTTAAATGTAAATTTGAATTTTCATGTTTTACATAAAATACTTATTGACATTTCAATTTTCAAAGTATGATTATGGTTATTAAACCACAAAAAACACGGTAAATATATCAATTATGCGAATGTAATAGTGAATTAGTCATATTACGATCAGATTTGTGTAATATTTCTCACACACCCGCGAAGTGAGTTTTTTTTGGCGGTTTCAACGCGAATGACGAATGCGAAGGCGCTGCCATCTAGCGGTTCTGTGGGAAAACAAACAATTAAATTATGTATAGTATGAAAAATTGCATTGTTGCCAGACTTAAAATACATTTTAAGATCAAATCTTATTAGTAATGTTATCGTGTTTTAGTGTATTTTGGTTTTATTCATGTTGCTGCTGCAACACAAGTTATCGGCCGTGCTGTGGTTTTTTTTAAGTAAGGCTGATATGTTTTAAAGCTCTTAAAAAAATATATGTTATTCTTGAAGATAATATCTAGACATTGCCCGGGCCGAAACGCAAATTATATAAAATTCCCTCAATAGAAAAAAATCGCAAAGTATGCTCCAAAAATTATTATAAACACGTTTGTATCAGTTATTTTACAAGTTACATGTATGAATAACTTCACAGTATTTCTTTAAACGCTGTTTAAGACAATGCCCGCGAGATTTTTGCTCTATTTTAAACGAGTCGTGTTGTATTAAAAATTTTCGCAATTTTCGCATCGATTTTGTCGCTGTTAATGTTAGCGCTCTCCTCTAACATTCGTAATTTCGTATCTCTCCATCTTCTTAATGAATATTGTATTTGTTAGTTTGTGGATAGGCATACAAATACCGCTTAGCTCCCTAAGTGATAACAATATAACTTTTATGCAGAAACGGGTGATCCGTTTAATGGATTCCCCCATCTTAACCCCTCGGGATTATTTGTTCAATATTTCATATAGGTCTCATGTAAATCGACAGAAATATGATCTGCCAAGCGATTCTACCTATATCTTTGTGGGATAGTTATCGAGATAACGGACGTGATCTCCTGTCAGATTTATGTGATTTATTTGCTTTATCTATGTACAACGTACATTAAATGAAAAGAATCATGAATATATGCAGTATTCATGTTTAAAACGATCTAAACTAAAATATGTGACAGTAAATATGAAAAAACCACACAAATCTGACAGCAGGTCACGTCCGTTTACTCGATAATGATCCCACAAAAGATGTAAAATCGCTCAGCTGTTAGAATGCGGCGAATATATGGTAGAACAGTGTATGATCGCATGATAAATGTGAAGATCCGCAAAGAATGAATGTCAGAATAATAGAAGAGTATGTATGAGACGATGTATGAACTTGAGTGAGGCGAAGAGTGTGTGCCAAGAACGAGTTATTTGACGGTCCGTCCTCTTTTTTTTTACATTAACTCCAAACAGGAGGCCTTGAGGAAAATAATTTCCCTCAGGGCCTATGTCATCTTTGAAGATGCTGTGTGGAGGGTCTTTTTGGGGAAAGGACGGAGTGAACATAGGTCTTGAAGAGACCCATATTGTAGGAGGGAGGAAACACAGAGGCCGGCAAATCGTTCCACAGCCGAGCCGATGAACTCAAGAACGAGTCATAGAAATGACCCGTTATTTCCCGACTATGCACCGGTGCCGAGGGGATCAATGACGCTAGTTCCTCGGAGCATCTTCCATTGTAATACCGGTAGAACAGGGACAGCATTCCCACCTGACGCCTGTGCTCTAAAGATTGCAGTCCGTCTGTTAAGATGGGATAATCTATCAAACGGACCGCCCGTTTCTGCACAGAGTCAAGGGTTTTTTTTAGGTATTTTGGAGCTCCAGACCAGAGGTGGCTGCTAAGTTTCGATGGAGCCCCCGTCACTTAGAGTTACACTGTCACTGAGCTGGTCACTTAGAGTTACACCAAGCATATCTATGGAGGTCCTGTTCGGAAGATGAAGGAGATTAGATTCGTCTATTAACCTACTCTCTGCCTACCCCTCTCCTACTTACTCTCTGCCTACCCCTGCAAGGAAACGGCGTGATGGTTAGTTAGTTAGAAAGAGAAAACACCACCCTTTACATCTAAATGTAAAAGTTGAACACAAAATAATTAAAATGTACAAATTTATGAAACCAAAGTTTCCGACCGCAATTTGAAAAAAATTAATGAAATTTAGGGAATGTTTCATTAATTATATTTAAACGATAAAAAAGTAAGTTGACTAGTTGACTGTAATGTTTATAATACATTTGTCTAATAGAATAATTGTTTTTGTTATTATTTGTTTCGGGCATCAGTAATTTTAATTAGAAAAAAAATAAGGTGAGCCATTTAAAAAAAATTATTAATTCAGTTTGCATTAAAAAATTTCATGTTTTCTAAATTATATGTTTATTTCGAATTATTAAATTTGTTATCATATTTCATCACCTTTCCAAAAGTTTTTAATTTTTGGATACGTTCATAAATATTCCATTTATTTGGATTTTATTGCAAAGCGGAAATATTTGACCTTCCGACAAAATATGCCAGAGGTCTGAGAGGTCAAGCCCGGGCATTCCGAATTTCTACCAATTTAATATATATTTCTCTTGGACACTGTAAATTTTTAAGTTCCTAAAAAAAATTTTTTTTAAGATATCTAATATCTTCACATTGGTAGAGCCGAAACGGGAATTACTTGAAATGCCCTCAATAGAAAAAAATCGCAAAGTATGCTCCGAAAAATGGAGAAAATAATTTTCCTCGGGGCCTATGTTATCTTTGGGGATGCTGTGTTAATGGTCATTTTAATTAAAGAAGAAGAGGGAGTTTTGGGAAGGAAAAGGAATGGGGGTTGGGAAGTAATCTTGAAGTCAGTATGTCCAAGAGTGACGGACGTATGAATCTATATACCTCCCGCTGCGGTGCGAGACGAACGATGGGTCGAGAGGGACCAGCTGGAGAGGTCAAAGGGTCTCCCTAAACCGACCTCTGATCCAGCTTGCCTGTTAGCTAGCTTATTCCACACATAACCCCTTCGCTAACCCGCTCGCAATGCTGCCCAACCGGGTGGCGATATAGTTCCCTTATCTTTACACTGTAAAAACAGGGGCGCCCTTGTTAGATATCACATAAAAAAAACAGTTGTAAATTCCATGAGCCACTATTCTCCTATAATCAAATCTTCATATCTTCTCATTCATTTTCATCGATTTCTAGAACTTTTCATTCCGCCAACCTCGAGTGGCTATCCAGTCCACCATTGTGTTAAATATCAACCTATTGCACTTTTTTATGGCTTTTTGGAGAGTTCAATGGTACGTGTTTATTTGGCAGCCATTCATCTCTTCGAATCAAACGTCTATCTGACATTTTTTCCCACGAATAATTTAAACAGATAGCATTATAATCTGTGTCCTAACACTCGCAGAATTCCCGAAACATTTTTTTTACCGATAGCAATGAATAAATTAACATTTTCAAGAAGTGTGTATAATGCGATGGTGAAATAATGGAACAATACGTTTTGAAATAATGTTTGATAATGAGAATTTATGGCTCATCGTAAGACTTATAAATAAATTTGTTAGTACCTACTGAGATTTTCTACTACTCTGGAATGTGGAACAATTTCTGATAAAATCTTTCTTAAAATCATTACGTGGGTACCTAACCTAACCTAACCCAACCATCCGCGATTTTTTTTACATTAACCCCCACACAGAAATTTTAAATTATCTATAGGTACTTTTGAATGTTGCTATAACTTTGTGGTTATCCATTATAGATAAATGAAACAATGTTACTTTGTTTGAACCACTTGCATATTTGTTTAAAGCCGACCGGTCTCGGAACGATCGTTCCTTCTTCAGGGCAAGCGTATACTGATTTTATAATTACAAAATAGTGGGTGGGAACAATGTATTATTACTAAAGATTGTTGTAGGGGTGGAGCCGTTGCTAGGGATTAATGAAGAGTGGATGGGGGAACATATCCATGATTGGGCTGTAAGAAAATATTTTTTGTTTATTGATAATAGATACACTTTTTTTTAAGGGATTTTTTTTTTATTTCCAAGGCTTCTAAAAAAAACGTTAGTTCCGAAATCGGTCGGCTTTAAACAAATATACAAGTGGTTCAAAGAAAATAATATCGTTTCATTTATTTAAATTATCGATGTTTTATAAATTATCAATTTATTTCTATCTATTTACACACCGTGTTCCACGCTCACTTCACGAGACTTTGGGCGTGATGATTGATTATTCATGAAAAAAATGATAAATTTCTGATTTTTGCGTAGCTTATAAATCGTTCGTATAATAACACATTTATAATTATTATTTCTGCACATCCTGTTCTATTTAAGATTTTAAATGTGAGGGTGACCATTTTGATATTCGAACACGTGCATTACTCGCAAAAGTAAAAGTGCGTTTACACTGGAATTTTTTTATAACATTTTTTGCTTTATTTTAGTAATAGATGTTATTATTCTATAACGTTGTTATAACTTCTGTACGGTTGAAATTTAAGAAACCGGCTGAGAATGCAACTCTGATGCCGCGCCGTACGCAAATCCATATTTGTATTTGAAGTGTCTTAAAAAGCTACTTTTGTAATTCGGTTTCGAATTCAAGCAAGTAGTCAATAATGTCAAAGGATGGCGCCACTTACGTTAGCAGATCTCTTGAAGACGTACCCCTGGCAGGTATAAAAACTACGGATTTGAAAATTTGAGTATCTCTCCGGATATGGAAAGATTGATGGTAATACTTAAATTTGTAAATAATAGTATCACACGGCTTTATATTATATATTAAATATGACTTAATTGGCTATCGCCGTTACTTTGTCCCGGTGACTAGCTGTCACGGGATCACAGTGGATCCGAGAAACCGGCTATTTTTGGAACCAGTTCATATCGGATTTATAAAGTGGTCTCCAACACTCAAACTGGGCGAAGCAGAACCAAAAGCGCGGTGCGGATTTTTAATTGCGAGTTACAATTATTTCTTTATTTAAAAAATATATATAATGATTTATTTTATATTATTATGAATGAAAACATTTCTGGGAGTAAGTAGCCCTGTCGTAGGTATACAAAAAACATGATTTTTCACACAAAATTTCGATGTAAAGTTGTCATTTTCTGCAAAGTTATAGAAGAACGCTTTATTCCACGAAGGCCGTCATTAGCAATCGTACATCTTATTCAAGATCATTATAACTTGAACTTTCTTTAGGATAAAAGGGTCAGCCCACCGTGGCCCAATTCCTAGAAGTGTAACGAATCTAGTTCGTGCAGTCACCACCACTGTTGGCACACTCATATACAACCTGCGCATACGATTCTGGGCGCACTTGTCATCATTAATAACCGTCCATAGACACAACAGTTCAACTGTTGCCCGCTGCAGTCGATAATTCAACATTCAACCCTGAAAAAAAACAAAGGCTACCGTCTAACTGTGCCAGTGTCATTTCATTCCTCTTTACAAAATTAATCATTTTATATAGATAATAGTTTTAAAATAGTATTGTAAATTAGTGTAATATAGTTTTTACTTGTATATTTGTTTTCACTGTAAGTATTTGTGTTATATAATTGGTTCTTCGGAGCAGTTAAGGTAAGATTTTTTTTTGATTTGTGTGCTGTAGATTTATTCGAAAATGGATAAAGAAAAACCACCTGATCCCCCAGATGATGGTTTGCTATCTGAATCCTCGTGTGTTACAAAAAAAATAATCGCGGTTAATATTCCGGAGGCTTCGGACTTCGTAACGATTACGTCAAAAAAAAGAAAAATTGCTAAACCAGCAGATAATAGAAATGCAACAGATTTTGAACAAATACATCGAAAAACACCCTCCACGCAAAACGACTCCCTTCCAAATAATTCTGTTTTACAGGATGTAATTCCGTCCACTTCTTCCTCGATTTCAAGTCTAAGTCCAGCAAGCCCATCAACCACACCCGCCCCACTGGTAAACAATACTCCTTCACAAATGTCACGTCTGTATAATAATCTTGATAGACCACCTTACATTACACACGTGACTAAAATTTCAAAGAATGAAAAACAATCAAATTTATACGATGTGGACTTTGGACATTTTATGTTTAAAAATAAAATCCACCCTGTCTGGAATGGAGTAAAATCGGTTGGGCGTAACCGTCTTTCTGTTGAATTCAAGACAGCGGCTGAGGCCAATAGCTTTGTAAAATCTGATGTTGCCAAAAAAAACTCGTACAACGTTTTCATACCTACATATCAGGTTACAAAGTTAGGTGTCACAAAAGGGATCCCACCGCACTGGTCGATAGAGGACATCCTGGAAAACATTACTGTTCCTCAAGGTTTCGGAAAAGTTTTAAAAGCGCGTCGTCTAAATTACAGGTTTAATACGGGAAACTCTGTAGAATGGAGACCCTCCCAATCCGTTGTCCTAACATTTGACAGCAAAGACCTTCCACAAAATGTTACTATGTTTAACGTCTCTCTACCAGTAGAGCTCTATGTGTTCCCAACTGTGCAATGCTACAAGTGCTGCAGATTTGGACACACAAAGAACCTCTGCAGATCAGAACCCCGTTGCTTCAAGTGCAGTTCGTCCCATAGTGGCGATTCCTGTGATAAAACAGAGGAAAATTATAAATGTTTAAACTGCTCCGGTACCCACATGTCCATCAGCAAAACTTGCCCTGAACTGTCAAGGCAGCGCAATATTAAACACACAATGGCCGAGAAGAGCATCTCTTATGCGGAAGCATCAAGAATGTTTAACAAATCCATTCCATCTTATTCTGAAGTAACTTCCAAAAATTCTAAAAAATCCACCCCTTCTCAACCTTCTTCTTCTTCATTTAGAAAAACTGTTGAAAGGGTCGTGAAACCTAGAGTTCTAACAAAAAAAAATAATGCTAATCACGAATCCCTTCTGTGGTTCCCTAATGGACAAATTCCTTCCAGTTCAAATTTCAATTCTTACCTAAAGTCATCTACTAAAGAACAAAATAATAATATAGACCTTAACTCTACACTAATCACCTCATTTTTACATATTTTACAAACTTTAAATAAAAACAACATTCAAATACCGTCCCACGTTGCTAAACAAATTACTAATATTATCAACTCAACTAGAAATGGCTCCTCTGATGAGGATTCTTCAGTGGAATTGTCATAGTCTTAGAAATAAGACTGAAGAATTTTTAAACACATTACACTCAAACTCAATTGCAGTGGCTGCCATCTCGGAGACGTGGCTGGAACCGGATTCTGATTTCAGAGTCAGGGGATACCACTGTCTTCGAGACGACCGTCAAGATGGAAAGGGCGGCTCCGCTCTTTTCATTAAAAAATCATTACCCTTCTCCCCTGTAGATGTAAAACCAATTGGTTGTCCTTTTCAAGTGACGGCCGCAAAGGTTTTTGACACTACAATAATTTCTTTGTATATATCACCATCTAATAAACCTTCTAAATCAATCCTAAAAGCTATGTTTTCCAAGGTCACTACCCCTTCTCTTGTTCTGGGAGATTTCAATGCCCATCACGGATTATGGGGAGCTCACAATTGTGACAGAATGGGCCGAGATATTGTTGATCTACTAGATGAACTAGACTTTTGTATTATCAATGATGGTTCTCCTACTCGTCTTCAGGTGCCTGGTCAGCGACCCAGCATGGTTGATCTTACTATTTGCAATTCCAACATAGCCGCATCCCTGTTATGGAAGGTTTTGGATGACCCTCATGGGAGTGATCATTACCCCATCCTCATTGAATCCTCAAATATTTATCATTCCAACAAAAATGTCAAGTGCAGTAGTCGAAAACCAAGGTTCTTAACTGCCAGAGCCAACTGGAATGACTATTCAAATCATACAAAGTTCTCTGTGCAAAATCTGCCCTCTCCAACTACAGAAAATGTTGCGGAATGTTACGATTTATTTGTGTCTGCAGTCATTACGGCCGCAGAAAAATTTATCCCCATTAAAACGACACGTAACAAAGGGAAACCTCCCCCAGCTCCTTGGTGGGATATTGAATGCTCAGACGCAGTAGATATGAGGAAAAAATATGCGAAAATTTATTCAACAAATATGAATATGGAGAACTTCCTTCAGTATAAACAAATTGAAGCTAAGACCAAACGTCTTCTAAAAAACAAAAAACGTCAAGGCTGGAAAAAATTTTGCACATCATTATCTCCCGAAGTTCCTCTTTCAGTTGTTTGGAATTCAATTCGCAGGTTTAAGGGTTATCACGTCCCAACGGTGACTCGACCACTCACTTCAGAGTGGGTGAAGGAATTTGCCGATAAACTAGCTCCTCAAACTGCAAGTAATTTTAATGAAACAGAATTCACATACTCATTTAAAACACGGGGTTGGATGGACACCCACTTCAATTTAACGGAACTTAGGGAGGTCTTAAACGATCTCACAGACTCATCCGCTGGTGTAGATGGAATTCCTTATAGCTTTATTAAAAACTGCGACGTTACCACACTAAACTATTTTCTTTCAATTATAAATCTGATCTTTGACTCCGGCAAAATTCCATCATCCTGGAAAACTCAAATAATTGTTCCCATTCTGAAACCCCAGAAAGACCCTAACTCTGGACTTTCTTACAGACCTATAGCTCTGTCATCTTCCTTAGTTAAAATAGCTGAACATATGATTAAAAGACGTCTAGACTGGTATGCAGAAAATGAGAAAATTCTTCCCAGCTCTCAGTTTGGCTTTCGAAAAAGAAAAAGTACGATCGAAAGTGTGTCCATCCTGACTTCTGATATCCAGTTAGCCCTGGCCGATAATGAATTCCTTGTCGGTGTTTGCCTTGATGTGTGCGGAGCTTTTGACAATGTTTTATTGGATGTTTTATTTAATAAATTATTAAAAATTGGCATCCCTCGTAAGCTTTCCAGTTTTATAATTAACCTCCTTCTTACCAGGAAAATTCAAATCCAGGTGCTGGATTCTCCTCCACTGGAAAGAATAGTAAACAAGGGTTTGCCTCAGGGCTCCGTCCTTAGTCCTATCCTTTTTAATATTTATACCTTTGACCTGCATCGGAGTATGCATCCATCTTGTAAAATACTCCAGTATGCGGATGATCTTTTTATATATATTTCAGGACGAATTATTTCTATTCTGGAGGATGTGATTAACATTTGCATGAAAAACCTTGACACCTGGTTAAAAAATCACGGCTTAGAAATTTCTCCGTCCAAAAGCAATGTTATCGTCTTTTCCAGAAAACGTGTTACTCCGCGTGTAACAGTCCAAATAAATAATTCAATTCTCCCTATGCAGGTACAAATAAGATTCCTTGGGGTAATTTTAGACTCTAAGTTAACATGGAACCCGTATGTTAATTTAATCATTAACAAATGTCAAGCTGGCCTCAACACTTTACGTGCCGTCTCACGGGTCTGGTGGGGAAGTCATCCATTCACCCAAAAACTTTTTTATAACGCATATGTTAGGAGTCATTTGGATTACGCGTCATTCCTCATTGAACCCACTTCTAAAAAGAACCTCGCAAGGTTGGACCGTATTCAATTTCAATGTTTAAGATTGATTATCGGAGCAATGCGTTCTTCCCCAATTAACGCTTTACAAGTGGAGGCTGTGGAGGCTCCTCTTCATTTCAGAAGACAGTTCTTGGCTGACAAGTTTTTATTTAAATGCTTAAGACTCTCTAATCACCCACTGAAAGACAAAATTACTGCACTCACTGCTCAAGTGAAATCACTTCCATATTGGAGGAACAAATCAATCCCTCTTCTTGTTAAAAGCCTCCATACGTACTGTTCGTATAAACCCCTCTTAAATCCATCAGACAGACTTCCTTTATACGCCAACTCCTTTCGTATTCATTTGTGTAAACCAAATATTCTTTTTTCTCTCGGCATAATTAACAATCACGAAGCTCCAACAAAACTTATCCAAATTTTAAATTCGAAATATTCCAACTGGAAAATTATTTACACAGATGGTTCCAAGTCTCCCTTATCAAACCATGTGGGAGCGGCATTCCACTGCCCATCAGATCAAGTCGATAGAAAAATTAAACTTCCAAAAGAGGCTTCCGTTTTCACTGCTGAATGTTTAGCCATTTTTGAATCCCTCAAATACATTGACGATGTTAACATTGGAAAATTCTTAATTCTCTCCGATTCCCTGAGTGCACTTCAAAAATTAAACTCTTCCCCTTTCCATTACCCAGAAGACGATTTCTGTGTTGGAATTCGCACTTTAATTCATAAATTAACCGACTCTGGCAAAGAAATCATCTTGGCTTGGATACCTAGTCACTGCGGTATCCCTGGAAATGAAAAGGCCGATTCATTGGCGAAAGATGCCATTATTTCGGGGGATATTTTATATAACTTTTTAAACACCGATGACATTTTCATAAAATTGAAGGAAAACATGATTTCCACATGGCAGAATCATTGGGAAGAATCTAGTCAATCAAAAGGATATAGCTTTTTCACAATTCAGCCAACGATTCCTTCAAAACCGTGGTTTTCAAGACTTTCTTTTAACAAATTCTCGACATCATCCATTTGCCGCATGCGGATAGGGCATTGCTGCCACAATGTTCACCTGACAAAAATTCATATTAAGAATTCTGCGATGTGTGAATGTCGTCTTGGTGAAGAGGATCTCAATCATATTTTTTTCAGTTGTCCTTTAAATAATTCATACAAAAATTTCTTCCCTCACCTAATCAGTTCGGGTATATTGCCTCCCTACAACATTGCATGCCTGTTATCTTCTGTGAACAAACGCGTGTATAAAGTCTTGGCTAATTTCCTGAATATTAACAGCATCAATTTGTAACTGTAAGTTAAGTTTCATGTATTTATTTATTTATTTTATTTTTTACGCACAATAAATTGTGTCAGCATATCTTTTAATTTCCTTGTTATGTTTAATTAAAATCTTCTCTTATTGTAATAATTTTGCGTATTATTATTATTATTATTTGTATAGTATTATTATATAATGTAGATAGGTTCTTGTTATTAAAACTAAATTAGTTAATATTAACCAAAAATTACACTCACAAAAGCATTCACTTGACACTGGCCAGAACACTCTTTTGGGGTGAAGAGCCATTAAAAAAAAAAAAAAAAAAAAAAAAACATTCAACCCGGGTATTAGTCGTGCCATAGACAAGAGTAAAAGGGCACTGCAGGTGCTAACCATAGAACATGAATTTCTCTAGAACAAAAAATACACTAATGCGAATGATGATGGAGTAGGTACCTACATAGTTGGTACTTATCGAATTTTTACTCGAGGTACTTTTTTCTTATTTTTATAGAACGACAAAGGGATCGAAATGAAAATCTAGTCCAACGGAAGCAATCTTTCGAACTGGCACTCCATTGATATGCTTGGTGTAACCCTAAGTGACCAGCTCAGGTACGGGGGCTCCATGGTACACAACTGCTAACCCTGTCAAACTGTCAAAATTGCAAGTGCGCCCCACGGTTGAATTTGGCAGCCACCTCTCGTTTGGAGTCCCAAAATACCTAATAAAAACCTCGACTCTGTGTAGAAACGGGCGGTCCGTATGATAGATTCTCCTAACTTAACAAACGGATTGCAATCTTTAGAGCATAGGCGCCAGGTGAGAATGCTGTCCTTGTTCTTCTGGTATTACAATGGAAGATGCTCCGAGGAACTAGGGTCATTGATCCCCTCGGCACCGGTGCATAGTCGGGAAACACGCCAAACACGTGCCCAACATATGTACACCGTTCACGTTAGTCACGTGAGAACGGGTCGTTTCTACGACTCGTTCTTGAGTTCAATAGCTCGGTTGTGGAACGATTTGCAGGCCTCTGTGTTTCCTCCCTCCTACAACACGGGTCTCTTCAAGACCCATCTTCACTTCCTCCTCTACTCAAAAAAACAACATCTTCAAAGATGACATAGGCCCTGAGGAAAGTTATTTTCCTCAGGGCCTCCTGTTTGGAGTTAATGTAAAAAAAAACACTCCTGCATTGTTTTTGTTTATTGATTTTGTTTTGCTTTATTTATGTAGGTACCTACACAACAGGTAAATAGGAATAAAAAATAGTGGTTAATGTTTCTAATTTGAAATATTCTAGACGTTGCCTCCATCACGTTAAACAAAAAATCTTAGATACTTACACAATAATGTAGGACTTAATGAAAAAGTAGAGGTATTGAACCCACGACGCCTGGGCGGGCACCTGACACGTTTGACCACTCAGCTACTTATCGATCGTTACCAATGTAGATATTGTAAACCGACATAAATTTAAAGTGTGTATGAAAAGGACAAATTATAGGAAAAGAGATATAATTATGTGACCGAAAAGCAATGCGAGATCTTTTTTAATGTACGTCTGCATCGGTATTTTTCTCAATGGTTATGTACACATAGTCGGGAAATACGCCACAACATTTATGCACGTTTGACTCGGCGACCTCTATTTCCTTCCTCCTACAACATTGGTCTCTTAAAGACCCAGGTTCATTCCTTCATCTCCTCAAAAAGATCCTCCATTCAACGTACCCAAAGATGACGTAGGGTCTGAGGTAAATTATTTTAGTACATCGGGGTCACTTCCTTCAACATCACAACATACCACAAGTAGAGATAGTCCCAATGACTCTTCGGAAGCTTTTGCGAGGTTATTACATTAAAAATAAAGTTTCTACAATGGAAAACATACGTTCATTTTAGTTCATATAATAAATGATAAATTATTTTGACCGGTAATATAATTTATATAATAAAATTTGAGCAGTCGTTTTCTGAATTGGCATCGTGTCTGGGTTCCACCCGGGGCTTTGCGCGTTATTTCAATTCCTCGGCTGCTTAAGTCCTCCATCACGGCATTTGTAACATTTTCCGCTTACTGTGGTGGTAGCAGGAGATTTTCAAATAATTGTCAGTTTATTCGAATCCCTTGACTTTCTTTTTATAAAATAAAATAAATATGACATAAGTTTTTTGAAACAGTGTATTTAAATTATATTATAACCCTTCTAGACATTTCGCGTTCTACGCAAGGTGCACTGATACCTAGACAGAAAGACACCATAGACGACCAATACACTTAGATATATCATTATTATTATCTTTATTGTTGTTGTATAAGTGACCACACACACACACATTCAGAGAGACACCACACATACTAGCAAGTGGCGGCTTAAACAAAACTCAATACCCGGATGTCGGACTCAAATCGTATAAAACCAGATAATATTATTATAATAAGACTTGATCGAAGATGGAGTTCTGGCAGATCAACTAGAGTTGTTGTTTTAATAATAGAAAATAATAATAAAAAATATATATATTATTTTGGTAGGCGGATATGGGCACCGCCGCCCCGGGAACCATTTATTAGATAACCATAAAACCTCTGCCATATATAGGTCACCCCAAGTGGTTGGCTACGTTTGGTGACTTATCAGGGGGATGCCCGGGTTCATGGTGTGAGGTTTGTCAAGGTCTTGGCGGCCGATATGTCTGCCCACCCACTGCGTGGCGGGCCGGATCGAGAGAGACCGGTTGAGGAGGTCTTTTAACCCTCCTGCTAGAATCCCTCGACCCATCGCCTTGCACGGCAGTTGAAAGGATGGATTCATACATTCGTCACTCCTGGACATACTGGCCAACAGATTCCTACCCACCCATCATACCTTTTTCCTTCCCAGAACTTTCTCTTCTTCCTTTCCTTAAAACCGTAAATATATGGGCACCATCAGATCTTCTCTTAAATCAGTGGTTAGCAAAGTGGTCCGCACGGACCCCCATGGTTCCTCAGGATCATTCAGGGGGTCCGTGGAAAATAACAATTGATTTGGGGGTCCCTGAATGACGTCAGGGGATCCGCGGCAAGGTTTTGACACATTTTTACTCATATGGAAGTTTCGTCGGGGGAGGGGCGTAATGGGTTTGGAAAGGGGTCCGTTGGCCAAAAGCGCGTTTGGGAACCACTGTCACAAATGTATTTTAATGAAAATCATTTGTTTATTATTAAATAAATAGATTTGTTGAAATAATTTTCCCCCGATCAGAACTTGCATGCGGCCATAACAGCATATATAGATAAACACGTAAGTACCTCAATAATACATTGCGCCGTGCGTATTATATTGCAACACTGAAATCGCCGTTGAATTTCGAAAATGGAACACCGCGGTTTTTTAATATTATTTAATAATGGCCGACAAATACGTTTGATTGACTGCTAGCCGCAAAGTTCTTAAATACGAGGCGAAATTTGAAAGAAAGAAACCACTTCGCGTGTTTCCGTAGGTACCTACCTACTCTACCTACTTAAAAACACTTCATTTATTGCAATTTGTCATTTATTATTACTTTATTAGTCATTTATCATCAAGGTTTGTTGAAAATGCGTTTAACAAGGTTAGCTCATACGGGCATTTTTCGAAAAAAAAAGCTCGGCCATTTTTGAAATTTCGAACGCGTGACCTAGTTTAAAGTTTCAAAACAAATTATATTTTTTTACTTGTATTGTACCTGCTTAATTCAAATCTCCCAGTGGAATATGGACTCCAAACTACGTCACGAATTTTTGATCACCACTCTACCCCCTCGATGAGCTAACCTTGTTAAAAGCATTTTCTACGAACCTTGATTTACAATCACATAATTTAATTAGATTTATTTTATTGAATCATTGCGTTACCTACATAATTTTCAAGAAGAATATTGGAGTGTTAAAAATGATGGAATTTAAAAAAGGTTTCGATAGATCATTTGGCAGAGACTTTTTTAACATTATCTCCACACAGGATGCCCTTAGAAAATTAATTTCCCGCAGGAACACCTTGGGGGGTAATGTGTAGGGGGTATTTTTGTGGAAAGGAAGGAATGAACGTGGGTCTTGAAGAGATCCATTTTGTAGGGAGGAGGAGACACAGAGGCCAGAATTTTGTTCAATAGCCAAGCTGTTGAACTCAAGAACGAGTCAACGACAAATATAAACTGTGTACAAATGTTGGGCTTAACTCAACTTAACTCCCGGACAGGGTAGAGGTTCCGAGTTCAAGTCAAGGTCGCA
Organism: Limnephilus rhombicus; assembly: GCA_929108145.2. NCBI lineage: Eukaryota > Metazoa > Arthropoda > Insecta > Trichoptera > Limnephilidae > Limnephilus > Limnephilus rhombicus. The sequence continues at coordinate 26,115,381 of OV815292.1, forward strand.
ACCAAAGCTTTTAATTTATTGCACCTCTCTGTATGGGGTAGAGAAGGTCGGGAAGTACCTAGCTGTTCAGATCTGCTCGCCAAATATGACAAAAACAAAATATGTTGGATGTTTGATTTTCGGTGGGAATTAAGCCTTGATGCCCTGATGATGGACACTAAGGTGGAGCACGGATGTATGAAAAAAAAAATTTTTAAGATTCAGAGTTCTAAGAGGGGGGATTTGTGCCTTATGTTAAAGTAAAAATACGTGGGATTTTTCATTTCATTTGATTAAGATCTTCAGTCTCCGCAGTTTTTTTTTTTAACATTAACTCCACACAGGAGGCCTTGAGGAAAATAATTTCCCTCAAGGCCTATGTCATCTGGGATGCTGTGTGGAGGGATTTGCGAAGAGGTGACTTCAAAAATTGAAAATTAGGGTAAAAAAATTTAAAGTTTATAAGGTGATACATTTTGATTAATTTAGTGGTAAGTAGGTGTTAAATGATAAACAATATATAATTAAGATATTTATTAAGGCATCGCTGTAAAAAAAAATGAAATTTGAAACAAACTCGAAAAATTATACATTTATTATTTAGGTTTAAAATCCTTTTTAGTTTCAAATTTAGGCATTTGATTTCGCGATTCCAGCTTGGCATTTATTGCACCTAATCGCGACTTTCTTATCTACTGAGAAATTGAAACCTCCGTTGTATTCTTTAAAGCTCTTTCAATAGCTTGGGTATGGCAGGGAAGCCTTATAAACAATAGTTCGTTTTCACCACCAGATTCCACGACATTCTGAATTTTTTAGTCCAATAAGTTTTTCAAAATCGGTGGTTCGGTTAAGTTTTCCTGCCAATTTATTAAATCACTATATGTAAAAGCATTAAAATCTATCAATGGTACTTGAAACAGTCTAGGTGTTGGAGGTTGAGTAGTACTGTATGTCTTTAGTAGGGCTGCCAGCTCTCTAACATGTTTTTTATCATCTGATATCATCGCAAGAAGAATCCCTTCAGGATGCGCAAAGTAGCCGTTTCTTTGGATAACAGGATCTATAATTTTTTTTATTCTGGCAGGTAACTGAAGCCCTTAATAATATTGAACAGATAACACGTGCCATCTTTGCATGATGGTTTACTTTTAATTGAGAACCAAAACGGTGCGTAAACTTTGACCACAAAAGTAGCCAGAGTTTTCAAATTTTCAGATTGTTCTTCAGTAGATACATACAAAAGTAGTCTTCGGTGATCCAACGGGCATGTGATAGTTTTTCTGGAGATTTATTGCCTAGGTCTTCTGGAAATTCATCTGAAACTACCGCCGAGACAATTTTATACAAGTACTGTTGTTCTGGACTCAGATCTTTGGCCATTTCTGGTAGCATTTGACCTTCGATGAGTTCAAAATTTTTAACAAGCAGCTTTTTACAGGTTTCCAGTGATTTTCCCAGTAGACCAATATAAGATTTAGATCCCGAAGTAAACCCATAGAGATGAAAAAACAGATGTCTCAAAGGCAGTTCGTTAATGTGGAGCAAAAAAATTATCCACTGAAGTGGTTTTTGTAGCCTTTTCTCAAGCAGTCTTATAATTCCAGCATACTTTCCAGTATTAACATTCGTACCATCACAATCAATTGCCATAATTCTATCTTGGGAAACTTCTTTATGTAACAGAAACCCTGTTATCACGGTATCTATTCCTTTTGCTGTATCAACATCAGGTACCACGTATCCCATGTAAATGGATCCCGGCTCTTGAATCAGTGAGATAGGTTCCTTTTTAGAGTCTTTTGCAACTTCTTTATAGCAGTTACCATTACCCGACACGTTCTTTGATCGGTCAAAAAAGTTTGCTCTTGTTTGGGAACCTTTTTATCCTTAGGATATATACATTGAGCGAATGCTTTGTACTTGCATACTGAAATATCAAAAAGCATCTTACTGCTTTTCTGAAAACTATTTAACTTGTCCAGTGAGAGCCTCTTGATAGACTTGAGTAGATTTTTGCACTTTAAATGATATGCTCTCAACATTTGAACGATCTTTGTTCGCGTCAATGTAGGAATAGATGCAGTGTACCATATATTTTCAATTTCGACATTACTATATCTGCTATCTCACCAAAAAATTGGTTCTTTTGCAGTTTCTGATTGCAATTTAAGTTGATGTCTCGTCCACTCATAATAGTATTTCACTGCAACTTCGTAAGTAGGTAGAAAGTTCTCTTTCATCTCACAAACATCACCAAATAGAGGACATTTGAATACACTCCGAGTTCTTTGCATAGTTGCCATGAAAGAATATCGAACGTAATTTTAACGACAAACGAGCGTGCGACTGATCCGAGCCTCGAACAAATAGAGCAAGCAAGCTAAGTATCACCTCCCGCGCTTCCCCTCTCCCCTTTATTTAAATTATAAAACATAAATTCGAACTTCTTTTTATTTTGTGTCGAATCTATATTATACCAAGTAAACTTTCTTGATAAAAATTAGTAGGTTTATTCAAGAATATCGTACATAAACATGACTTCCAATTAGAGTGTAAAACCGACTATTTTCGTAAATTCAATGCCGTTGCGGAGGCAGTTACCCTAAAAAAAATTGAATAATATTTTACATGGCTTAAATTAAACCTAAAAGGCACAAAATTTTGACTCTTACATTACCGTCCAGTGAAAAAAAATAATTCACTCCTACCTAAATTGGACACTATAAAGTTATCTGAAATGGTGACACCAGAAGGCAGAGGTCATACAACATGGCTTATTACTAAAAAATCACATAACCTTCTCAGAGATCCAAATTCCTTAGCTATGCCAATCATATTTATATTTGATACTTTCATATCCGTTATTTACCAAGTTTAATTGATAACATCTTAAATAAAAAAACTTAGCAAAATTTCAAAAAAAAAATATCTATACAATTCTAATAATATTAATGATAAAGAACGGCGTAAAATTTTGTATATTAATAATTTTTCAGTTCAATGTTGCAAAAATCTCCCTTCTAATATTAAACCAGCTTTTTATACAAGAAATAATATCGCTAATTTTTTGAGAAATGCTAAAGATAAAGACCATAAATTTACTAATTCCGGATTATGTAAACTCAAATGTAATGATTGTCCCTCATTTTATATTGGAAAAACAACTCGTAATTTTGAAATTAGAATCAAAGAACATTTAAGGTGTCTTAATAATAATAATTTTTCTGAGTTCGCTAACCATATCATTGAAAATAACCATAGTTAAATAAATATTCTTCATATTAATCATAAAGGAAAACGTTTAGATAACTTGAAAGCCTTGGAAATAAAAAAAAAAACCCTTAAAAATAATGAATCTATTATCAACAAACTAAAAATATTGTCTTATAGCCCAATCATGGATATGTTCCCCTACCCACCCATTCTTCATTAATATCTAGCAACAGCTCCACCCCTACCATAATAATACATTGTTCCCATCCATATTTCAAAACTGTCAAATCAGTATACATTTGCCCTGAAGCAGGAACGTTCGTTCTGAAACCGGTCGGATTTACTCAAATATAAAAGTGGTTCAAACAAAGTTAAATTGTTTCATTTATCTATATTTATATTTATTTTATTTTTAAATCCTTAAATGCATGTGCCGTAATTCTATGGCTCACGGTGAAATTAACGCTTTAAATGTTTCAAAACATGAAATAAACATTTTGGGGCGTCAAAAAAAAAGTATTTACACTGTTTCAATATGTTACTAATCTCAAACCTACTGTTTTCTTTTCATTTCCTGCATGTTTCTCATCTTCTGAATTTTTAATTTTTATTCTTACGTCCGAACTCTCTATACAGGCTGTTTAGAGACATACTTGACTTACTTTAACCAGTGATTCCTGGCAGTATTTGGAATGAAAAATGTAAATGAAACTTTCGTCTCCGGTGACAATTTTGATCTTTTTATTTTATTGGACAGGTAATGTTGAAGTGAGAAATTGGGCGGTTACTCGGATGATTGACCAGTGGAAGAATTTTGTTGTTTGGTTTGTTGTAGAAAAATTTTTTTTTTTAAATATATTAAAAGAAGTCGCTGGGGATCAAAATTTAATTTTTTTTTACTCCAAATAATGTCAGGAAACATTGGTTAAAGTAAGTCAACTACGTCCCTTAACATCACGTATTAGTACGTTTTGGCCAAAAAAATGCAAAATTTCGAGACCAGAGCTCATCGTTCGAGAGTTTTTGTGGCTTCAGCACGTATTAAACAAAAACATCGTGCATTTTAGCCTCTATATATTATAATCTATTCAGCGTAGTCTCACGGAGCCAGTGTGACTATGGCATCCCAAATTGAGGTAGGTATGTTGTAGTACTGATGGAGATGGGAGATAGGAAGGTTGAGAAATGCCTTTCTATTAAAATCTGGTCACGCAACACGGCTAAAGCCATTCCAAACAACTCCAAGTCTTTTACCAGGGCGATACTGAGAGCATTTATCTCTCTGATAATCATAAATCGACGATCTCGAAGAACAACATCGCATCTGCTAAAAAATTTTATATCCTTTTATTGGCTTATTTGTATTCCCTTTTGATGATTTAAGTCAGTATTTTCGGAATTTTGAATGAATTGAAAAATTAAAAACATCACTTTATTCCTTGATCTCAAAACAATAAAAATGGAGAAACGAAATTTTTAACAGTTCTTCTATAAAACTTTTGTTTAGGGTAATTTTCTTTCTCTATATATATATATATTTTTTTTTTGTTTTATATAACTTTTGGCTTCATATTCCTATCTTATAAATTTAATTTTCTTATTCCTTATTATGCTGGAGTACTTGATGGAGTTTAATACTTGGAGCAGGTGGAGGAGTGTGTGCATCTGGGTAGTATGTTTACGAGAGATGGGAAGGCTGATAGAGATATTGAAAGAAGGGTGAATGCCGGTAACTCCATTTAAACTCCGTTGGCGCTAATAAAAAAAACTGTCAAAAGAAGCGAAGCTAGCAATCCACGATGGAGTACCTGCCCTGATGTATGGCAGTGAGGCATGGAACTGGCAGAGGAAGGATGAAAGTAAACTGAATGCTGTTGAAATGAGATCCCTGAAACGTATGTGTGGTAAAACAATGTATGATCGTGTGAGAAATGTGGATATCCGCAAAGAATCTAAGGCTGATGTAAGCATAATGAGTAAGATTAAGAAAGGGACCCTCAGATGGTTTGGGCATGTAGAGCGAATGAACGAAGAAAGTAGTGTAAGAAGACTATATGTATAGAACGAAGAATATACGACGCGAATATGAATGGTAGAAGAAGTCGGGGACGCCCGAGGAAGACATGGCACGATCAAGTGAATCAGATACTTCGTCGGGCCACGTCAAAAGTCAGAAAAATAGAAGAGTATGTATGAGACGATGTATGAATGTGAGTGAGGCAAAGAGTATGTGCCAAGACCGAGTTGTTTGGCGGTCCGTCCTCTCTGCCTATCCCTGCGGGGAAACGGCGTGATGGTTAGTTAGTTAGTTATTATGCTGTCTCATTAGAGGTAAAGTCACAAGGAGGAAATCCATAATAGGTTTTATTTTGGCTGCACAACACTTATGTCCCTACAAACTGAAAAAATGCAAACTGTCGATTTCCGGAAAATAAATAAATAGATAAAACTACAAAATCACAGATCCGACATTGTTATTCGGGATCGTCGAAATAATCATTCGATTCGAATAAGCTTAAAAAATAACATGGTAATTTGTGTCTTTGTCTTCATAATTATTGCAACAACAATATTTATAAATTGCGAGCAAATTAAAGACAACTCTCAATCCGAAAGCGTTTCAAATCAACAACATGTTAAATTTCTCGGATTATAATTGCATAAACATGTAAATAAAATGTTGAACATTTAATCAATTTCCGTTGTGACGTAACCGCTGCCTTGTCACTACCATAAATTAAATTTTGCAGGAGGATATAAACTAGTTAATTTATGATGTCGTAATAAAAAATTCTTCACACGACGCGACGTGAGATTTATAAAAATAAATAGGTAAATATATTGTCGTTTTAATATACTTAGGTAGGTACTTATTGTAATTAAGATTATGTGTGTTTTTTAATTTTCTCCGGAAATCGGGCCCGAAGTTACAGATATATATTGTCGTTCTTACTCAATACAACACTGTTGCCAAGAAATTGAATAAATTGTATTCAGACGATTATTAAGTATTTTATTAGTTTAAATATGGTTAATATATGTATACATATTTCTTTTTTTTTAAAAAGAAAGATAAATATTCCTGGGCTACGAATACGATGACAATATTTGAAAATCTCCTACTACCATCACAGTGAGCGGAAAATTTTGCTTGTGTCGTGATGGAGGACTTAGAGAGCCGAGGAATCGAACACCAGACGTCTGTGTGTGACCCAAACGCGATGCCAACTCAGCCACTGACCGGTCAAGAAGGGATATTGAAAGATGGGCATTTGCAGGACACTCCATTAACCCTTTGGAACAAATGATTAAGGATATAAAAATATTTTTTTGCAGGCGAATTCTCTATTAATTGTTTTGTATATTCTTGTCTATTGACGTCTGTATCTGTATTTTCTCCTTAATAAAAAAATTAATAAAAAATAAAAAATACAATTAAAAAATTTAAAAAAAATAGAAACCGTTAGATAGTTTCGACATTATATGGAGTGGATGAACAAAGAAAGGAGTAAAGGGAGAACCAATTACGCCCAAATTAACGGTAGAAGAAGTCAGGGACGCCAAAGAAATACATGGCACAAATTCTTCGGTCGGGACATGTCAGGAGTCAGAATAATAGAAGAGTATGTATGAGACGGTGTATGAATGTGAGTATGTGCAACCACCTAATACTGTAAGTTATATAACTTATTTCACTTAACAAAACTAACATTATATTCTTACTTTTATGTATAAACTTACGTTATAACTTGCTTGATGTTGTATTCTAGCAATTCATTTTATTTAAATAGCATATTTTTTTTTTTTATTATTAAGTAATAAGTTTTATTACCCAAACACAGGCAATGAGTGGAGTGCCTCATGAGTGTTCTCATTACTTACATTCATTTTTATAATTTATATTGTTTTTAAATGTGTGCACTTATGTTATAAAGTGTTTAAGTTATATAAAATTACTGGAAAAAAAGGAAATAAAAGAAAGAAAATGTTTGTTACCCTCTTACAAAAAACAAACTGTTTTATTTTTTCCACAATGATAAGCGACCACAAATCAACTTGTGGGAAAAGGTTTCGTGCTTGTATAAGCATTGATGTCTTAATATAGTAAAATATTTTTCAAAACGGTATTTACCCATCGTTCGTAGAAAATGTGTTAAAATGCGTTTTCTATACAGTGATAAGCAACCATAAATCACCTGGTGGGATAAGGTTTCGTGCTTGTCTAAGCTTTGATGTCTTAATAATGTAAATCAAATCGAAATATGTGCTTGCCCCCTGACTAATGCTAATATATGTGATTGCCCTAACTTAGAACGGGTGACTAAAATCAAAAGGTATTTTTTTGACAGTCATTTAAAGTGGAAAGAACATATTATCATTACAGCACACAAACTTAGAAAATCAATATACTTATTTAGCTACTTTCTTAACTTGAATCAACCAAAAACAATTTGCTACTATATCAATCTTTAATTGAGTGCGGTATTATAGCCTGGGGGGAGTTAATGTTGCCGCCATTCATTCGATTTTAAAAGCTCAGAAACTAATTATAAAGAGTATATTAAAACTACCGATCACAAGCAGTTCGGATGAAATCTTCAGGAGAATCTGTGTATTGAACATTAGGCAACTTTATGCCAAAAACATACTAGCATACCTCTTCAAACATAAACTACCATTGAAAATGTCTAAACTGCTCGAGATACTAGAACCAAAGGGCCTAATCTCTTACGTATTTACCCAAACGCATTTTCTACGAACCTTGGTATTTCCCTCCGTTTTTCAGTATGGTAGGTATGTACCTAGTACTTCACTGGAAAATGGAAATGTTCGTAGATTGTATTTTTAGAACTAGTCACTAAAAAGAGCACGGCCATTATAATGCCTACATAATTCATTTTTCAATTATTTCCAAATCGTAGGAACACACTACACATGTAGGTGCCCACCTACTTAAGAGCACGTGTGCGCCTAAAACAGGTACCTACAGACATTTCGTGACTGATGAATCGCTCTTTCTTAATGTTAATCTTAATGCCTTTGACCATTAACTACCTGTATAAATGAACACATCCCAGCAATTTATTGATGGTAAAAAATATTAAGAAATTGAGATAATTTTAATGAAAATATTTTTTTGTTTCAAAACCATCTCGTCTTTATCCCCTTGTCTTATTCTGGTCGGGGACCCACTGCATCGACAAGACGCCTCCGTCCATGGCAGTCCCATCTTCTCCTCACACAGTTTCTGGAGTTGCCTCGCTCAACTGTGTCTGGGGCGGCCCATTGGACGTCTACCCTCTGGAATCGCACTCAGTATTTTCCTAGGCATTCGGTCATCAGACTTTCTTAGTATGTGCCCAAGCCACCTCAGTTGCGATTTTTCTATGCAGTGTAACAGTGGTTCGATGTTTAGATCGTCTCGGATCGTTGAGTTTTTTATTTGATACCATTTCGTAACTCATTGAATTCATCTTTATTTAATATCGATTGTCCAGTTGATTAGTCAGACATCTCCAAATACTAAGTTTTGCGATAATGAGGAAAGCACTGTTCGAAGACTCTCTGTAAATGAAATATTATTTACAAGTTTCTGTGTTTTAAATGTTAAATATGCTATAAAATAACACAGGGAAGCATAGCGATCCGGTACATTAGAATGACAATTTGAAATTTCCTACTAGTACCTACCTAATCCAGAAAACTACAATGTTTTGTTTATTTCACTACAAGTTCTTCTGCATTATAATTGATCTATTGCTATTTATGAGTAGTCTGAATATTGTACCAGAGAGAGGGTACACTTTTACATATATGTAACTGCACACGAGATGTCTAACTAATCAACTGGACGATATATATTTTATATTTTTGAATGTAGCTATTACTTTGTGGTTATCCATTATAGAAAAATGAAACAATACAACTTTGTATAAACCAATTATATAATGTGCAAATCCGACCGGTTTCGAAACAAACGTTCCTTCGTCAGGGAAAGCTTATACTAATTTGACAGTTTCGAATAATGTTTTATTATGGTAGGGGTGGAGCCGTTGTTAGTTAATAATGTAGATTTGGTGGGTAGGTATTAGTGTAGAGTGGGTGGGTAGGGGAACAAATCCATGATTGGGCTATATGACAATATTTTTTGTTTGTTGATTATAGATTCATTATTTTTAAGGGTTTTTTTTAATTTCCATAGCTTCTAAGTTATCTAAACGTTTTCCTTTACGATTAATATGAAGAATATTTATCCCTGTATTTGTTTCAAAACTATGGTTATTTTCAATGATATGCTTAGCGAACTCAGAAAAATTATTATTATTAAGACACCTTAAATGTTCTTTGATTCTGTTTTTCCAATATAAAATGAGGGACAATCATTGCATTTGAGTTTATATATTCCGGAATTAGTCAATTTATGGTCTTTATCTTTAGTATTTCTCAAAAAATTACCGATATTATTTCTTGTATAAAACGCTGGTTTAATATTAGAAGGGAGATATTTGCAACATTGAACTGAAAATTGGTTTACACAAAGTTGTATTGTTTCATTTTTTTATATATATTTTAATCTAGCGTGTATTTATAAAACCTTGTTAAAGGTTCAGGTTGAACCGAAGCTGGTTGGTCTCAATAAAGTGGTTTTCAAATAAAAAATATTTTTACTAAAAGTATGGTATTGTCCTAACCACATAGTGATTTTTTTGTTGCATTAGCTCCACGCAGGAGGCCTTCAGGAAAGTAATTTCCTGTGTTATTATCGTTAAGTGTCGTTTCTGGGATTTTGTGTGGAGGGTCGTTTTAATAAATGGGGGGAGAGGAAGTTCTGGAAAGGAAACGGTATGAGGAAGTAATCCAGGAGTCAGTATGTCCAGGAGTGACGGACGTAAAAATCCCTCCCTTCCACTGCGGAGCAAGATGATGATCCGAGAGATTTCTGACGGAGTGGCCAAAAGATCTCCCGCAATCAGTCTCTACCGACCCGGCCATTCACTGCCAAGACCAGGACGAACCTTACCCCATGAACCACTTGGGGTGACCTATGGCAGAGGTATTGGTTATACAATTATGTTTCCCGGTGGCGATACCCATACTCGCCTCCCAAATTGATTGCTTTCCATAAAAGTTAAATAATGAAGATATTATTATTGGGTTTTTAGTAATTAGAAATATGAATAATATCTCACTGCCTTTTTTTCCTGATTATTTTTTTTTACTTCTTTTATGGTAGAGCATTAAGCTCTTTGACTCCGGACCCAAAAGTCGCAGGTTTGTAACTGGAATGGACAAATATATATTTTTTAATTTATAAAGATATTTCACAAATACTGGACCTAGGGTTGGGAAGTCCTGGATTAACTCGACCATTTGGCATTTCATCTGTCTGTAAATTTGTCTGTTATATTCCGGTCCGGTTCAAGATGATCGCCTTTTTAACCTGTCATGTTTTTTTTCTTATATATGAATACCTCACAAGAGTCCCAGCTGCTCCCGTCTTGATCCAGTAAGACTATGACATCCTCAATTGCTGGGGTATGTTGTGAGGGCGAAAGTAGGGGGGAGGGGAAGTAGATGCGAAGTAAGAAGGTGGGGTAGTACCTGGCTATTCAGATCTGGTCACCAAACACGGTTAAAGCCATTTCAAGCAACGCTTCAATACTGAATGGTGATCTTACAACAGGGCGATATTGAGAGTATCTTCGACTATGGAACGTGCCGCAAATATACTATGTATTATTTTAAATGAATTAATTGTGAAATAACACAAATTAATAAAATATAATTTATTTGACCACGTCGGGATTCGATCCCGTGGCCTTCGGATTGGGAGTCAAGAGTCTTACCCCTTGACCACCGCGTTTGTCAAGTAGCCGATAGGAACGATCAAATAAATTATTTCTCTGAACATTCTTAAGTAGATATACTGGGGAAAATACATATTTTAATATTATTACATATTTAATAAATGTAGTACTGCAATTTAAACTTAATATCTAACAAAAAAAAACTTTTTATTTTTTATTGTTCAAACACATTATTTTTTTCCAATTATTCAAAGGAAAATTATAAAATATTTCTTCAAACACAAACTTATTTTGTGGCACCATTTTAAAATAATTGTTTTTTATAAAGCACTAGCAGACCCGGCCACACCTTGCTGTGGCTAACGAAACACAACGACATTACCCAATCTTTATAAAATCCACACCACCCGCTTGCCAGCTGCCCGCTGCCTGAATTGAATATTTGAATTTATCGGCTTTTCTCTACTATAATAAGCATGTATTATACATATAAACTAATTATACAATGCTTGCAATCCAACACTGGATATTTGAAAAGGGAAAATTAAATACCTACTTACTCTAGGACATCTATTTTCCAATTTCTTCCGTAGAACGAATTTCAAAAGTGACTATAGTACGGCCCGCCAGCCGTTTTAAATCGCACAAAAATATGTTTTCTTTGAATTTCTCGGCTTTTCTCTAATATAATTTACATGTATTATACGTATAAACATTCCTCTTCAATCACTCTATCTATTGGTGAAAACCGTATGAAAATCCGTTGCGTAGTTTAAAAGATTAACGCGTACATACATTTTGAGCGACTTCATTTTATACTATGTAATGATTTAACGTATATACGATAAATATATTTTTGGAATGAAAAAGGAAGGACCCCAATTTAATTTGGGCCTAAATAGAGGGAATGCAGGAGGGGGAAGGAAAAGGCGTTAAAACATAAAAGATAGAAGATAGAAGATAAAATTTTTGGGACTTGATGTCATAATTGTCTCTAACCCTTATCAGTGATGTTTATACATTTTTCAAAGAAGACATGTGTGGTTTTCCTTGTTCCCTGCGTGCCCCTGTGTGTCTCATGTAACGGGAACGGGAGACTGCGGCGTGACTGCAGTTGCCGTGGCTCGAGACAGACGGCATGGTACGGGGAGCAGCGGGTCGGGGCGCGGGGGGCACCCGTCACTAGGTCTGTGTGTCTCGGGTATATCTAGTACCTACCACAACACTTGGACTGAGGAAGCTAAACTTGGGGACGCGTGGAGTCTTCTGGCAAACAAGAGAATGTACTTGATGATCAAACGTTAAGGAATCACCATCCTGTTTTCCCGAAGCATCTGAATAACTTGCTAATAATAAATATAGCTGCGCAGTACAGGAACGACAAGACGATTTTTAGTTGGACAATCGACAATCTATACTTCTTGAATAGGTTTTTTGATATTTTATTAGTATTCAATAGAAAGAACGGTAGGTAATTAGGGCATGGAAGCATGCCGACTGTCGTGGGGCAGCAACTAAACTGCAAGAACTATCAAAGCGGTGGAGACAATGAAATTTGTGCGTTTGGTGTGTCGGTAGAAACAAAGGTATTGTGCGTAGATTCGATTTGCCGACACTTCTGTGTGCGCAGTTTCATAATAATTTTAAATAAACAAAACCTGCCAGCGATTCCGTATTTTTTGTTAGATCGTTATTATCGATCGTTATTTCCTGTTAGATTTGTGTGATTTTTATGTATGTTATTAGCTTTTTCTGTGTACAACGCAGTGGCGTAGCGAGGGGGGGGGGGCGGTCCGCCCCGGGTGCCACCCGATAGGGGGGTGACACTCGACCGTGGAAAAAATTTACAAAAGATATTGTCACCAAAGTATTGTTATACATGAACACGGTCTGTTATTTTCTTTCATATGTTCCCCGTGGAGTGCCTGAATTTTGTGTCTAGGTCTTTTTATGGGCGAACATAGTCTATATTTGTGGAGAAATCTGAAATTCTCTAGCCACCCCCCGTCCGTTTTCCAATGACGATCCCATAAAAAATACGGAATCGCTAGGCAGAATGAAATGTGAACATTGTGGACTGCACCATATTTATGGTGGACTGGTTCCGAAAGTCGTGGCGTCAGAATCAGCAGATTCATTCGTACCAACCAAACAGTATGTTTTAATGTGATATTTGTTTTTAAATTACGATTTATAAAATCTGCACGTAATGACATAATAAAACTTGTAGGTAGGTATAATCAGAATCAGCGTTTGTTAATCTACATCTACAAGAATATATTTTAAGCCATAATATTTTTCACTGGAGTTCATCATCTTATTTTCAGAAGCGCTGCCCTCGCTTTGATAATATGAGTTTGATTTTAAAATACCAACACACACTCACAGAACCGGTACTGGGGTACCTACCTCGGACATAACCGGACATTGCTGGCGCAAAACTGAATTATCCGTCCACCGCCCGCGGCGAAATGTCGAGGGCTGTGCCTCTGGCTTTTTACCACGACTTTTTTTTCTATTTTCCTGTCGTTTTCTGTGGCATTGGAATTCAAACGGGAAACTGTGTTCTCGTATTCGGGCACCATAGATACCTAAGATATGTACCTAACTACCCGATAATATGCAGAGTATAATAATAAGGTACCTACCTACTAGTGACGTGCATAAATATTTTGATGGTCGAACCCAATATTTATTTTTACTAATAATCACTTTCTTTCTCCCCAAAACTTCTTCCGTGGCAAGTATAACAAAAGGACGTAGCCACAGGTTCACATGGGGTTTCAATCCTGGGGGAAGGGCAGGAGAGAAGAGAGAGGAGGGGGGGGGGGGTAAAAATTACAACTCGAAAGTTTTTTGGGACCTCTTATAATTTACATCACATAGATAAAAGAGATGATGCAAATAATATTATTGTTTTTTTCAGGAATGTAATTAATCTATGGGGGCATACATTAATTACGTGAGCTCAAAAGTGGGGGGGTCCAGCAAAATCTCACGTTACTTGAAAAGAATATACGAAGTGGCCCAAATTTATATCACCAAGGGGGGGGGTCTAGATTGGAAGAAAAACTGCTCACTTAATTAAAGTATGCCCCCTAGGAGTACTATCTTCTTTTTTATGCAATACTGACCCCCATTGGGGGTTTGGGTTTTGTGTGTTTTCAATTACGAAAAAAAATCGTAATCATTATATTTCAAAATGTCTCGACTTGCAGATTGTAATGGGGATTTTGAAGCATTTTCGTTGATTTAACCCCTCAGACCCCGATAATATTTGTTAGAGGGTAAAAATATTTCCGCTTCACAGAAAAATCAATATCTATAAATGGAATATTTCTGAACGTATCCAAAAATTAAAAACCGCTTTTGATAGGTAATAATTAAAAAAATTGTATATCAAAATAAAGAAACAATTTTTGAAATATAAAAATTTTGCAAGCAAATTCAAAAAAAAAATTAAAAACGGCTTAACCTTACGTTTTTTATAACTAAACTTACTGACAACGAAAATAAACATATAGGTACATTATTTTTCATTAGACAAAAATGTATTAAAAACATTGTAATCTCACTTTTTGTCGTTCCATGTAAAAATAATGAATAAAAAATTCCAACGTTTCATAAATTTATTTCAAATTGCTATTCGAAATTTTGGTTTCACAAAGGTCTACATTTTACTTATTTTCTGGTATTTTTTTTTTAGATTTGAATATAGGTAAAGCGCGGCATGATAGTAAGGGAAAACAATTTCTACAAGACATATAGGTACGAGTTATTCCGAAAACCAAACAAATAGACTTTGAGGGTTAAGCTGTTTGCCAGCTGGGCGTGAAAATAAAATTTAAAAAAAAAAAACACTAAAAAAAAACAATTTAATTAATGTTTCATCTAGGTTGTAGATATGTAGGTACTAACTTTAACGCAATTACAAAAATACTGAAAATGCGAAAATACAAAGCAAGAATATAGACCTGAGAACTATGTTTAAAACCATATTTAGAACTACACATAGAAACAATTTAGACGTTAGACAATAACAATATAAAAACTAAAACCCATAAGCTGCTGAATTAATTCTGCAGTATTATTGTGGCCGATGTATTTTACTTAACAAAAAAAAAACATTTGTTTACATTCTTGTTTTCGAGGAAACTCCTAAACGTAATTCAATATTACATTGACAATGTTTATAAATACCTAAGCCATTCGCTTTAATAATTCAGATTTTACACATACTCATTTACAAAAACGAAATCATTACCATTATCATCATTATCATTATCATCATCAAAGACTTTAATAACATAAAAATCATTAAATTACTATACACGTCTTTGGTTAGAAGTCAGGTTGAATACAATTCAAGCATTTGGTGTCCTCATTTCAACTCTCATTGTTTACAAATTGAAAAAAATCTAAATAATTTTTTACGTTTTATTAATTTCAAAATTGGTATTCCTATTATTGAAATCAATTATGTCAATTTACGCAGTAAACTTAACTTATCGAAATTATCTGAAAGGCGAAAAATATTTGATCTCCTTTTATTGTATAAAATTGTTCATTCAAGGTTGGACTGCCCTGACGCTATAAACTTGTTATCCTTACATATACCTCCAAAATATACTAGAGGAAATATTTTATTTTACAACAATAACTTCGCTACGAATTCTGTGATGGAAAGAATACACAGGTTGGGCAATGAACTAACTGATGTCGCTGACATTTTTAATTTAAATTTCGATTCGTTTAAAGCCAAATTAGTCCACCACTTTTTAGATGTAAACAATGAATGAGAAATCATTTTATTTTTTTCGATTTCTATTTCGAAAATTAATGTGTTTTGATTATTTTTAATGTTTTTCTTGCTCGTAGGTATATGAATTGTTATACATACGAGTTCTCTAAAGTCATCCATGTGGAATTAGCATTAGATGTATTCCTATTATTTTACATCGAGTTTATGCTTTATTTGTATATTTTGTAATCTTTTTTTATTTGTGTTATACTGTTGTTATAAATGAAATTTGTATTTTATATGTGAAAGCCCAATAGGACGTCAATAAATAAATTATCATTACATGGTATAAAATGAAGTCGCTCAAAATGTATGTGCGCATTGATCTTTTAAACTAAGCAACGGATTTTCATGCGGTTTTCACCAATAGATAGAGTAATTCAAGAGGAAGGTTTATATGTATAAAACATGCTTATTATAGTAGAGAAAAGCCGATAAATTCAAATATTCAATTCAAGCAGCGGGCAGCGGGTAGCAGGCAAGCGGGTGGTGTGGATTTTATAAAGGTTGGGTAATGGCGTTGTGTTTCGTTAGCCACAGCAACGTGTGGCCGAGTCTGCTAGTAACATATAAAACAACAATATATGCGATCAGCAGCTTAGGGGAATATACGCATATATATATAAATGAGCGGAAACCGAAACCTATCTTCTAATTCTCGTAAACGAATCGCACTAATTCTAATTATCGTAAATGAATTGCACGAAAAATAAGCCTTCAAAAATATGTAAATTCATTCGAATCGTTGGTTGAAGATAAAAAAAGTTCAACTCTTTCGATGACATCGTAGCATTTTTCTAATAATTTTACCGTCATTGTTTCAACGTCAAAAAGTAGGTACCTATAATATTAAGGGGGATTAATTCGAAACATCATTTAGTTTTAAAAATTGGCTAAAAGCATTAACTTAGTTGTTTGCCATATTAATACACAGTTTTAATATTCTGACGATGGAAGGGTACTTCCGAAAGCGGTGGAACAATGAGTTAAAATAAAGTGGACAAGTTATGGAATGTTTCGAGATTTGTTATTTCGATTTTACAATCAAAATCACATCGCAAATCGCAACTAATTTCTAGGTGTCATTTTATCTAAGCATTCGGTCATTCGGTGCACTTTTTCTGTGGTTAAAACTTTTAAATGTCAAACGTCAAACAACAGTATTCAAAGTATTCAAACTTTCGAAACTAATTATAATTATAGACAATGTTTTACTCTTTTGCACAGTAGTTCTAATAACTTTGTACTCAAATTTTACTGTTATGATAATCCATTGGAAAATATTCAACAATACCTTTATCTTACGCTAAACGAGGGTTTTAAATGGGTTTACGTTCCAAAATTCTACTCAACCTATTTTTGTTATTGTTTATTTTGATGTGTTATTTTACTTTCAAATATCCTTTGGACTCCATAAACTCTCTAAGGGCAAAACAAATGAGTTATTTACATTCATCGCCAAGCACTCCCTCCATTCTTCGGAAGAGTTCTATACGTTTAAAAGAAAACAGAATTAATATTTGGATAATATTCACAAAGGCGTCAGCAAATGAGGGATTGAATACAAAGTTTAGGAGTTTATTGCAAAGTATTTATAAGTTTTTTGATCATAGCAATGGCTCAACATTGCATTTTAATATTTTATCAGACGAAGCGAGCAAATTCATTGCCAAGTCAACATTTAATTTACTCGATGAACAATATAAAGACATCCAAAGCTTTGTGTTTGTGAAATTCTATGATTTTAAAAGTAACGCTGAGCAAATTGAAGATATTATCCAAGCCATGACACCACACTTTAGTTCACAGCCAGGTAAATGATGTGCCAACAATAATAATATTATTGTATTATGTTGTATTGACTAATGTTAACTTATTTTATTATATTTCAGGATCTTATTACTCGGATGCTCTGTTCTTCATATCTCTCGGACTTCATCGCATTGCTCCCATTGAACAAAAGCAAGTCATTCTCCTGGATTGTGATCTCATCTTCAAAAACAGTATAGAAGAATTATATAAGGAATTTGAGAAGTAAGAAACAACTATTATTACACTTCTTTGATTTCTCAATTCCGTGAAGAGATACTCAAAACATAATGATAAATTATGTTTAAAATTAATAGAATACTTGGTTTTAACCACGTTTATTTAAAAAAAAACCAACATGCTTACTTCATTAGGGTTTTCTTAAAATGTAGTATGAACAGACTCCGGGTCAGCAGAGACGGGGGACGAAATGAAAGGCGTGAAGTCGATGTAGTGAGTTGAAGTCTTTATTGAAGAGCTACGTAGCGATGGTAAATTTGGAATTGCGTAACAGAGTGCAGACAGGAGCGATGTTGATAACGCCTGTAGATGATGAGTGATGAAGGTCGATGATGCTGCGATGGCTGCTGGTGACATGCAGACCCGTGGTCATGTTATGTGGTCGTGTTATTTGTTCAGATCAGGCTCTAAGCATAGCTAAAGAAATCTCATGTTTCAATTCTGAAAGATGCTAGTACTAATACTTTAACCGCCTTACTCATAACCACAGAATAAGATAAATACCATAGTAATACCAACGGGTTAGGTGAAATTTGTTTGACAATTTCACCTAACCCATTTGTATTACCGTGATATTATCTTATTCTGCGATTATGAGATAAACCTCAATTACATTCAGCTAGTTTACAAGCTACTATCTACTAAGTTTAAAAGCGGGTGAATCGGCGAGTGAGATTGTCACACAAAACTGTCCACTCGCTCAGCAGCGTAGGAAACTGAGGTCGCTGCTAGCGCCAGTAGCAAGAATAACGACACCTGCGTGAACTAATTCTGTCAAATGTTTGACAGTCGAAAGCAGCTGTTTATTGGCAGCCATATTGAAAACATAAATAAACCAATCACAAGTTAGCGTGTAGCAAGTAAAATTGATGACCTTTCAACTTTTTTCGTAGATAGTCAACAATCTGCTAGTTAGCAAGTAATACGATTACACTGAGTGACTTTACTAACAGATAGTGAATTTCCCAGATAGTAGCTTGTAAACTAGCTGAATGTAATTGAGGCTTAAGGCGGTAAAAGTTTTATTGTCAGTATTGACGACCTCCGTAGTCCAGTGGGTAAGACTCTTGACTCACAATCCGGAGGTCGCGGGTTCGAACCCGGCATGCGCAAATAAATTTTATTTGTTTAATTTGTGTTTTCACAATTAATTCATTTAAAATAATATATAGTATATTTGCGGCATGTTCCAGAGTGGAAGATACTATCAGTATCGCCCTGGTGTAAGACCACCATTCAGAATTGAAACGTTGCTTGAAAATGGCTTTAGCCGTGTTTAGTGACCAGATCTGAATAGCCAGGTACTTCCCAACCTTCCTCTTCCCCACCTCCTTCCCCTCCCCCACTACCTTCAGCCTTACAACATACCCCAATTGGGGATGCCATAGTCTCACTGGCTCCAGACGGGAGCAGTTGAGATTCTTGTGCGGTATTCACTGTAAAAAAAAAAAAAAAAAGATATTGCAGATTCAGTTCCGTTCCTTTGACAAGCGGATATCCATTCTAAATTATTGTATTCAATTTATGTTTTTCATTACAGATTCTCGTCTTCAAATATATTTGGTCTAGCGCACGAACTGTCGTGCGTGTATCGCCACGTCTTACACGATTATAGACTGAAACATAATGGCACTCATATAGGGTCGCCTGCAAGAAGAAAAGAATCAGATTTCAATAACAATTCTGTAATAAAAACTGTTGCAAAGAACGAAGTCCTGGGCTCCCCGGGTTTTAATTCGGGAGTTCTTCTACTGAACCTAGAGAGGATTCGAGAATCGCCAGTATTTGATTTATTGTTGGCAAAGGAAAGTGTTTTTAATATCACAGAAAAGTATCTATTCAAAGGACACCTAGGAGATCAAGATTTTTATACTTTATTAGGTGAGTATGTCTAACTAATTGTAAAGGCTTCTTCGAACTAGGCTAGTACAGTGGCGGATTTTCCCTAAGGCCCGTGTAGGCCCGGGCCTAGGGCGGCCAGATATTAGGGGCGGCCAATCATGACAAAAAGTCACTGATGATTACAAGAAATAACTCAGAGTACCTAAATATTCTAAAGGCTCGCGGACATTATGGCGGGCTGCACTGCATTGCATCGTATAACAATAATCTTCCTAAATCACTTTCTCCATTTTATGTATAAAATAAAAATATGTATAATGTAATGAATAATAAAATCTAATGTAAAACAATAATTTTGTGCATATAAAATGTACAAGTATTACAAACTAACAGCTATTATATTTAACTAAATTTCTGGGAATAAATTCGGTGTTTGGGCTAAATTCCTAAAAAATAAAACTAGTTATTTTTATACTAATTTGAGGTCGGGGAATCCGAATCTGAAAGAATTAGGCGGCGGCAAGCAATATTAACTGAATTACAGGACTTTAAAAAATTTTATACACATACAGGAAAATAGACATTTTGGAAGCATTTTGATTCCTAGAAAATCAAACTAGTTATTTTTATACTAACTATGGGCCGGGGAATCCGAATCTGAAAGAATTAGGCGGCGGCAAGCAATATTAACTGAATTAAACGACTTTAAAATTTTCTATACACACACACATGAAAATAATCATTTCGGAAGTATTTTGACACGCGTAGTACAAAGATCATAGAAAAACAAGAAATATACAAAAACATGTGCCGGCAGTGTTACCAGCTCTCAAAAATATTTATCCCTATATCAATATGAAAATAGATAACAGCAGAAAAACATACCTTATAAATCGACCAAGTCTTCTTCGTCCGTCGTATCCTTGTCAAACTCGCTTGTCTCGAAGGGTTCCTGTCGGATACGCGGATCATATAAGAGTCCAGCTAAGCGGTAAAACTCCAGCCCCTTTATACCGCCTGCTCGCGTCCCTAACCTAACCTAACCTAATGCTAGGTTTGTGTAATATGGTTTGTGCCCCTTTATACCGCCTGCTCGCGTCACGGCAAAAAAAACATCCCTGTTTTCAAGTAGTTTAGCGGCTACGCTAGGTTTGTGTAACATGGTTTGTGCCCCTTTATACCGCCTGCTCGCGTCACGGCAAAAAACATCCCTGTTTTCGAGTAGTTTAGCGGCTACGCTAGGTTTGTGTAACATGGTTTGTGCCCCTTTATACCGCCTGCTCGCGTCACGGCAAAAAAACATCCCTGTTTTCGAGTAGTTTAACGGCTACGCTAGGTTTGTGTAACATGGCTTGTGCCCCTTTATACCGCCTGCTCGCGTCACGGCAAAAAAACATCCCTGTTTTCAAGTAGTTTAGCAGCTACGCCGGGTTTATGTAACATGGTTTGTGATACAAAAGTGAGTAAAATTTATAAAAAATAAGTACTTAAAATATAAACATGTTATTTTACGTTATTAATATTACTGCTTAATGGCAACACTTAATTTTGTGTGGTAAAAACATCTATGTTATCTTGTTTTTCTATGATCTTTGTACTACGTGTGTCAAAATACTTCCGAAATGATTATTTTCATGTGTGTGTGTATAGAAAATTTTAAAGTCGTTTAATTCAGTTAATATTGCTTGCCGCCGCCTAATTCTTTCAGATTCGGATTCCCCGGCCCATAGTTAGTATAAAAATAACTAGTTTGATTTTCTAGGAATCAAAATGCTTCCAGAATGGCTATTTTCCTGTATGTGTATAAAAATTTTTAAAGTCGTGTAATTCAGTTAATATTGCTTGCCGCCGCCTAATTCTTTCAGATTCGGATTCCCGGACCCCAAATTAGTATAAAAATAACTAGTTATATTTTTTAGGAATTTAGCCC
The DNA here is from genome assembly GCA_929108145.2 of Limnephilus rhombicus. Lineage (NCBI taxonomy): Eukaryota > Metazoa > Arthropoda > Insecta > Trichoptera > Limnephilidae > Limnephilus > Limnephilus rhombicus. The sequence continues at coordinate 26,137,006 of OV815292.1, forward strand.
AAACACCGAACTTTAGCCAATTTCTGAATCGATTTTGACAAAAGTTGCCTGGTCTCCAATTACCCAATCACTGGTCCAACGGACCGGAACCGTATTGCATGTGATCATACATTTTTCCAAATTTGTGTTCAGACATAATTTGTAATTTTTTTCATTATTTGTAAAATTTCGGAACATGTAAAAGGTTCTTCTCCACAGTGAATCAGCATGTGGATTTTAAATTGTCACTTTCGAGAACATGAATAGTTGCAGTCGGAAGATGAAAAAGGTTTTTCTCAACTGTGTGACGGCTTGTGGACTTTTAAATGTTCATTTTGAGAACATGAATAATTGAAGTCAGAAAATGAAAAAAGTTTATCTTTACTGTGGGACGGCTTGTGGACTTTTGAAATTTAATTTTGAAAACATGAATAGTTGCAGTCGGAAAAAATGTGTTTTTCAACTGTGAGTCAGCATGTGGATTTTAAATTGCCACTTCTAGAACACGAATAGTTGCAGTCGGAACATAAAAAAAGGTTTTTCTCCACTGCGAGACGGCTTGTGAACTTTTAAATATTCCTTTTGAGAACATGAATAGTTGCAGTTGGAACATGAAAATGGTTTTTCTTTACTCTGTGTAAACTTGTGGGTTTTTAAAGTCTCCTTTTTAGCATATATTATATAATTGCAATCAGAACATACAAAAGGTTTTTCTCCACTTTGAGACGGCTTTTGGACTTTTAAATGTTCCTTTCGAGAACATGAACAGTTTTTATATTCTGGGTGTAGATTAAAAAGACTTCCTGCATACAGATTCACTATTAATTTTAGACCAGTTTCGATATAAGCTTTAAATTCGAGATGCATGATGCAAAATTCGAAGGAAAATCATTCGCTTATTCTGTGTGTAACTAATTGTTCTGAGTGCATTTATTAATTTCTAGTTGTAGATTGACTTTATGTACACCCTCCCCCCCAAAATGTAAAACGTTGACCGGTCCGAGGCGATACAAAGGTTGGGGACCATTGGTCTTTATTCTATATGATGGAAACTGAGAAAGGGTCGGCTGGTACTTACTATATGGCCTGCGGCCTAGGGCGGCCAAGACTGGAAATCCGCCACTGGGCTAGTAGCTTAGTCGAGTGGCAAGTATCTCTCCACTCGACTAAACTAAAAAGCGTTGAGCAGAGTACGTTAGTGAATGGCGTATTGGAAGATGAACGGGCTACAACGCAACAAAGTAAATATGCTAATTAAGCTGATTCTAATGGACATTTTAGAAGAGGTGGAAGAAGAAATTGGTTTAAAAGAAACTACGGAAACAAAAATGAATTAATGGCAAAAAAAATAAAAGAATGTTTTAGTAGCATCTTGGCTCCAACGAGATAATATCTTGTATATGCTGTTTAAATGCAAAATGCACAGCTTATCAATGCACAGCCCAAGGCTTTTTTTTTCTGTATCAGGGTTGTTCGTTCCAGAATGCGATTTTTTCCATTTAGTCGTAAGTAAAATAATTATTCGTAATATTGATGTAATTTCAGTTACGTGTAGTTTCTATTTTTCAAATAACGAAATAAAATATTATCCCACGGTTTGAACAAATAAGTTCCGAACCTAGTCATCAAGTGATATGTTTATGGCTGGTATTATTATGGAGACATTGCTTTACAAAGTTGGAACAAATTCTTTTATTATTTTCAAAGTATTTTATGTTTATGACGAGAAGTACGCTAGCAGCATTTTTACCTAATAATAGGAACCTCCCTAATAATCATAAAATTCGCAATATTTGTTTGTCCCTAAGTGTTTACGAGGTAATTTTATTGAAGGGCCTTTCGGCCGACTTCATGTAATGGTTTTACTGTCTTTTATTGTTTGATTTTAAAATCCTAGATCTGGGAACGTTTTCAAATCTCAGTTCCCACCATTTTTTGTATAATTTTTATTTGAATATTTTTTTTTTTTTTTTTTTATGAATTATCGACAGTACATATAGTTTTTTGTGATATTTCACCCTCCATGCTAGGGATGACCCTGTGTTATGGCGGGTGAAGTTTACAGTTTGTGATATACATTCGTTAGTATAGATTGAAATTTTTAGTACATTAAGGAATTATTGATATATATATATAGTTCACAGTAATCAGTCTTATACATATAATGCTGCTTAGATAGTAAATAAAGATATTTTATGTTTTGCCTGCTCTATAGTAAGAAAATGATATACTTATAGTTAGATTGGGTTACAAGAAGAAGATGGAGAAGTTAGAGAATTATTATAAAATGAGAAATTTGAGGAGTTGTTAGATATAGATCATACTAAATAATCTTGTACATACATGCCGCTAATTTAGAAAATAGAGATATATTATGTTTTGTCTGAAAAGTGATTAAATCGATAGAGTGTAGAGTGAATGGGTGTTAAAATTGTAGTGTATCCCATGTGTAAGGATCCATATCGTTATTTGTTTTTTAAAGGAATGGGGTTGACTCAACGTTTTTAAGTTTTCAGGGATAAGGTTAAAGATTTTAGGAGCTAGGAAGAAAAATTGTCTTTTTGTTCATATGAAGCGGATACTTTGTGATGTGACATTATTAATTTAAAATAAAACAATAACTTTGTAAACACCACTTTTATTTTTATACTTTATGCCGACCGGGTTTCGCTACAACCGTAGCTTCATCAGGGCAGTATAATACTCTACAGTATTATAATAGTAGAGTATTATACTGCCCTGATGAAGCTACGGTTGTAGCGAAACCCGGTCGGCATAAAGTATAAAAATAAAAGTGGTGTTTACAAAGTTATTGTTTTATTTTAAATTAAAAAGAAAAATTGTCTTTGAGCTGACGTGGTGTGTAGTGTAGGTACATTGTAGTGTCTGTTGGTTATTGTTCTGGTGGTGTAGTTGTGTTGTAAGAGAGTTTTGTTTTTGTATTTGAACAGGAAATGTATTAGCATAAATTTTAAATGGAGTTGCCGTATGTTTAAGACGTTATACTCGATGAGGAGTCGTTTGGAGGGGTATCTTGTCGGACGCTTGTTAATGACACGTATTACCATTTTTTGGGCTTTTAGTAGAGGTTCGATGATAGATTGTGCACAGCCACCCCAAGTTATAATGCCGTATGCTAATAGAGATTGGCAGAGAGCGTAGTAAACAGTTTTAAGAGTTGAGGTAGTAAGGATATTTCTTAGGGTTCGGAAGACATAAGAGAGTTTGCGGATGCGTGTGGTTAGACTGGCCAAGTGCTGATCCCAACGAAGGTGTTGATCAATGATGACCCCCAGATATTTTATGTGGGTGGCGTGTTCCAAGTTTGGGCAATTACAGGAAGTGCAAGTTCTTAGACAGGAGTGAATTATTATATTCTGATTGTTGGTAGGTTGGGTTGCAGCAGAAAGACTGAAGGTTAAGAATTTTGTTTTTCCAGCATTAAGGGTTAGGAGATTATCATCTAACCATTTCTTTATCTGGCGTATGTCGTTTTGAGCTATGTCGAATGCTCCTTTCCAGGTTTTGTGTCTAGTTATCAGTACAGTGTCATCTGCAAAAGATATTAGTTTCCCGGTTATGGGAAGGTTACAGAGATTGTTGATGTAGATGAGGAACAGAATAGGGCCTAGGACACTTCCTTGTGGGACTCCGAAGTGGATTGGTAAGGGGTTACTTGTTATGTTGTTAATTTTCACAGCTTGCGATCTGTCGGTTAGGTATGATAAGAACCAGTTAAGAGTTCTACCTCGGATGCCTATTTGAGATAGTCTTTCTAGAAGTATGGGGTGGGAAACCGTGTCAAATGCTTTGGCTAAGTCTAGGAATATGGCTAGGCAGGAATCACCTTCGTCCAGGCTGTTAGTGATCTTATTCGTCAAGTCTAAGATTGCAGATTCTGTATTTAAATTATTTTGAAAGCCAAACTGATTAGGCGAGAGAAACTTCTGGGTTTCAAGATGGGAGACAAGTCTACTTTTAACAATTTTTTCAATGATTTTTGACAGGACACTTAGCAAAGAAATGGGTCTATAGTTTTCAATATTTTACTTTAAATATATTGATATTTTGAACAGAGAGTGAGTGTTGTTGTTACGGTGGAACTGGAAGGTACATGAGGTGTATCTTCAGTTGATCAGAGGGAAAATAGGCCCTTTGCGTTAGTCTTGTTATTACACTGGAAGGTACATGAGTTGTCCTTCAGTCGAGTGTGGAAAACTGACAGAAATATAGATAAAGAAATATCAGTGTAGAGTGGTCGAGGAGACCACCCGAATAAGGGTAAATAGACCCTTTTGTAATAATTGTATTTTATTGCATTAAATAAATTGTGCTAAAGAATAATAAAATAAGTGTTTTCCTGCAAACTCCATTCTGTTGTGTTCTCGCACCACGATAGTAAGAAACAAGGGTCGTGACAAGAATCAGAATAATACAAAAATATTTATGTATGAGTATATAAATGGGAATGGAGCAAAATGTGTGCCAAGACAGAGATGTGTGGAGATCCATCATGTCCTGTGGAGAAAAGGGCGTGCTGGTCAGTTTCAAAGCTTTTTCCAGCTGTTTCCGTAGAGATTTCGTATTTGTTTAAATTTTCCCACCATAAATTTTATTCTGTGTAATAATTGATTATCTTCTTCTGTTACAGGATTTGAATACCCTGAACTATTTCACATTCTGGATTGCGGGTGGAACCGCCAGTTATGCAAATGGTGGAGGAGAACCGGAGAGGAGCCATTGTTTGACAGTTATTACCGTTGCCAAGCTCCAATACATATTTACCATGGAAATTGCAATACACATATCCCGTTAACGTGAATAGCATTCACGGAACAGAATTATACAATGTTTTTTGTGTACATAATAGAATACAAACAAAAGGAAATATGGCACCGACTGTCACCAACCTGTATAAACTCTCAAAGCTGCACAAATACTCTCATTTTGGAGGTGTGTATGGGTGGCGCCGCTCTGGGATCCACTTCTTGGATAACCAATTCCTCTGCCATAGGTCACCCAAAGTGGCTCACTATGTTGGGCGACATAACAGGGGTGCCCAGGTTCATGAGGTGAGGATTGTATGGGTCTTGGCGGCGTATGCACCTGCCCAACTACTGTGTGACGGAGCAGATCAAGAGAGACTGGTTGGGGGAAAACATTTGACCTCTCCAGCCGGGCTCTCTCGACCCATCGCCTTGCACCGCAGTTGGAGTAATGGATTTATATGTCCGTCACTCCTGGGTACTTTGACCCCCAGATTCCTACCCACCCCTCATACCTTTTTTCTTTCTAGAACTTCCTCTCCTTTCCTTTAAAAAATACCCTCCATATGGCATCCCTTAAGATGACATAAGCCCCAAGGAAAATATTTTCAGGGCCTCCTGTAAACCTAACAAAAAAAAATTGAAGTAGTGTGTTTGGCGAGTAGGTAGAAATTGTGCGTAGATGGGATTGCGTGATTGATGTTGGCGACACTTTTATGCGCACGGTTTCATATACAGTTCATAGACATTCGTGGCCCATATCCCTTGTTTCTATTGTTTATGATATTTTGTTATTTCTTAAAGCTTTATATTAGACATTTTAAAAATTATAAGTTCATCTATAAAATAAATTATTATTACCAATGGAAAAGAAAAAGTGAAATATTTTATATTAAGTGTGGTGTAAAAAAGTATTAGTGTAAAACTAAAGTGATAAAATGTAAGTTGCCCAACTTACTTATTTGTTAAAATATTTTTATAAAAAACGATTATTTTGTACGTATTTCTGACGAAACTAATTTTGAAATCTGATAAAAACCAATCTATTCATAATATGTAAGAGTGTCTGTGGCGGACACCAGGTGGACAGTGTGGAATTGATTTGTACCCAAATCTACAGTTTTATTCTGAGACTGATAATTTTTTTGTACAAAATTTTGCCTACACTTGACCTACAAAGACAGAGGAAGATCACTGACTGTATTAGATTTCGAAAAACTGAAAATCCCGGCATGCTTATAATGTAATAAAATTATTATATGGTGCAATAATTTTTTAATGAAAAAAAACTTTTGAATGAGACTTTTATGTGCAATGTATTCCATCCAGGTGTATTGTTTGTTATACGACTATAATAAAATGTTTTATATTTTTCTACATAAATGAATAGTGTTTTATTGTAGTTATTATAACTAGCAGTTAAAAATCCGCTTTGCATGTTTTTACTGCTAGGCCTTGCGGCCGGCTTTTGGTTCGGCTTCGCCCAGTTGGTGTTGGTGACCACTTTATAAATCCAATAGGAACTGGTTCCAAAAATAGCCCATTCCTCGGATCCACTGTCAACCAGTGATAGCTAGTCACCGGGGCAAAGTAACCGGGATAGGCCATGATGTCATGTGTAATATATATTGGTGATCATTTTATAAATCCAATAGGAACTGGTTTTAACCCGTTCCTCGGATCCAGTGATAGCTAGTCACCGAGACAAAGTAACCGGGACAGGCCATGATGTCATATGTAATATATAGCCGCGTGATTACAACCAAGTATTATCGTCAATCTTTCCATATGCGGAGAGACACTACATATTCACAAATTATTAGCAGTTATACCTAGGGGGGACATGTCCCCAACCGACCTGCTGACTGTAGTGGCGACATCTTGTGACGAATTCTTGAATTCGAAACGTCAAACATGCACTCGAAGCCGGGTTCTGAAATTCAACCATGCAGATGCAAGCCTATTATAGATGGCAGCACTTCTGTTTGAATCTATTTGTAAATAGAGTGTGTTTGCAGTCGCGAGGCTATTAAAATACTGTTTAATTATTTTATTTGTTGAAAGCTAAGGCCTTGCAAGGCTAGCCGCGTAGGCGGTCAACCGCGTGGCTAGCCGCATTTTGATTTTAGTGTGAAATTTTTCGGCGGTTGGGTGCATACGGATATGAGCGGTTGCATACTAAAATAAAAAAGGCCGCGCGGTTGACCGCCTACGCGGCTAGCCGCTAGTCTACAAGGCCTAAGAAATGATAATTTTAAAAAAATAACTGATTTTCGGTGTAAACGTAGAATATAAAACCCATAAATATACCAAACCTGAATGAATCAGTTATAATAAGTAAGTTATTATAACTATAACTTTTTGAAGCAACACGGTATGGTTCCTGCCACCTGTGGACGCCTTTCTATAGCTTTATTTTATCTGCCACCTGTTGCTAAATTTCAGGTTCATGGTTGTATAGTAGGTAACTTCTTACCGTGACGTGTGAAAAGTCGGTAAGTAGAAATCTGCTTTGGACTTTTTCACTATGTCAAAGTTGAGTGACCGGTTTTGAGTTTTGAGGAGTAGTAAATTTTACTGTCATTGTTTTCCGACAAAAGGAAAATTCGACAATAATAATTACTGTCGACCAATGAGGATATAATTTAAATAAATATCTTCAGTATTCCTTAAGATTCTAGATTATTCCGTCGATATTGTCTATCTGACCGTAGAACTTTGAATCACTGATAAATGTTGTATTTATTTTTATGACGATTTTTCTCGATACTTTCTTCCCGGTTAGTGCATTTAGTAGGCGTGATACGCTGGCAGCTTTTCAGTAATCAATCCACTGATACCGCGATATCATTTATTAAAATTACGCCGGGTTTGAAGTTAGGAAGCCGGCTCGTATCGTAAAATTATATATTTATTCATTTCCCGTTGTTTCGTGTGTGGTGACGGTCGTGTCTTTTGTTGTTGATATTTTAATATAAATCTATTAAAATGGCTCTTCCCGCGACTCTTGTGGACTTGTTCGCTCACATCGACAAGAACAAGACGAGATTTATTGATGTTTTGAGGGAATCCGTGGAGATTGCATCAGTTTCCACTGACGCTATCCACAGGCCGGAATGCCAGCGTATGGTGGAATGGACCGCGGAAAAACTGAAGCTTTTGGGAGCCACCGTGGAGTTGAGAGACATCGGAATGCAGAAGGTTGATGGGAAGGAAATCCCGCTTCCCAATGTCATCATTGCATCCATGGGAAATGTAAGTTCTTTTATATATTTTAACCAATAAGGACAATATTAACAGCTGTCATGGTGATGTGTCGGGCTGTTTCCGATGGTCACCAGACAACTCGAATCATGCAACTTCAAAATCTGTGAAAAGCCATTAAAATTGATGACAAAAAATTGGATAGGTTAGGTTATAGGCTATTTTTCTAATTTTTTTTTATCCCTGACTTTTCAAAGGGTGTGTTGAAGTTGCACGATTCTGAGTTGCCATGGAACCGTTTCCATCCCCTATTTATTTGTGTAATAATATTATATACCTATATGTACTCGGTAATAATTATTGAGGAGTTTCTGAACTCCTCAATAATTATTACGTGGGATAAAGCGCGTAATTATGAAATTTGTCTAGCGGGCTTGTTTGTGTAACATGGTTTGTGATACAAAAGAAAGTGCCCCTTTATAACGCCTACTCGCGTCAAGGCAAGAAAAACATCCCAGTTTTCAAGTGGTTTAGCGGCTACGCTAGGTTTGTGTAACATGGTTTGTGATTCGCGGTATTTCATGTAGGTATCCCGCGAAGTCGGCTACAGTCGTATTAGCTCTTGTTAATTTATAAAGGATACCAACATCACAGTGACAGGTACGGCCGCGGATTTTCGCTGTGTCGGATCGCGAAGAGAATTTTGGTTTTATGCAATTGAAAATTAAAATGCATTATTTTCCGCCGCCCCAAAGCCAAAAAGTTTCCTTTTATAGTAATTAAGGCGAATCTAAAGTTTTTTTCTAAAAATTATTATTAATAAGCGTGGCCAGTCCGAACCGATAATTACCTTAATTTTTTTAAATAAAAAATAATATTTTCTCTATTCAGGTGACTATTTCAAAGTGTTTATCTCTTATCATTTTGACAGCGGAAGTTCCTTCTCATTTTGTAGAATCATAAAGTTGAAAATGTCACAGAAAAAAATTCTTCCATTTCCTACTGAGTGTAATATTATGATAAAAGATGTGTTGTGTTGTATTTGTTTAGAAACCTAGTTTTAAAGAACCAATCAGTTTGTAATATTACCATTTGAATTTCCAGTTTATGCCATACAGGTTCCAAACAGTTTATTCTAGTACCATTTGAACTTCCAGTTTATGCCATACAGATTCCAAACAGCTTATTCTAGTACCATTTGAACTTCCAGTTTATGCCATACAGATTCCAAACAGTTTATTCTAGTACCATTTGAACTTCCAGTTTATGGCATTCAGATCCAAACAGTTTGTTCTATTACCATTTGAATTTCCAGTTTATGGCATACAGATCCAAACAGTTTGTTCTATTACCTTTTGAATTTCCAGTTTATGCCATACAGATTCCAAACAGTTTATTCTAGTACCATTTAAACTTCCAGTTTATGGCATACAGATCCAAACAGTTTGTTCTATTACCATTTGAATTTCCAGTTTATGCCATACCCAATAACAAGATCACAATGACCTCCGATTTAGGCCTACACCTGGTGTCGAATAATAATTAATTATTTTTAACTACTTATTTTTAGTGTGCTTTTAAAACAAGTATTATTGTAGTAATACATTTATTAATCAAATTTTTTTTACTAACAATTTATTTATCATTTAATTAACTTTTCCCAGTTTATTTTTGTTAGGAGGGCCATGAAAGTGAGTAAAATAGAGCGCATGTAAATGTTTAGCTTTTTATTTTCGATGGAGCAGATTTTATTTGTACTTTTACCTAAAAAAAAGGCAAGAATTATTAATTAATCATTGAAAACAATATTAACAACTCTGGAACAAAAATTTGAAACAGAAAAATATCTGGTCACATCTAGGAATTGAACCTTGTCGAGGCTTTGCTCTACCACTTAGCTAATTTGACCGTATCCACATCAGTCATATTTAACGGTATCATAATTCGACTAAGAACTACAGACATTATTTTAATTTTCTTATTAAGTTATTCGAAAAATAAAATAATATTCATCCTAGGAGGTCATTCAAGTACTACGTAGGCACTACGGGGGGGGAGGTCTTTGCTTAGCTTATTTTTGTTGACAAGGGGGGTGGGGAAGTTTGGATGGTGATTACGTCAGCAGTATCAATTATGTTTTTAATCCTTTTTCGGATTTTCTACAAAATTTAGTCGATTTTGGTTATTTTGCTTATTTTTGATGACATGGGGGGTGGGGGAGTCTGGATGGTGATTACGTCAGCAGTTTCAATATTTATTTTTTTCACTTTTTCGGATTTTCTACAAAATTTAGTCGATTTTGGTTTGAACACGTACGGCAACCCTATTTGTCAATGCTCAAAAACGAAACGCATTTCCGGGGATTCCCAAAAATATTGGATATATTTACTCGCTTAGAACCGAGTATGAGAATAACCACGCGCTATTTACTTGTCTAAATTTCTGCCGCCAATCTATTGTTTCATTTCCGTACGATTTGACATGTTGTAAGTTGATGTTTGTTTTACCATTGTTCCACTTTTGCCAAAGTTGAATGGTTTAAAATGTTGTTTCAAATAGACACATCTAAGTTATACCAAAAATTATTTGAAAGTTTAAAAAAATCTTAAAGTTCTCTTTTCCAAGCCTATTCCTTATATCTAGAGTTATAAATGCTGCTCATGAATCAATAAAGAAGCCAGAACACATTGAATGCATGTACCATTGTTTACGTAAGCATGGGAGGGTGGAGGGTAAGAGCTTTGCTTACTTTTAAGGGTCGACCGAGATCTCGGTCTCGGCATTCTCGGCTACAAATTCTAGAGAACTCTGTCTCGGTTCTCGGCATAACCGAGACCGTTGTAAGTAGGTACGGTATAGGATAATGGGATTCAAATCTACCGCAGACATCCACATTGTCGATTGTGACACTCTTTGAAGGGTGAAAACGCAGAAAAATTGCTTTTTATATGCTACAACATCATGTTGTTCAATTTTGATTATTAAAACTATTTAAAAAAAATTATTATTACATTCTTAAATATACTATATTATGAAAAAATAGCGCATTTTCATTTTTTCTGAATTTATCTATTCTCGGTCTCAGCTCTCGGTCTTGGCCAAGATTTTAATTTATTCTCGGTCTCGGCCGAGAATTGAAAAACCTGTCTCGGTCGACCCTTACTTAGGGAGAGGGGGGTTAATAATTGCAAAAAATCTCCTTACGTAATATTTGAACGTCCCCCAGACTTCAAAAAAAGTCAATAGATGCCACGCATTAAAATGAAAATTAATATGTTTATCCAAGACACTATCTAGATTGCATTTAGTTTGGGTAGAATCTTGGAATTATACGTAAAGATAGCAGCCAATAAAAATTAGGTACCCAGATAACATGTTGTACGATCACTTTTTCACATGACAAGTTGACTGAATGCTATAAAAATGAGATCCCTTAGGTATTTTTGTGGTAAAACCTTTTATGAACTTATTTCAAATTTTATTCTTTAAAATTCAATAAACACTGCAACTGAAATGTAAAAAAAAAAACAAAAATGGATATCCGGAAAGAATGCAAGGCTTTTTTTCTATTAATTATGTAGATACACATAGGTAGATAATAAAAATAAAGGGAGACACGGCATGGAAGCGTGCCGATTGTCACATAACTATGACCGGACTGCATGGACTATCAAAGCGACAGAGACAATGAAACGTATGCATTTGGTGTGTACGTATAAACGAAGGAGGGGTGGCACTGTGTGTAGATGCGATTTGCAGTAGTATGAGTGAACGATGTTGGTGATACTCGTGCGTGCGATATTTCATACTAATAATGGTTCACTAGCAGTTAAAAACTCGCTCCCAGGTTTTTACTGCTAGGCCCTGCGGGCGGCTTTTGGTTCGGCTTCGCCAAGTAAGTGTTGGTGATCATTTTGTAAATCCAATAGGAACTGGTTCCAAAATTAGCTCGTTCCTCGTATCCACTGTCGACGTGTCAACCAGTGATGGCTAGTCACCATGAAAAAGTAACAGGGATGGACGATGACTTCGTATGTAATATACAGCCGTTTGATACAACTGAGTATTAAGTGTCGTTCAGACATCGAATATAACCGTGAGCGCTTATGTTTCGTGCCATTCACACGATGCAGATCAAATATTTCTTCCTATGGTAGGAGAGGGGGTGAGATGAATTAGCGAGCGGCCACGGAGTGTGAATTTTTTGTACTGCATCTATCAACTTGACATCTGTCATCCACGGGTCTAGGCAGCTCCGTAATTAAAATGACTCCCTCTCCTGTTTTCGTCGGAGTGAGGGCGCTTAACTGTTGGCATATCGCCTCAAGAGCGGTTATGGCGTAAGATGTGCATTGTCTATGGTTGATGTGCGCATAAAGAGCGATATTTGGCGTGCTATTATGACCTTTTATATTTATATGCTCAATCTGAACAGGCCTTAACCGTCAATCTTTCGAAATCCGGGAGATACTCCAGGTTCACAAATTCGTTGAACTTATGCATAGGAAGGGAACGTCCCTTTGCGTCTTGCCGACGAAAGTTGCGTCATCTTGTGATGAATTCTTGAATTAGAAACCGAACTACAATGGTAGCTTTGTATGAAAATCCATGTACACGGATGTTTATATGGTGCGACGGGTAAGGCGCGGCGGCAGACATGCGTTGGAAATCGGATTATTAAATTCAACCACGCAGACACAAACCTATTAATACTGTTTGCTTCTATTATATATGTGGAAATATAATGACCAAGATGTTTTTGACATAGAGCGGATAATATATTATGACGAGAAAGAGGATGAAGCCTGAGAAGGACTCGACAAGAGTCAGAATAACTGAAGGTTTTGTGGCAGCTTATGCCTATCCCTGCCTGCAGTGAAACAGTGTGACTGTTATGTACGTTGTATTGTACAGAGTATCAAAGTTTTGCATAGATACAGTGTATGTATGTTTGTTTGAATGCATCCATTACTAACCAACAATGAACCAATTGGCCTCTAGTTTACACTATTGGTTATAGTGTTATATATCCCTACTGTCAAGCTCACAAAAGAGGATATAGTAAAATAGCGTGTTGTCAAGTCTATTAAATCAATTGGTACATTGTGTCCTTGTTTGACATTAGATTAAATTTATTGATAAATGCAACAGATTAAAAAAAATATATTGATAAGGAGAAGGCCTTAGGCCCATTTAGCTATTTCCAATGTTTTACCTTATTTTCTTGATGCTAGACTTGTCCTAGCTTCACAAGTTTCCTGGTTTACGTCTTCTCAAATATCTGAGCCTTCTTCCATCAAGTCGGGACATCACGCACCTCAATTAATCCTCTTCAATTTTCCTACAGTTATTGGCAATGCCGTATTTAGAACTGGGCAACCCAGGCAATTGCCTAGTTAACCTAGGTAATTTTTAAGGGGGCGGCATTTCTCCAAAACTCCAAAGACTTTGTAGTTTCCAAATTTTGCACGAACTTAAATACAAATTAAAAATATTTTATATTTAAATAATAGACTTTTATCGGTGTCAGCAGATCTAAAGAAATAATTATTATATCTCTTTATGTCACGCGAACTTATTTGTTGTTATTGTGTTTGGTTTCTATTATATATATTTGTAGTAAATCAAATTTAATTATTGAAGATAATATTATTCACTCTCTTGTGCCCAGGACCTCTGCCTTGTCGGGGTGGTGCTCAGATCACTGACCTAATTCAACCATATCAACTTCTGTCATTTTTAACTATATCGTATTTAAACTGAGAGCTCCCAACGTTTTTGAAGATAATTTTAATTTCACTCTCTACTGAGTTTTGCTCACTATTGAGTTTCTATCCTTATTGAAAAGTTACCTGATTCGTTTGGGGTTTGGATCATTCATAATCACTTTGAACCATCGTATTCCTGCTTCCCCCTCCCATTCTAACATTCGTGCATGGGTCTTGTAATGTTGTATTGTCTTCTGTAGCAATACTTTCAAAGTATTTGAATGTCTCGATCTTGCCAGGTTTGAGAGGCCGTCAACGGCAAATCCTTTATAATATGTTTGACGTGTCAGATTTGTATTACCGGCTCCCATTTATAAAAAATTAAATGTGATTACCACAACTGTTCCAACCAAGGGTGGATTTAGGGGCACGTGCCCCCCCAGACGGTATTTTTGTGTACTGAGGAGATTCCATCACAGTACATACTTAGAAGCAAAACCTGTCTTTATTAAACATTTAATTTTTCTATTGTTTTGACACTTTCATAAACCTTCCTATACATACTTGAACTTGTATAAATAGACTTGAAGTACAATAAGCTTGAAGTTTATTTCTAAAAGTAATTGCTGATTTTTTGCCCGTCCGCCCCTTGTGGTCCTCCCAGAAAAAAATCCTGGATCCGCCCTTGGTTCCAACTGCGTGTACTGTGGGTAGGTATGAGCGAAGGGTAGGAGATAGGGGTTGGAAACCTATCTATCTAGGTTGCGTCACTAAACATGGTGGTTCACGTTTGACATTTTCCACTTGAGAATGTTTTGTTTTTAAGACTTTTGACTCAAGAAGGAGAAAGAAGCATAACATGACTCAACACATATTTAATTTGACTGACCTTGTACTGCATAATGTAAGTCATGAGACTCTCACATGAGAAGGCGTGCTGTGAGCATTTTGCTCACGCAAAAATCGATTGTGATATTTTTTGATGTTGTGATACCATAGTGCCTCAAGGGTCTAGGTACCTTCTTTTAACTATTTACCCCTTTTCCTCTGGTGCAACTCATGGTAAAAGATCTCACACCTTTTTTCATACTAAATAGATGTTCTTTTATTGATATCAATCATTTTTTAGTCAATATAAAGTACAATTATGTAATAAATTTCATTTGAAATAGCTTGAGCATTTTGCTCGCGCGCAAAATGCGCCCTTTGGTGTAATTTCTTAACTCATCACTCAATTTGCCTCACGGGTTAAATCTCTTAAATCTTTATGATTGTATTTTTGCTATTGCCAGCCTTTCAATGTTATTTACTAAATAAATACATAATACATCCAATTGCAACTTCTTGTGAAGAAACATGAACAATGGTTCTTAATATGTTGTGTTTGTTCAAGTGTTTAAAAAGCTGTTTTTAATTTATTTCAAAATCACTCCTGTAATTTTCAAAACATCTGGTATTCTCTCCTTTCGTATTATCATCTTATCGTAAAACAGACAACACCTTCGAATAGAAATTTATCTTAGGGCTTCCTGTGTAGAGTTAAAATTTAAAAAAAACAACGTTTATAAGCACCACAATCTGGATATGTTGATCTACAAGATCTGCAATCTGGGTATGATATCTTTGTTTATTTATTTTATATATATATATACCAGCAGACCCGGCCACACGTTGCTGTGGCTAACGAAATACAACGCCATTACCCAACCTTTATAAAATCCACACCACCCGCTTGCCAGCTGCCCGCTGCCTGAATTGAATATTTGAATTCCTCGACTTTTGTCCTATTATAATAAGCATGTTTTTATACATATAAACCTTCCTCTTGAATCACTCTATCTATTGGTGAAAACCGCATGAATATCCGTTGCGTAGTTTAAAAGATCTATGCGCACATGCATTTTGAACGACTAAATAAAATAATTCAAATCAAATACCTACTTACTCTAGGACATCTATTTTCCAATTTCTTCCATGGAACGAATTTCAAAAGTGACTATAGTACGGCTCACCTGCCGTTTTAAATCCCTCAAAAATATGTTTTCTTTAAATTTCTCGGCTTTTCTCTAATATAATTTACATATATTATACATATAAACATTCCTCTTCAATCACTCTACCTATCGGTGAAAACCGTATGAAAATCCGTTGCGTAGTTTAAAATATTAACGGGCACATATATACATTTTGAGCGACTTCATTTTATACTATGTAATGATGATTAAATGTATTATACATATAAACATTCCTCTTCAATCATTCTATCTATTGGTGAAAACCGTATGAAAATCCGTTGCGTAGTTTAAAAGATTAACGCGCACATACATTTTGAGCGACTTCATTTTATACTACAAAATGATACTTTGTCTGTCCAACTGGGAAGGATACCCGTTTCAGGACAGCCAAATTATATATTTAGTTCATAATATTCATAACAAAGGAATGGTTTCGTTCAAGATATCACAGGAATGAGTTTTGTCAAGACAACTTTTGAGAACAATAATTGTATTCTGAACGAATGGATGGTTTCTTTATGTCTTTGAAAGAATCGCAAAGATGTGATTTTTTTTTCAAGGTCATTTTGGAGAACATTAATAATTGCATATGTCTACATGCTCAAATAGTTTGGCAACTGTGATATAGGAATAGAAGGTGACCCGACAGTTGATCCCCTGACAGTTGACCCCCTGAAATTAAAATTATAATTTTTGTGGATTAATTAGGTACCAATTTCGATCGTAAAATCGGCTTAAAAATACCTTTAATAACTCGGGTATGCCTCATACTACGTCATATGTATGTCTAGTAATGTTACATTGTGGTGTAAACAAGCTTATGGATCCTAGTGGTTAATAATAAGTTGGCACAGTAGAAGTCCATTAGTCCGGCATCCAACAGTCCGGAATGCCCGATAGTCCGGCATCGGAGCTATTCGGAAGTTTTTGGGATAGTTCGGGATCATCCAGAAGCGCTCGGTATTGTTCGGAAACAATTAGCGGTCGGCTAGTCTCAGCTGTCACAACAAATTCGAAGCGTCTTCGCCATTTTTTTGTGCATTGTTGTTTTGTTCGCATCGCAGTAAATCACTAAATAAGTTTATCTCTTTTGCCGAGGCTAGTACTAGCTACAGTGCTTCAGAAATTATTGATTTCCATATCATTAGAAATAAATTTTATACTAAACGCCAAAAGTCAAGAAAACAAAAAGCCATTCGTGACTTTTTAAAATCTAGGTGAAATATGTTTTACAGTACGTGTACATACATTGACATTTCATAGACCGGAATTTTCAATAATCCGGCACCGAGCCGGTCCCGAACGTGCCGGATTATCGGACTTCTACTGTATGAACATTGAACAAATTTATTTACAGCATCGATTTTTTGTACTTGTTGGTGTATACGGTGTATAAGCAAGTAGGTTTTTTCCTTGATGCATTTCCTTGAATGAAGGCAGTATATTCTCTCTGCACTCCCCTTCAGGGACACTTAGTTATATTTTACGTGAGTAGGTATACCTATTTTCCTTAAACCGACTGCGTATTGTATACAAGTAAACCGGGGGACCAATTGTTGGTGGTGAACTCACGTGGAACCCAATCTGGATATATTTATTGTTTACTTTTACTTGGTAAAATAGCTTGGCAACTGTAATCTTACTAATAATATAAATGCGAAAGTTTGTATGGATGTATGTGTGTTTGTTACCCTTTCACACAAAAACTACTGAATGGATTTTAATGAAACTTTACAATAATATAGTTCATACATCAGAATAACATATAGGCAATAATTTATAAAGCTAGCTAAGAAGGGGACGTGGGAGGGGAACGGGGACGCACAGGAAAGATGATTCAGGGAAAAACAATGTATTTCTTTGAATATGGCTTTGCAACACATGCCGGGAACCAGTTAGTATAGGAAAAATTGCATTAAAATTATCAAAAAAAAAATAATGTTATTTATAAAATTTCACATTCTATAAAATCTCTTTTTTAACAAAATTCATTCCCTTATCTCAAGTTTATTATACCATAATGTTTATAGAAATCTGTCTAAATATTTGCTAGTGTCTAATATAGGTAGTCTGGTTTTTAGGAATGTGTGCTTTAGCAAACACTTGTCTGTTATCATAATGACGGGTTTGCAAGGATTAATATTGTAATATAATGACGTTTTTTATTGTAATTATCATCTTGATTATGGTTGCTTTATAATCTATTGCCAAAATTAATAAACAACACAGTTGGTTTTACTCGTTGTAATTTCGTAGAAACGAATAATTTATGCAATCTGGACAATCTGATATAAATCTGACATACATGCCAAACGTATTGCTTATCCAAAATATATATTTTTTTAATTACCTGCATTCTTGGAATAATAAGTAAGTACAGTAGAATTCGGATATAACGACTTCATATAACGGCCTACCGTTTTTAGCGACGACAATGTAAACTCAAGTTAGGTTTCATAGCTTTTATTAGGAAAAAGTAACCGTTTAGTACGACCGTTGTTTTAGCGACCAACTGCTTAAAGCGACCTACTTGGGGTTATTTCTTCAAGTGACTTTATGAGCGTGTACGGCTAGTTTATACCAAGTAGGATTGATAAATTCATCTCCATAATATGTCACACGTGATTTTTGAGGCATCTTATTGGTTGATGAATGACAAAACTACATAATGGGATTTGAGAACGAACTTTGTGATCGGTTTTAGGAACTTGCATTAATATTACCAAGGCTTTCTAAGCGTGGCGGTGGAATACGGAGAAGAGTTGTATTGTTAACATTAATTTACATGGCGTCCTTATTCATAGGCAGTCTACTTAGGTAAGGCACATCTAGCCATTATTGATCGAAGATTACAGTACATTATGTATGTTTGTTATGTGGAATGTTTACGTACCATTAAAGTTATACATAATTTGTATTAATTGTTTTACGTACCTAAAAAGAAAATTATCTATCTGTTCTATTACATATTTCATAACTATAATTACAACATTAATATGTATCATAATAAAAACAAGCTTAAATTGTCCAGCCGTTTTGTTCGTCGTCCAGGTAGTACGACTAATTGTATGCGGGTCCCTTGAGGGTCATTATATCCGGATTCTACTGTACTTCATATTGTGTGTATAAGTATCGCAGTTAGAGTTGACACGAACACAGTACTCGTACAGATGCAGTAGTTACATACATCATGTTTCAAAAATAAAATTTCAGGTAAATTGAAAAAGGTTTATTTTAAACCAAAAAAAGGTGTAAACATTTTCGAATATTAAAATTCGAGCAACATATACGGTTTTTTGTTTACTTTCTTTCACTAAAAAAATAAGTAGGTATAAGCCAGACAAAATGCTGCTTCTCAGTAACGTTTCGCAAGGACATCCCCTCTTTTTGTATTTCGGTATATCGCTCGCCATATACATATTCCCATTGGGAATGTACAGCGAGTAATACGTCGAAATGCGCCAAGGCACATATTTTATAGCTGTGGATGGCACAGGTTTATATCATATTTCTCACTTCTCTTCCGAAAAGCGAACGAATTAGCCCGAGGGATTAAATTACTTATGTAATTGGAAAGTATCAAATAATGTATTGTATATTTTATGTTTCTAATGAAATGGTGTTTGTTTATTATATTATTATTCAATAATAATATAATCAATTTTAACAGAGTCAAGTGTTGGTGTCAAGCAATAAAGCATTACATGTCTAATTATATCCATGTGATTATATTACTTCCATTATGGCCATTATCATTTTTAATCCATATCATAAACATTAATTTGCTTTGTCATCTGGCATATGTAAATTTTTGATAACACTGCACTATCTGTCTAAACAAATTCTTGTGTCTCTCATCTTAACGGTTCTTAAACTTTTATGTCTTGTTCAATTTTCCCCCTTTCCCTGCAAAAATCATCTAAGTTATGTAGTTTGAAATTAAAAGTTTAATAGTTCCACATTTCAACGGCTTCTATCTCTCACAATGACTATTACGATTCTCTTGTCATCTTCTTCCCCTTGTCCAATTTGGGTCTAAAACCCATCACCTCGATACAGTGCCTACAGGCAGCCCTTTCTTGCACTATTTCAGTGTCCTCCAATCATTGCTGGCTGGTCTATTCTCTCGTATAAACATTTAAGAAAGCAGAAGACTAGGAACACCAAACAGAATTATAAAAAATGTGAGTTCTGGCATCATGAAATTATGCATTGCTAACCGTTCATCCGATGGCGATGAAACTTTGGGGATTTGATGTGCGCATGCCCGCGATAGTTTCTATATACAATAGTGAATTCTTGCATCATGAAATTATGCGTTGCTAACCGTTCATCCGATTGCGATGAAACTTTAGTGATTTGATGGGTGCATGCCTGCGATTGTTTCTGTATATAATAGCGAGCTCTGGCATCATGAAAATGCATTACTAAACCATTCATCCGATTGCGAGGAAACTTTGGTTGTGAGCATGCCCGCGAAGGTTTCTATATATACTGCTGTGCTCTTTTATTTAATTAAACTTTGCAATAGATGGCATGTGAGCTGTTTGAAAACTGAATGTATGGAATGTGAGAGTGGGGAGGGGAATCCGGGAAGGGGAGGGGAACTCGAGAGGGGGGCAGCGGAACCCGGAGGGGGGGGGACCCTCGGGAGGAGGGTTCGCGGGACGGGTGGAGAGGAAAGGCAGAGAAGGCAGAGTGGAAACGCGGGAGAGGAACGGGAGGAATGGAAAGGAAAAGGACACGAACAAAGGAAAAGGACAAAGGAGGAAGGGAAAGGACACGCAGGGAGAAACAATTTCTTTATTAAATGGCATTGCAACGCATGCCGGGTACTATCTAGTAATATATAAATCCAAATAAAAAGCCGGATAGAAAACGTGCATAAGCCATTTACATTAAACAGACTTAAACAAAATCCACTCAACTGCGCAAAAAAACACCGCATAATGTATTTATAATTTTTTCAGTAACTTCGTATAATTTAATGAAATCCTCAGTGTGGGAGATCCCAGAGAAGATTGCATTATCTCTACTTTTATTATTATTTACATTTCTCTACATGTGTTATTATTACTTTCGTCGACTTGTAAATAATCACGAGATAGTCTGAATTCTTAATGAATCAATTTTAAATTAGAAAAATAATTTTCTGTTAAAAATATTATGTTATACGTAGGTAATTTATCGCCTGTCTAAATTCTTCAAACGATTAGTTCCAATATTGAAAATGATAAATTCAAAGCAATTTGGGTTCATTGAACTAGAGTTACCCAGGAGAGTTAGCAGTTACACAGACGGCTGAATTTAGTATTTTTACTTGCAGAAATTGGGATTATAGTATGTCCTGTAAAGTAACACAGGATTAAAACGTCAATTAAAATAATTCTCTATTTCCTTCAACTGTTGGTTGGTGCACTTTTGCTGATGACACACCCGAGGGACGAGTTTTATTTTGTACTACTTACTGCCTTCAACATTTTTGTACAATCATGAAAAAATCTTTTCAAAATGTTTATCTGGATATCTTTATTTATTTGAGATGGAAATGTATGATTAAATGTATGCATGCCTTCTAACAGACTCCCACGTAGGGTTGCCAGCTCCCGTTTTATGTATTAGAGGATTTGATACAATTAAATAAAGGACATACGATGAAAATAAAGGACATCAATATTTTTTTAATAAAATGCTCTTATGGTATCAGTAGCGACATTTATTAATAAAATAAAAAACAATGTTAATACGCAATGTAACGTAGTTTGTCGTTAATCGAAGCCAAGTAAGTAGTACAGCCATAATTAGTCTTTTTGCATTTAAAAGTATACTTCGTATTACTTTTGGCTGCTCTAAGAGCTTCTTTGTTTTCTATAATGAAATTATAAAATTGTTTGCATTTCATGTTGACATTCGAGTTTACTTGTAGTTCTCCTTTTACAGTGTCAATATATAACTTATTTCGGTTTTTGGTCCACGTATTTGTACACAAGAAAAAAATCCTTTCGGCTTGGGCGTTAGAAACTGGGATAGAAAATAGTATTGTATTATTTTTAGCAGATTCTTGTATTCATCCGTAGATTTGAGAGTCAAAATCCAGTTTTCAAGAACACTTTCACACTTCTTATCGTCTATAATTTTCGTCAGGAGAGGCTTTAATATACAGAAACCACGCTGATTCATTTTTTTCCAAAAAGGACAAAGTATTGTCCTCTATTGAAGATTTCAAATTAGAGAACAAGATCAATTTTTGGGTCTGAAATACAGGACATCCTTTAAAATAAAGGACGTCTGGCAACCCTACTCCCATGTCAGCAATTAAAGGTTAAACATATTATATTATTTTAGGTGGGTATTTTATCTGATAATTATTCACACAACAATCAGTTCCGATTTTGATAATTACACTTAAATTCAAAGCGAATCTGATTTCTTGAGTTCATTGAGCCAGAGTTACAGATGCACCGAAATTAGTATTTTTGATTATGACATAATATCCAAGCTATTACTATTACTAAGGAGGGGAGTGATTCATACCCATAAAACAGATGGTGAGATTGACTGGTGTTGATCTAATACATAACAATTGTTGCACTATGCACCGTCCAGTCATCATGTGAAAACTCCAATGTCCTTCAACGCCATCTTTTGTCTCATTAAAGTGACTCAAACCAATGGCACTTAAATATTATTAGTAAAACTATTTTTGTCCTATTATTGTCATATAATAGAATATTGTGTTTAATCCATACAATAGACTGTAGAAACAAGGGAGATGGGCCATGAATCATTATTAGCATAAAACCCAGCACACAAAAGTGTCAGCAAATTGCGTCTACGCGCAATTGCCTCTATGAAATATCACCTCAAGGGTGCTGTACAAATTTATAATATATTTCTACAATCTTTCTTCTAACTACAGACCAGACAAAACATTATAACAACTTATGGCTAAAAGATAGCATCCACCGGTTCTTCGATCACTGATACAAAACTATATGTAAAATGCATTTGACCATTGAACGTGTAAAAATGTACATATATTTTGTTATTTATACTTTGTGCTGGCAGAAATATACAGGGCCATACTTACCTGGGAGGTAACTTTAGATTAATATGTTTATTGTTTATTTAGAGAAATTTAGATACAGTTTGCATGCAGATATAATTGGGAACACATGTTATTGTAATATCTAATTCACATCAAATTAGTCCTGGGTCGATCGTGAATGACCTGATCGTCGAAACCCGCACACGAGCCACCAAAGAGCGAGTGGGTTATTTATTCATCAGTACCTGGATCTCACGATCTGCGACTCGCGAACCGCAACGCACTCCCGCAACCCGTGAATCGCGACACACTCCCGCGAACTATGACACATTCCCGCACCCCGTGACTCACGACACTCTCGCGACCGGTTGCCGGTTGCCCATGTGGCGAGTGGCGAGACTTGTCAGCTCCCGGAACTCGCGAACTGCGACACATTTGGTCGCCGGTTGCCGATCAACACACGTGCGTGACGTAACAGTATCCTGCTTCCTGCCCATGTGTCACGTCATCGCAGGATTGTTTAGTAGATTCGGTTTTTGAATATTCGACTAGACACGGGAGTCTTTTTTAGTAAGAGTGTATCTTGGTATTCTTAATCAACGGGTGAAGTGCATTTCTTTTCACTTTTTGTTGGTGTTGTTTTCATAAAAACATTTCATTTTTCGTGTGAGTGTGAATGTAATTGTGCATTATAATAGAAACTATAAACTGGTAAAAGTGTAAAATGTCTGACCTTAATAAAAAGAAAAGCCAAATATGGAAACATTATTCCCTAATGATTAGCGTAGGGAGTGTGGCGAACCCATCGCTCAGGGAGTGGAAAACACAAACCTGCAATAGCCATCCCAAGCCAAGGTGTGAGCTACCGTGCTCAGGCTGAATGTCCTGGGGAACAGCGTCACGAACGGTGCCTCCGAGAAACAAGGTCGCATCTCGGAGTATTTAGACCTCACTCCAGTACCCAGGGCTCTGCTGGAGTGGACCTTCTATTTCCCTGGTAACTCGTGGGACAAAAAAAAATTGGACCATTCGAAAACTAGGGGCCTTTTGGGAACCTAGGAGTGCTGAGGCCACCTCTGTGGATTTCCTTCCTGGGGCCGTAGGAGGAACCAAGAGGAGAAACCGTGGAGAAGTGAGCTGAGGCCACCTCCATGAACTCTTCCCTTGTGGGGCCTTCGAGGAACCAAGGGGCAGGGCACCCTTCCAGCGCGGGGCCTTTGTGGAACCAAGGAGGAGTGAAATGGAGAGATGATGTCCTCTTCCCATGTGGGGCCTTCGAGGAACCATGTAGGAGTGAAGAGGAGAAATGAAGCCATCTTGGTGAACTCTTCCTCTGTGGGGCCTTTAAGGAACCAAGGAGGAGAGAGGAAGTTCTCTTTCCTCCTGGGGCCCTCAGGGAACCAAGGTGGAGTGGACTCTTCCCTTGTGGGGCCTTTAGGGAACCAAGGGGAGGTGGACTCTCCGTCATGGAGCCCTCGGGGAACTAAGGAGTGGAGACGAGAGATGAAGCCCTTTTCCGTCGCGGGGCCTTCAGGGAACCAAGGAGGAGTGAAGAGGGGAAATGAGACCTGGAAAGACACATTGTCGGACCAGAAGATATAGCTTCATTTCGAATGACAATCCTAGTGAACTTTATTAAAGGGACTGGGTTACTGTCAAAGGAATGAGGTAAAATGGGAGATAGTACAATAGGTCTATGGCCTAAGTGCTCACGGGAACTATATACATATATGTAAACCGTCTCCGATTATAAAAAAAAATAAAATAAAAAATTCCCTAATGAATAATGAGAAGGCTCGAAATTGTTAATTTACAATGGAGGAGGAATAGGGGGATTTATTTCCACCCATTCTCCTCGGTGGAGATAATGTCAAAATCTGCAGTGAAATAAAATATATGGGGCATGTCGTCACTGATGACCTAAATGATAAAAATGACATAGAACGCCAAAGAAGAGTACTAAGCGTGCGAGCCAACATGCTCGCCAGGAGATTCAACAGGTGCAGTTCTCCGGTGAAGAAGCAAATATTCCAGTGCTACTGCATGAGCTTTTACACCGGCGAACTATGGACAAGATACTCACAAGGCGTCATGAACACACTTCGAGTACAATACAATAACGTATATAGGGCGCTATTCTGCCTACCTTGGCGATGCAGTGCCTCGCAGATGTTCGCAGAAGGAAGGGTACATGGGTTCGCCGCTTTGATGCGCCACAGAATAGCCGGGGTTAGACAGCGCTACCAAAGATCGGAGAACACTCTCGTCCAGGCTGTGGCCCAGTGGCAGGACGCGCCTCTTCACCAAACATGGAGAATTCATCTGAAGCTCCCGTAGTAGATATTCGAGTAATAAATATGTGTATATATATTTCTTTTTAAATCTTTTTTATATTACTTTATTTTTTCTTTTTTATATAGTATGTAAATACATTTTATGTAATGTATACTTTTATATGGCTGACAGAGTATTGCACCCACCGCTCTGTTCGGCTGAAATAAATAACTTATTATTATTTCTGGGCCATGACATTACTAGTTACAGGTGTGAGCTGTAAGCTAACGTTCACAATATTATAACCTGGGTTTCGTGTCGCGTATGGCAACCTGCGCGCGGCGCACCCGTAGAAAGTAGCTGGGTGAAGAGTGATCGAGTTTCGTATTTTGCGTCGCGAAAAGAGCGGGTCTTCGCGACCCGCTCGTGACGCCAGTGTGTCGTGAGCGACCTGGGTCGTGTAAAACAATCGATCGACCCAGGACTACATCAAATGCATAATTTTCATGGGCTCTACCGTTCTGATGGTCCGTGCAGTTTGATTTTGGATCAGCAGCATTCGGCGCACTTCCATGCCTTTTCTCCCTATGTTTCTATTATCTACTATGAACATAACTACTTAACTAATGTACCAAATCTTCTTCTGCAGGACCCCAAGAAGAAGACCGTCTGCCTCTACGGCCACTTGGACGTCCAGCCTGCCTCCAAGTCAGACGGCTGGAACACAGAGCCGTTTGAGCTGATCGAGAAGGATGGAAAACTCTTCGGCAGGGGATCTACCGATGATAAGGGACCCGTGCTTTGCTGGCTCCACGCAATCGAGAGCTTCCAAAAGACTGGTGCTGAGGTAATTATGAAGCTGTTCAATGCAATCTATGCCCGTATCCGTATGTGGCTCGTTTTAACACTTTCTTTAGCCACTTCTTCATTACCTCTACTCCTCACCGATGTTCCGGATGCCTGTAATATTTGATCACTATCGGTGATCTTTTGCTTCTCCTGCCTTCCAATATGCCAGTAACCTGTTTTGACACAGTGAAGGTGCTTTTTTAATGAATCTTCATGGATTTTCTTGTAACAAACTAACCGATTGTTATGCAGATTTCCGAGCGTGTATTGATTAGTCCTTCGATCTCGAATACTTCCTCATTCTCGCATCACTCCATCTCTTACTAATTAAGGCTAGGGATGCCATTGGTTAGTTTTTCACCCCGCTGCTCAGACTTGAATATGTGATCACAGCTGCGATGACCGATAAAAGGTCATGTTTTAGCTCCAGAGAGCAAGTTGCTTCCCGATGCTTACTGCGCCACTTTAAGTGAACCTCTGGCAGGACTTACCCAAGGGGTGCTTAGTAAAAAGACAGTTTTGGAGTTTAGAACAATTAGGTTTGCTTTGAAAGGACCAACACCTGTTTCTCGGTAAACCCATAAAAGCTATTGTTAAAGTTTATTACACTCTCTTACCATTGTTGAACTGCTATAAATGTGTCATAGTTGCAAATTGATTGTACCCAAAATAGCGACTAATTGTGTTCACCGTTACAATTGTGCGACATCACATATATGAGACAGCCGTGTAAGTAAGGTTAAAAATTTGTTCACCACTGAAGAATCCCAACTGTCAGAGGCCAAAGGTACACCACATTCCTAGTTTGGGTATTTTGCACTCAGATACAAGATCGGGAAGGAGATGAGAATAAGGTTTAGAATTATCTGAATATTCAGATCTAGTCACTAAACATTTCTGAAGCAATTTTAAGCATAGTTTCGATTCTGAGTAGTGGTCTTTCACCAGAGCTTTAAAGGGCATATCTACCACACTGAAAAAAGGTGCAAATTTACTTGACCTCTGGATCCAAAGTCAAGAACCTTACAGCTCTGCTTCATTCATATTCATACATTGTCTTAAACATACTGTTCTGTTTTACCCACTCTTTACATGACTGGAATGAAGTATTAGATTAAGTAGATCACGCCATGTCTTTCTTAAAATATTTCACACTCTTCAGGAAACACTTTCTCAAATCTACATACATATTATACATTTGCTTCTGATAAGAAAACAAGAATAATTTTTTGCTTATTTTTTAAATCAATTTAATTACATATTTCAATAACATACCTACCGAAAAGATTTAAAAAAAGTATATTTATTGCTAAGAATTTAAAAAGTCCTAATTTTTTTTTTAATATTTTTCATTTGGTAACCTTTTAACATTGCTTTTAATTATGAGACGTGGATTATGAGTCTACAATGTTAATAATTGATTTTCAATTCTATTTATCATTAGATTGTATGGATTACAACTGTCACCTATTTATCGGTTTTAAATTTAGTTAGATTTATGATTTCAGAGAATTTTTTTTATTAATTACATATGATAAGGCATGCCGTTGTTGACAGTTAATTTTGGTATCCAAATATAATTACTGAAATGAAATGCATTGTATAATTTTGCTATTGCTATGGTAATCGGATATCTAAACACAAAATCATATAAAATGTCTGTACCAATTAATAACAACAATTTGGAATAAAAATAACGCTTTATCTATTATTGAACTCAATTTGAACTCGAGCGATTCCTGCCTGAAACTTCGCTAACAGTATTCAGTTTTTTGTCATGAGAGGATTCGTTGGATTATTCCCACGGTATTGGAAAATTCATATGCGAGTGCGCATGCGTGGTTCTCGTATTTCCTACGATCGAGAAAGAAACATAAAGAATGAACTAGTAGGCAATAAGTGCACGGTAAGTTCTGCGCATTTAGAAATAGACTGATGGTTCGTGCGCTGGTGGGATGTCCGCTGCTCAGCCTGGGTGGTCACGGGTCGCATTAAAATCCGGAATAATTTTTGTATTTTATTTCTGCAAATGTTAATTGCTTTTATTTTTTAAGAATTCATTCATTTTGGTGAAGACAAAGAGCATCGACTGTTATTTCCTTTAGTAGGTTTCGGGTGTAACTGGTGGGGACTGTCCCCACTGTCCCCCTATGAAGAACCGCCACTGCTTTTAACTATCCAAAAAATTTTAAATTTCAAAAAATATTAAAGCGAGATAGCGAATGCAGAAACGCATAAGAGTATGAAGGACATCCTGGTGACAGTACGTCGTATTCTACTAAGCTGCTCATTTGTTCTTCGAGTTTTTCACAAATAATTTCTGTTAAATCTTTAATATCATGCTCCATGCCCATGGCTCGGATCTCTGCCACAACTTGCTGCTAGGCCCTGCGGGCGGCTTTTAGTTCGCCTTCGCCCAGTTTGAGTAGGAACTGGTTCGAAAATAGCCTCGGTCCACTGCGATCCAGTGACAGCTAGTCACCGAGACAAAGTAACCGTGACAAAGTAACCGAAACACGCAATGACGCCATCATATGTTATATACCCGTATATTGCATACATCCTATAACCGCCTATAAAACCCAGTACTTATACCTAGGTAATACACGTCCATATGCGAGCTGCTTATGGAAGTAGCGACATCTTTTGGCAGATTCTTCAACTAAAACCCGAATTACAACAGTAGCTTTTAAAAAATCATTATTACGAGAAATAATAATGATTTTTTTTAAATTATAATTATTTAAACGCCATAAAATGACTTTTACATTCAAGTGATGTATGAGATTACACAGTGATACACAGGAGGGTATTAGTATTATAATAATAACAAAATAAGAATGTACATTTAACAAAAATTTTATGATAACAGCTAGTATTTAATTATTAGCACTGGCACATACGCGGAAGATTTCGGAAGAATGTACATTAAACAAAGTATGTATGGTAACAGCTAGTATTTACTATTTAACACTGGCACATACACGGAAGATTTCGGAAGAATGTACATTAAACAAAGTATGTATGAATTATTACAAGCAATAATTGTCAGCCTGAAACACTCATTTACATTGAAAAATCTTCCGAGAAAAGATACTTGCCGCTAACGGGACTTGAACCCGTGTCCTTCCGTTTGCCGGTTGAATGCTCTGACCACTGAGCTATGGCGGCTTATCAAATACCCGCCAAATAATTCAATACATACTAGTGTTTCATTCAACAATTACTGCTTGTTATATTTTTTCCGCCTGAAAACAACCAACTTTATTTTTGCGAGGAAGACATTGTTAGTGTTAAATCCCTCGCTAGGTGGCGTCGAGACAAATTATGTCTGCATTTATTGGGGAAATACTTAAACTTGTTAAATATTAATTATTATTTTTTAATTTATAAGTTTTCAGGTGGAAAAAATATAACAAGCAGTAATTGTTGAATGAAACACTAGTATGTATTGAATTATTTGGCGGGTATTTGATAAGCCGCCATAGCTCAGTGGTCAGAGCATTCGACCGGCAATCGGAAGGACACGGGTTCAAGTCCCGTTAGCGGCAAGTATCTTTTCTCGGAAGATTTTTCAATGTAAATGAGTGTTTCAGGCTGACAATTATTGCTTGTAATAATTGTTACCCTTTGTGCTATGCATAAAAATCTTGTCTAAACGTTAGTTTATAAATTAAAAAATAATAATTAAAGTATGTATGATAACAGCTAGTATTTACTATTTAACACTGGCACATACACGGAAGATTTCGGAAGAATGTACATTAAACAAAGTATGTATGATAACAGCTAGTATTTACTATTTAACACTGGCACATACACGGAAGATTTCGGAAGAATGTACATTAAACAAAGTATGTATGATAACAGCTAGTATTTACTTATTAGCACACTGGCACATACACGGAAGATTTCGGAAGAATGTACATTAAACAAAGTATGTTTGATAATAGCTAGTATTTACTTATTAGCACACTGGCACATACACGGAAGATTTCGGAAGAATGTACATTAAACAAAGTATGTATGATAACAGCTAGTATTTACTATTTAACACTGGCACATACACGGAAGATTTCGGAAGAATGTACATTAAACAAAGTATGTATGATAACAGCTAGTATTTACTTATTAGCACACTGGCACATACATGGTAGATTTCGATATCATCATCATCAACACCTGCACATGAACAGTGAGCCCACACATTACCTAGAATTCACAATCACTCTTCGATCTGATTTCCCTACTAGATCTTTAACACAAAATGTTTTATCGTGATTATCTCCACTTTTTAAAATGCGTCCCCGAATATGTCATGAAATGTGATATATTATAAAAATGGACCCACCCGAGTTTGTTTGAATTTGAGATATCTACAAAATTTTGCCAAGAAGAAGAGTGCTCTACAGATAGACATTGTTGTGATATTAAATTTTACTAAATTTACCAACAAATTGATAATGTGTTATGTTTATTAAATCAAATAAAATTGGTAGAACCCGCAGACAACCTGCCCCGTGGCATCTTGTGACATATGACTTTATGTGACTTCTTTTTTTTATTATTAAAATTCTTATAATATCAATATTAATAATTACACTTTTTTTTTTGCTTTTTATTTAATTTGTACATTTACAGCGCTCTTGAGGCGATTTTTCGCAAAAACAGCGCTATATAAGTTGTCCAAATTTATTATTATTATTATTATTGTAATATACCTATATTCTAATCGACATTATTATTCGATATCAGCATCTCTTATGGCTTGTTCGGACTACGCAAGTAGTCTAGTCAAGTACCGAGTAACTCGCCACCGCATTACTGTTGAATAAAGTACATTAGTGAAATTTTTTTTTTTTTTTACATTAACTCCACACAGGAGGCCCTGAGGAAAATAACTTCCCTCAGGGCCTATGTCATCTGGGATGCTGTGTGGAGGGTCTTTTTGAGGAGAGGAAGGAATGAACATTGGTCTTGAAGAGACCCATGTTGTAGGAAGGAGGAAACACAGAGGCCGGCAAATCATTCCACAGCCGAGCTGTTGAACACAAGAACGAGTCGAAGAAACGACCCGTTCTCATGTGACAAATGTCAACCGTGTACAAATTTTGGGCACACGTTTGGCGTGTTTCCCGACTATGCACCGGTGCAGAAGGGATCAATGATAGCAATGATTTCAAGATGAACGGGCTGCAACGCACAAAGTAAATATGCTAATTAAGCTGATTATAATGCTTATTTTAAAAGAGGTTGACTAAGAAATTAGTGAGATGAAATTAAATGAACTGCGAATACGAAAATTAATTAATAGCAGCAAAATAACAGAATTTTAGAGTAGCAACTTCGCTCCGACGGGACGACATTTCTGCGGCTACTAATGAAGTCTACTAAAATGACAGGTTCGGACTTGTTTAGTGGTTGATCCAGTGAGTAGAGACGCGTAGTGGGGGTCGCTACTTGCCCTTGCCTTGAAAAAATAGAACAAAATGGATTGACTACGAAACTGCTAACTAAACTACTCTACTAAAATTACGGTGTTCAGACACGTTTAGTTACTTAATTACTCGCTACTCGACTAAACTATTTACCTAGTCCGAACGGGTCTTTAGGTATACTCTGAACAAAATATCTACGACTCTGAAGACATTTTCATTGATTGTTTGCAATAATCAACGAGATTTACAAAATTTGTTTCTTATTCAACAAAATGTTATTTTTGTTTTTATAATATGCATAATTACAAACATCTATTTACTATAGAAATGTTTTGTAATGTTTGTCAAATAAATTTATTTAATCAAAACAAAAAGCGTTTTAATTAATTATTGACAACTCTTAATAATAAAACAAAAAATATTTATTTTTCCTCTCAGCTGGTAGATGGCGCAATGCAAGCAAGATGCAACAGAAGAGCGGGATGTTCATTTACAATTTCATCCTCGCACACGTATTCTTTGAGTGGCCATGTTTTTCATTTGCATTTGTTAGCTTTGCATTGAAAACATGAATGTGACACATTTTTTTGTTTGAATAGTATGAATAAAACGTGTCTTGTATTTGTATAATGTCATAGTCATTGACTAGTATTTTCATCAAGTTTTTATTAAAAAAAATTATCATTGAAATATCCCTCCGAAAATCGCCATTACGCCCTTATAATGTCTTAAACGAAATGACATTTTACGAAAACTTTGTGTTATTACCGCTTCACAATTAAAGCTCTATAAATGAAACATTTCTGAACGTAGCCGAATAGTAAAAACTGTTTTAGAAAGGTTACAAAATAAGCTTTCGAATTGTTATATTACAAATAAATATTGACATTTGTAAATATTAAAATTTAGAATGCAAACATTAAAAATAGGTAAAAGTGACTCACGTGATGTTTTTATGTGAAAACGGTACTAAAATCACAGATTATGTAAACAACAATACTTATTCTATTGTATGAATGTGTAATAAACACTTTTGTCATCTCACTTTTTTATCATTTCATATAAAAATATTTAATAAAAATTAACAATGTCGAGCGGGGTCGAGCCGCCGGTAGTAAATTTGGGCGGGTAAATATTTGTGTCAACTGCGCGACTGACAGCATATTCTTGTTATGTATTTCTATGGACGACTTGATAGGGATGTACAGCTTGATCTACTATCGACCTTTTACTTTTTGTTTTAGGGATGTAACTAAAACAATAACGGTGTTAGAACGATTTCTATGGAGACACACGCGCTGACGTATAAACACGCTTATTGTACTTGACTGCCATCGTATTTTTAACGCATATATCTGCTTAAGTTGCGGAGGGGTTAAATAAATAGTAATAAGTTTAAATTATACATAAATAAATTAAAATTAGCAGTAATAAGGAATTCCAGTCTTTTTTGTTTTATGAACATTCACCTTCTAACTTGAATAACAGTATTTTTATTTTTTTTTACAAATATTGATTTCATAGTTAGAATAATTTCCAAAGTTTGCGGACCGACGTGATCACCAACACAGAAATTCTCAGGCTGGAGCAGATAGAGAACTGCTCACATTAGTAAAAGTCCGGAAAATTTCATATCTGGGTTACATTTTTATATTTTTACGATAGCTCCACACAAGAGACTGAGGAATATAATTCCCCTCAGGGCTTATTTCATCTTTGGGGATGCCGTGTGGAGGGTCTTTTTAGGAAAGAAAGGAGAGGAAATTCTGGGAAGGAAGAGGGTATGAGGGGTTGGTAGGAATCTGGGGGTCAGTGTGTCCAGGAGTGACGGACGTATGAATCCATCACTCCCCTTGCGGTGCAAGGCGATTTTCCGAGAGAGTACGGCTGGAGAAGTCAAAGGGACTCCCTCAACGACCCGGACAACGACCGACAACGGACCCGCCTGTCGTGCAGCTGGTGGACAAACGCATCCGCCGCCAACCTCACCCCATGAACCCCATGAATACATAATGTTGCACATGGAACCCAAAATCTAATATTAAGAGGAATATAAACGCTAGAAATATTTCGATTCTCACGCCTTCAAAATTTAAAATCGAGCGTCTTATTTGCACGAGGCAAGTAAGCGCCAAAGTGGTTTTTATTTATTTTGTGCATAATTTTATAAGAATGAAAAAAGTTAGATCATACAAAACGTCAAAAATAGTTTTAGCCATAAAGGGGTATTTTTTTTAATTGTTTCTTATATTATTTCTAGGTCATGAAAAAACATTTTTCTTAGTAGTTTACGCTTAAATTTTTTGTTACGTAAATAATAATTTTATTGTAATTCCAATACATACAAAAGGTAGTAAAAGCTCCAATTTATCCGTAGCATATTTTTTGATGTTCATAATGTTAACCGATTTGTAGTAAAGATTAATCTAAATAGTATCTACGTAGGATTTCACCTATAGCTTCCATATTAACTCCACACAGGAGGACCTGGGGAAAATAATTTCACCCAGTGCTTATGTAATCTTTTGGGATGGTGTGCGGAGGGTCTTTTTAAGGGAAGGAAAAGGGTAATAGGAGTGGGTAGGAATCTAGGGGTCAGTATCCAGGAGTGACCGATGTATGTATCCATCCCTCCCACTGCGGTGCAAGATGATGGGTCGAGAGAGACCAGTGTTGTTGTTTGGATGACGTCTTCAATTAATGTATGATTGTGTGATTCATTCAGTGTCATGTGCCCAGATATTTATCAACAGTGTTATCATTTAACCACATTCGTTATTATTTATTTATTTAAATTATTATCTGTCGCTACGCACATTTAACCCACTTCCAAGTAAAAACAAAATGTATGATAATGGTTGAAAAATAATTTAAAGTACTAACCAATATTGTTGCTTCCCGAATGTTGTGGTTGACATTATTGATTTTGATAAATATTTAATCTTTTCATTAATATTTATTTTCTTTATCTCTATTGTGTGTTATGATATTGGTTTATTTGTCAATGTTGGAAGATAATTTCTTGTATTTTACAATTTAAAAAAAAATCCTTTGTTGTTTCAATAATTTCGGTTTGCGGGAGACTTTATCACATTTCGAGATAAAAAATAATATTGAATTCTCTGGTAGTAACTAGATAGTAACTAAATAGATAAACATGTGCATGAAAGTTTTTTTTTTTTTTAATTTTATCAGATTGATCCATGCACCGTTTGGTCTGCAGACAAGTTTACAACCAGTCAGCCATTGAGCTGATCAATTATCTATTTTTCAGAATAGTACGCACGCTATATTTGTACAATCAATATCATTTTATCAATTTCATATCAATCTTCAACTGTTTGCTTTCTTATCATCTTGATGTTTTCAAATGAAGTTTGTATTTTTTTTTCATTTTTAATATTTCAAATTCCATTAAACATTGCATCGTAGTTTTAATGAAAACATCATTTTTGTATATTTTTGTTTATCGTAACTTCATTGTATGTTATCAATACCTTAACTACAATCTTAAATATTTGTTTGCTTTTAAGACATTACAAATCTGGAAATAAAATGCCTTTAATGCTGATGTAAAACTGCCTGCTAAGCCGGTAGGCGATTTGTTTTTTTTTTTGCTCAATATTATTTATTCATTGTTCAGTTAGTTGACATGCTAAATATACATTTTTTGCATTAGCTCTAATAATTCCCCCCAGGGCCTATGTCATCTTTGATGATGCTGTTGAGGATGCTGTTTTGAGGAAAGGAAGGAAAGGAAGTTCTAGGAAGTAAAGATGTATTAGGGATGGGTAGGAATCTGGGGGTCAGTGTCTCCAGGAGTGACGGACTATGGTGCAAGGCGATGTTCCGAGAGAGTCCTGCTGGAGAGATCAAAAGGTTTCCCTCAACCAGACTCTCCCGATCCGGCCTGCCACGCCACTGGCGCCAAGACCCGGACAAATCTCATGAACCCGAGCGTCCCTGCTAAGTTCAATTAGTTATCCAATAAATTGTTCCCGGGGTGGTGGTACCCATACCCTCTCAAATTGTGTGTAATATGTTATATGGTTCATGGTGAGTTTATCGAAAATCAATTCATCGTAAACAAATTCATCGAAAACGAGTTTATCGTAAACGAGTTCATCGAAAACCAATTCATCGAAAACCAATTCATCAAATGATGAATTTATCGAATCACCAATTCATCGAAAAAAAATATTTTGCAGATATTTGAGAGAAATGCCGAGCGGACCGGGAAGTTAAAAAAGCATTGGTCAAT
This sequence comes from Limnephilus rhombicus, assembly GCA_929108145.2. Lineage (NCBI taxonomy): Eukaryota > Metazoa > Arthropoda > Insecta > Trichoptera > Limnephilidae > Limnephilus > Limnephilus rhombicus. The sequence goes on from OV815292.1 coordinate 26,172,548, forward strand.
AAAAGTTGACAATAAATTTATATATAAAAAAATTGATAATAAAACTTTGGACAAGGAGACTTACCGTCCGTTTGATAGATTTTTCCATCTTAACAGACGGACTGCAATCTTTAGAGCACAGGCGTCAGATGGGAATGCTGTCCTTGTTCTACCGGTATTACAATGGAAGATGCTCCGAGGAACTAGCGTCATTGATCCCCTCGGCACTGGTGCATAGTCGGGAAACACGCCAAACACGCGTCCAACATTTATACACTGTTGATATTAGTCACATGAGAACGGGTTGTTTCTATGACTCGTTCTTGAGTTCAACGGCTCGACTGTGGAATGATTTGCCGGCCTCTGTGTTTCCTCCCTCCTACATCATGGGTCTCTTCAAGACCCATGTTCACTCCTTCCTTTCTTCAAAAAGACCCTCCACACAGCATCTTCAAAGATGACATAGGCCCTGAGGGAAATTATTTTCCTCAGGGCCTCCTGTGTGGAGTTAATGTAAAAAAAAAAAAATAACCTAAACTTTTTTTTCGATGAATTGGCGAATCGATGAATTGATCATTCGGTGAATTGGTTTTCGATGAATTGGTTTTCGATGAACTCGTTTTCGATGAATTGGCTTTCGATGAATTTGCTTTCGATGAACTCGTCGGTTACCATGTTATATGTACTGCATTTCCATATAGAAGCTCTGCATTTTTTGCTGTAAAGTTATACAACACACTCCCACCTAGTATCAAACAAACTAAAGCAATTAATTGAGTCAAAAAAAGAAGAGCTAGTAATTTAAAAAAAACACTATCATAGAAGTTATTGAGAATTCCTACCCGAACCTTGATACTGAAATAGAAGTCGCTGAAAACCCTCTTCTGAGGTAGGTGGGCATGTATGTCCCTTTCAGTGAGCCCATGAGGGCGAGGTAAACAATCCGTGGTAGGTTGGCATGTCCCTTTCAGTGATTTGTTAATAAATGAATCCGACAGTCCAGCATTAAATTAACCCTAGAACCGTACCCATCATAGACCATACACTAACAGTACCCAGGGGTACTGGAGTACCCTGTTAAATAAAACATCTTTTTTATGCGAGAAAAAACATTTATTCAAAATTAACTTACATAGACTGTTATGGCACTTATTTCAGTCTTACATAATACAATAAGGCTTAATTAAAAGTAACTTTTCTTAACAATTTTGGCAAATCTTTGTTTGGTGCTCTAAACATATGAAACGTTTACATTTCTGACATTGAGTGCGTGACTTACGATCTTTTGACCTGGGACAAAATTAACATCTTCCAGATTTTGATTTTGAAGGGGTTGGAGCATCATAAGACCGCTTTTTTCCTAATATTCCGCCAATACTTTCTTGGAGATGCATCGGCAAAGTTTTGTATAAAAATCCATCTGCTTCACGGTCGGAGCTATCCTCTTCCTGTTCAACACGAAAGTCAGCAATAATTTCATCAGGTTCATCTTCCAATTCATCCCCAAGAACCACATCTTCTTGATCATCAGCATCCAGAAGAAGGCGTTGAATTTCATCTTGCGATAGATTTTGACGTAAAGCCATCTCAAAAAAAAGAATTATTTAAGTTACACGCAACTAAATGCAAAATACCTAAATATAATAAATAATTACACATTTTTTCCAAAACAATGTTATGTGTTAGATTATTATGCAAATAAAAATAACATTCAAATAAAGAAACACGTATCAAATAGCACAATAACATGCTTTATTTCGCAAAAACATTAAAATCATAGTAATGAAAATAATTACCTTAACCGTACCCAGGGGTACTGGAGCGCCCCACGCACGTTTTGCCACGACCACACACTAGTAGGACTCCCGCTCGACTGATGCTTCGAAGCAACTCCCCCCCACTTGCAAATACGCGGCGGCGCGAAAAGATCAGTTGTGAAACGAAAAAGTTATCGCAAATTTTCAAAAAAATTTGTACCCCAGGGTACGGTTCTAGGGTTAAATATTATGCTTACAAATAACTAGTAGTAGTTCCTCGCTGCGTAATAACCATGACTGCGAATCCCAAATCGGATGAAAAAACATTTGGCTTGTTTCCAAAATCAAATATTTTGTTACAGTATTTAGTTTGACACTTTTTCCCTCCTTGTGCCAAAAAGATTGTTGAATGGTTCGCTTCTAGCTTGTCCAAATGATACCCAGATTTCGCATTAGAGCTTGTCTATCTCTTCTGATGTCAGTGATATTAATAGTGATGTCAGTAAAATAAGATCTCCAAAGTGCTGTGGTCGCGAGGAACGACTTTACGCGCAATCGGGCAACACTGGCGTTTAGCTCGGTTTCTCCTTGCCAAATCCTCACCACACTGCACCCTCTGTGACGCTTAGTCTCGGTGTGGCAGCAGTTCGTGATAGAGCTTCCACTGTAATTCGTTTTTAAACTTTGCTTCGGCGAATCTGAATGACGCCACTGGGATTGTTCCTTTTCCTCTGGTGTCCTGTGGTGTATCCAGGTCTCGTCCCCAGTTATAAATGAGTCCAAGAATTCTTCGCCGTCTATGTCGCAGCGCTCAAGGAATTCACGGGCTGCTTCAACCCGTTGTTGTTTTTGATCTTCGTTGAGCATTTTGGGACCACCTTGGTCAGATTTGGTGGTCACCCAAATGTTCTGTCAAAATCTTCTCAATAGTGGTCTTACTGACATCAGGGCTCTCGAACTGTCACCCGTCGATCTGGAATCATTGTTTTTTCCACTTTGGCAATTTTTTCGTCTGAAACCGATGGCCGTCCATCACGTTTTTAAATTCTCTGCACCATACACTGTTTTTCATACACTTCAAGTAGCTGAAAATTAATTTCTACCAGGGTTTTATTCTTTGCACAAAAAAGCTGATTATAGAGCGTAATTCACACCTGGCGGGTGTGGCGAGCGGAAGCTCCATCGCAAACAGTTGCGACGCCGAGACTAAGTGTCGTAGAGATTGCAGCGTGGTGGGGATTTGGCGTAGGGGAACCAGGCTGCACGCCAGTATTGCCGGATCTTGTGTAAAATTGTTCCTCGTGACCGCAGCACCTTGGAGACCTTATTTTTCGGACAGCCCTCGTATTAATGTCAATTGGCAACCTCACTTATTGGAGTTTGGCATCAAAACAATCTTCACAGTTCCAAACTGCAATCCAGAATTACTTATCAACTCTCTGCGATGCAGTTACTTCCTTTGTTTGGTCTTTCATTGATTTTTCTCCTGAATTAGTTGGCAACTTAAAGTTGGTGCCTCTCATCATGTGTCCAAGACACAGAAGCTTTCCTACTCTTATGTCTTAACCTGTTGAACGTTGGATGGTATTTCGAAAAACCGCTTGAAAATTACCTCGATGAGTTCTGGTCAAATATCCATATAAAATCAAAGAAAGTTTTATGCCCTATTGCACTACCTCCTTCATTAGCCAACGTTTCGGACAGCATTGCAGTGTCCATCATCAGGGCAGATCCGGCAGATGTGTAATGATGAATACTTGCAACTCTGTCCAAAATCGCTGGCTAAAGAAGGAGGTAGCGCAACACAGCATAACACCCCAAAAACAAATAACAAAAATACTTTTGCTGTGAAAATCTATAGAATTTAAACTGATTTTATTTTTCTACACAAACCTAAATACACACCCTACATGAAAAAAAAAATTCAAAGGAGTTTTCAAATAAGTTATGGCATTGATACTCTTTTGAAAATGTAAAATATTGTTATTTTACCACTGACAGCAGCCAAAAGTGATCCGCAAAATCATAAAAAATTCATTTAAAATCATTCCGAGAAGCTGGATTAATCAAATCAACTGTTACGTCAATAAAGATGTTGACGCAAGCAATTCTGACCTTGTCCTTCATACAGTTTCTTTATACATAACGGTTAAAATCGCATTTAAAAAAAAGCAAGGTTTTTTTGTGCCTCCCATGATGTGTCCAAGACATTGCATCTTTCTTACTCTTATGTCTTATACAATTTCCCCCTATTTCCCATACAAATCCTCTGAAGTAATTTTAAGTCTAATTGATCGACATTTCCGTCTCAGTTCGTGTTACCAAGTCATACACAATGACTAGTAAATTATAAAGCAATCACCTATCAATCAATCTATCGTGTAAACGAATTATGCACTGGCTTCATAAAAAGATTAAAAACGTCACTGGCTGCATTCAATAAACCTTTGTATCTTATTTATGCCTCTTTTCAGCTTTGTTGTATTAGCTAGTAATAAGGAACTCCAGTGAAAAATATTATTGCTTTAAAAAAATATGTTCATATAGACCCCTAAACCCTGATTCTGAATATATAAGTTTTATTTAATAATATTAAACGCAGGGTTTTTAAAAAATTATTAAAAAGTCCATTTTTAATCGGGTCGTAAAAATACGCCGTCAAGTTGGCATTATTGAAATTTTAGTGGTGACGTCACTGTTCGATGTGTTGTGACGTCACTGTAAAGTCATTGTATGGGAATGTATGATATGACACAAGTCATCGTATTAATTTATTCGTTTATTTACATACTGTTTATAGAGGTTTAGTTGTTGTGTTTATTGAAACATTATTTAGGCCTAAATAATGTTTCAAAAGTAAAGGTATCTCTTATTAGTTTATATCTATTATTGAAAATATTCAAAACCTACTGCACAAAAAAATAGTAATGCTACTTCTAGGGAAAACACTTCGAACAACGGAATTCAAAATGGCGGCAGTTGATCAGCTGATTGCTTGATCCTAATAGTAATTTTTCAGGAGTGATGACGTCACACGATTCACCGTACATACGGTGGTTTTTGGGGATCTTGAAAAATTAAAACTTTGACAATTATTTTAACTATTAAAACTAACTCTAAAAATAAAAATAAATATGCTGTTATTTAAGTTAGAAGGTCATTATTCATTAAAAAAAAAAATGAAATTGGACTGGAGTTCTCTATTGTATTTGATATTCTCCTTTTTTCATGATGATAATGATGTACAGACCTACAATAAAAATTCAACAACTCTTTCCTGTCAGGTTTCAGCTACGACGAGACGTCTAGGGACTCCCTGGATCAGTGATACCTGCTCTCAAAAATTATGAAACTACTTACAGATTGGGAACCACTACAGCCTTGAAGAATATATTTAAAAGATACAATGTCAAATACAATTTCATCCTTTAACCCTTTTTAGACGAGCGTCATGTATATGCCAACTGATTGCGTGCCTAAAAGACAAGCATCAGCTATACATGACACATATGTGTGAGAATTTGAAATACCGGTCCACGGGTATCGCAAATTCTTTAACGACATAGTTTTCAAAAGATTAAACCATGAAGCCTCTCGCCATCAGCATCCGCAGCTCTGAGAAGAGTTGAGGAGCCTTGTCCACCACGGGAAAAAGAATGGGAGTTACAATCCTCAGCAATAAGGAAATGACCAAAGAAGGAAATCATGCTGATAAATATTTTCTAACAATTTCTTCTCTTTCCCAGGTGCCTGTCAACATCAAGTTCATCTTCGAGGGCATGGAGGAGTCCGGCTCCGAGGGCCTGGATGAGCTGCTGATCGAAAAGATGCAGCCAGAAGGGTTCTTCGAGGACATTGATTACGTTTGCATCTCCGATAACTACTGGCTGGGCACCACCAAACCCTGCCTGACCTACGGCCTGAGGGGCATCTGTTACTTCTTCGTGGAGCTGGAGTGCGCAGCCCAGGATCTGCACAGTGGAGTTATGGGCGGGACCGTTCATGAAGGTGAGGAAATTGTTTTTTTTTTCAAATAATTTTGTGTTTTGTTGTGGACATGACCCAAACTTCATCCAGTTTGTGAGTTTGCCTACACATCGTCACCTCCTTTGGACGAGGTTCTAACTGATATTTTTTTCAAAAATGACCTTTGAATGAAAAACCATTTCTTTTGCTCATTTCTATAACCAAAATAATTTTCATAACCATACGTGTTGTATTTCTGTAGAAACTTGTAAGAAGAAATTCTAAAATCAAGTTCCATTTATTTTATAAGGTTCTAACATCACTTAGACTATATATTTTGTTTGTACCTTGTTGTTACGAGGCGCAATGTAGTTCGTCACCTTGGTTGGATAAGGTCCTAACTTCACCTTACCATGTTCTAAGGTCTCAAAGTTTGCAAAGACGAATTTTCGTAATCTGTTTAACAATTTTTGATTTTGAGGTTCAATCTTGTGTAAAGTATTTTGATTTATCATATTTTAATAGAAAATATTTAAATAGAACTTGTCTCTAGCTTGGAATTGCATTAGGGAAATGTAGTTAGAACCTTGTGCAATGAATCATTACGCCCTAGCTGGTTGCATATGGTTCTATCAGCATGTGTTCTAAAATGGTAAGTTACGCCCTATTTAAATAATTCCTTTCAAATATGTTCACTTAAAATACTTTACACGACATTCATCCTCAAAATCATAAATTGGTATATATATATAGATAATGTGAAATTGTTCACAAACTTTTACACCTTATCTCAGAAAAAGGTAAAGCGAAGTTAGAACCCTGTCCAACCGAAGTGACGACATAGTTTCATCTAGTTACTGTTTGGCGCGTATGTAGATGGAAGATAATAATACCGGTCATTTCTGAATTGACCGAACGTAGGTACATAGATGCAGAATAGTCATGACTAATTTTTGAAAGTCGCTAGATGACACTATTGCCACTGCACGCTATTTTTAAATTTTGGAGGTCAATGTCAAATGATCCTTAGGGGCAGCCGCCACTGCTCAGGACCCAAAGGTCGTGGATTCAAAAACTCGGGGCAAGCAAAAAAAATGTATAAATTTTATGATTGGGTTAAATTTTATATTGCATATTATGCCTATAAATCTAATCGTCTACCAATCATTTTTAATTTAAGATCTTCTCTAAAAATAACCTCTCTGTACTGCAATTCCCTAGCGTCGTCCCGAATAAAGCGTGGCGCATGAGGCTAATGCGGCGTGGCAAGTCTACTAATAAAGCCCTTTCTGCGCACCTGCTTTTGCTTGCGGTCTAGCTACATATAACCGTTTATTCTTCTTGCAGCCATGGCGGATCTAGTTTACCTCCTGAACACGCTGGTGGACAAGGACGGTAAGATCCTGGTAACGGGACTATACGACTCGGTGGCCGCCAGGTTCCCCGGAGAGGAAGAAATGTACGAGAAAATCGAGTTCGACGTAGAAGAGTATAGGTAGGGTTTAGTATATAAATATAAATATTTCTTTTTTTTAACTAAAATATTATCTATTTTTATTTTTAACTTTATGAGTAAAACCTCAAATTGTAATATTTAATTAAATGAAGACAATATTAGCGAAACTCAATCGAAAATCTGGAGTCAGAAAAATCGTGAAAAAATATTGGCACCTCTGGAACTCAAATCCGGGATCTTCGGCTTTCCGGGCCACAGCTCTAACCACTGAGCTAAGGTGTCTCTAACCGATTCGGTCATTTTTAACTGTATCATACTTCGACTAAGAACTACCAACATTATCTTCATTTTCTTAATGCATATTTAAAAAAATGACCGAATCGGATAGAGACACCGTAGCTCAGTGGTTAGAGTGGTGTCTAGGAAAGCCGAAGATCCTGGGTTCGACTCCTAAAGGTGATAATATCTTTTTCTGATTTATCTGTCTCCACATTTTCAATTGAGTTTCGTTAATATTGTCCTAATTTAATTTAATAAGATATTATCTTTCAAGACAATCTCAAATCGGGATGCTTCAAACTCCAAATAATTACATATTTGTAAAAAGCACTAACTTTGGGGCTCGCCATAATTTACAATAAAAAAACACATAAATTTGTTTACGACCACTTTTATAAACTTTAATAAAAGTGGTCTTAAACAAATTTGTGTGTTTTTTTATTGTGCCATTTTGAATTGCTGGTGTTAGAACAGTCCCCGATTCTCGGCCCGTTTAAGCTTTAAATCAAATTATGATCGTCTGTCAGACATAACGTTGTAAGTCATACTGTAATGCTCGTCAGCTGATCACAATTTGATTAAAATCTAAAACAGGCCAATTTTAACACCTTGTTTTCGGACATTATTTTTAGTGGAATTTGAAAATTGAAAAACTTTATTGGTTTTCTTTCTTCTTATCTATGTAATTTATTATTAATTAATTAATTAATTTACATTCACAGCTTTACAGCCTCTATAACAGGGTGGCCACAGACCTGGAAAACCTGGAATTATCAGGGAAATGTCAGGGAATTTCAAAATTTTTTCATAATATCAGGGAATTCCAAAAATAAAACTAAATTCGTTACTTTGCGATTTGTGAAACCCCAAAGTTGTGTTTTATTATTTTATCGAAGGAAGCAAATACTTTGTGGTGTGAAATTATATATTAAATGAAAAACACACTTTGTAAAACACCACTTTTTATTGGAATTAATATTTAACAGCCAACCGGGTTTTGCTTAGCTCAAGCTTCATCGGGGCTTATTTAGCTCAAGCTTCATCAGGGCTTAATATTAATTCGAATAAAAAGTGGTGTTTTACAAAGTGTGTTTTATTATTTTTACTTGCGACGTGTGTACTGTGTAACAAAAGATATGCCGACGAAGACAAACTAGATAGGTAGGTATTTTTTTATTATTATTTTCCTAAATGCCCATGCGATATTTTTTTAGTATCTCGTCTAATGTTAATGTATTTTGTTTATTTGTCTATTTTTGTCTGGTCTTTTCATTTCTTCACGAATTGTCTTCAAGCGAAATATCATAAATTTGTAACAAGTTTTGTTTTGTTTTTAATAGATTATTGTGATGCAAACAAATAATAAATGCTATAGATGACGGAATTCCCCTTATTATTTATCTAATGAACGATATCCCCTTATATCAAATTAAACATATCAGGGAAAAATGTAGAAACTGCCCTGGAAAACCTGGAATTATCAGGGAATTTTGAAATCTGTTTTTTGTGGCCACCCTGTATAAACTGCGTGCCTCTGATAAATAAAGTTATGCTTGTTAACCTTCCCCTTACCGTGCAACCGTAAGACCTGCTAATTTTGATCATCATGCTACTTTGACCAAAAAAAATATTTAATCGCATCATCCCGGAGCCAAAAGACAAACAGAGTTGGAAAATGTGATCAAACATTTTGATTTATTATCTTTAAATCTGTCGCTAAAGCAACCCAAAAACCGGTGAAAAATCATTTATAACTATTTTAATATGTTTATTATAAACGCTTAACCCCTCCGCAAAGTAAGCAGATATAAGCGTTAAAAATAGGACAGCAGTCAAGTACAATAAGCGTGTTTATACGTCTTCGTGTGTGTTTCCATAGAAATCGTTATAACTCCGTTATTGTTTTAGTTACATCCCTAAAACAAAATGTCAAAGGTCGATAGTAGATCAAGCTGCGCATTTCTATCAAGTTGTCTATGGAAATACATAACAGGAATCAGCTATCAATCGTGTAGTTGACAAAAATATTTACCCGCGCAAATTTGCTACCGGCAGCTCCACCGCGCTCCACATTTTAAATTTTTATTAAATATTTTTATATGAAATGATAAAAAAGTGAGGTGACAAAAGTGTTTATTACACATATATACAATATAATAAGTATTGTTGTTTACATAATCTGTGATTTTAGTACCGTTTTCACATAAAAACATCACGTGAGTCATTTTTACCTATTTTTAATGTTTGCGTTCTAAATTTTAATATTTACAAATGCTAATATTTATTTGTAATATAATAATTTGAAAGCCTATTTTGTAACCTTTCTAAAACAGTTTTTTACTATTCGGCTACGTTCAGAAATGTTTCATTTATAGAGCTTTAATTGTGAAGCGGTAATAACTAAAAGTTTTCATAAAATGTCATTTCGTTTAAGACACCAAATGCTAATATTCTCGAAAATTCGGAGGGGTTAAAGGTCAAAATAATCAGGTCTTACAGTAACAAGTGTTTTGGATCTTATTAAACATTTCCATGTTGAAACATTTTCTGAATAAATATATTATTTGTATTGTATACGAGCGTGTTCAGACACAGCTATAATATGTGTGGGATGGAGTATTTCGGCATATCGCTCGCCATACATTCCCAATTGGAATGGCGAGCGATATGCTGAAATACGCCATCCCACGCATATCATAGCTGTGTGTGAACACGCTCTAAAACTTGATAAAAAAGTGTAAATAATCAGCTGTTATAATTTATTTATTTTATGACAGGAAAGGACTAGGGGTCAACGCCCTGGCCCACAAGGGAGACAAGAAACAGCTACTGATGTACAGATGGCGCTACCCATCTCTCTCTATCCACGGAATCCAAGGTAAAATAGGCCTACAAAATAATAAATTTAATTTATTTTGCAATTCACATTCTGAAAAATGGGGGTTCCAAATTTAAAATCTTGATCTTAAAATTCATATTACAGATCTTAACACGCTTAACTTAGGTGTCGATGGTGATTCTACTACAAACATTGGGAAATTAAAAAAAAACATATGTTTATCTGCGTTGTTGAGTATGTCAAGTTGTTTTTTGACACTCCGTGGCATAATTCATATCAGATTATGTACCAATCTTAACAATAACATGCTAGCCACAGACCTGGAAAATCGGGAATTATCAGGGAAATGTCAGGGAATTTGTAAATATTAAGAAAAAAAAACATATTGCAACATTATTTACACGTATTATGAGCTATGTATGAACTTAGAAATATGTAACTAATGTCTAACAATCTTTCAATTTTGGAGGCGGGTATGGGTACCGCCGCTCTGGGAACCATTTATTAATAATAATAATAATAATATATCTTTATTGAACAAAAAAAAATGAAGATTTATAACTACAAAAACAAAAAGTACATCGTACATCATTGGACTACTAACACCCCTGCCAGGTCACCCCCAGTGGTTCACTGTGTTTGGTGACTTAGCAGGGGTGCCCGGGTTCGTGGGGTGAGGTTTGTCTAGGTCTTGGCGGCGAATGAGTTTGGGCCAGATCGGATGAGACTGGTTGAGGGAGATCTTTTGACTTCTCCAGCTGGATTCTCTTGACCCATCGCATTGCACCGCAGTGGGAGGAATGGATCCAAATTTTTTAATTTGGGAGGCGGGAATGGGTACCGCCGCCCCGGGAACCTTTATTGGATAACCAACACCTCTGCCATAGATCACCCCAAGTGGTTCGCTACGTTTAGTGATTTAGCAGGGGTGCCCGGGTTCATGAGGTGAGGTTTGTTTAGGTCTTGGAGGCGGATGACCAGGACACACTGAACCCCAGATTCCTACCCACCCCTTAAACCCTTTTCCTTCCCAAAACTCTCCTTTCCTTCCTTTCCTTTAAAAAACCCTCCACACAGCATCCCCAAAGATGACATAGGCCCTGAGGGAAATTATTTTCCTCAGGGCCTCCTGTGTGGAGCTCATGTAAAAAAAATGTCTTTACTCCTGGGATACTATTAACATCGACCCCCAGATTCCGACCCACCCTTTATACCTTTTTCCTTCCCAGAATTTTCTCTTCTTCCTTTCCCTCAAAATACACTCCACACAGCAATCCCCAAAGATGACATAGGCCCCGAGGGAAATTGTTTTCCTCGGGGCCTCCTATGTGGAGCTATTGTAAAAAAAAAAATGTGGAAATATGTCAACATTTCTGATAACCTACAAAATTGAGCTATTTCGGAAATATCGATGTTGTAGTATAAAAGGTTATCTTCCATGATGTTCATAGTCTTATTTTGATACTCTCAGGCGCCGTCCATGAAGCAGGAACCAAGACGGTGATCCCCGGAAAGGTTATTGGCAAGTTCTCCATCAGAATTGTTCCCCACCAGACCCCCAATGAAGTCTCCAAACTCGTTGTGGACTACATCAATGCCAAGGTCAGTCCTTTGTACATCACCAAAAGTTGCTTAACCCCTACAGCAATTTCGGGAGATATTTCTCCCAGACTTCAATCACCTGTAGTCTTTTTGGGAGATATTTCTCCCACTCCGACGCGGACTCTTAAAAGTAATGGTATATCATTTAAACTGTGTTCGAAAGAGAGAACACCACCTTTGTATTTGGATTTAAAAGTTTACCATAGACATTTCTGAAATTTTATTTGTTTTATTTAGCATTTGAAAAATGTTTGTCATGGTTTGCAAATTTGAATGTTCAAAATTTTAATATTTTTGATTGCATGTGTCGATTTGTAATGCTAAAATCTTAAATATTCTTTCCTCTAATTTTAAAAACAGTGTTTTATTTTGAAATATGTTCAAAAATGACGAATTTATTTTGAATCGAATGTGAGAGAAAATAAGTAAATATCCGCGCAATCAGCATTTTGACAGTTCGCATAAGAGAAATACATATGTTCATTTCAAAATATAGAGGCTCTATAGGTTAATATTTATGAATTTCGATTAACGGCTTTTACATAGAAATTACAATAATTTGAAATGGATACAGAATATAACATAGTTAATAAAAAAAAATCATATGACAAAAAATTAATAAGTCATGTTGAAGTGACAGCATAAAGTACAAATAGTTAGCTATTAAAAATACAATGTGAAGAAAAAGAAAACCTCGTATACAAGATATTTTAAAATTCCATAAGTTTATTTATTTATTTAATACATGAATTATCGAAAGTACATATTGTTTTTTTGTGATATTGTAAATATTGATGAAGAATATTCATTGTATATTAGATTATAATCTAACTGAGAAGCGCTGACAAACAGCTTTAATTAAATAATGTTTGTATGTTGATAATCTTTCAATATTTATCACATCGTCAACAACATATTTATTACCAAGTATATGCGGGCGATTTATTATAGAATATAATTCATAATAATTCATAATAGATCCTGTATTGTTACAATGGTAAGGTAATTTGCGACGAACTGATCTACTCGGTACATGAAAACATATTAACGAGAGAAGTTCAGGGGAGTTCAACAAGTTATTAACAATTTTAAATAAATAAACTAAGTCGGAACAAATTCTTCTTTCTTTTAACGTACAAGTATCAAGTCCCAGTAGATGTAATAGGGAGAAGTAATTAATGTTTTAAATGGATATTCCCAATTTAAAATTCATGTGACGTAAGAATTTATGTTGGACACGCTCAAGGGAATTTTCTTGTATACTGTAATACGTAGTATAGAGGATTGCCATATTTTACAATCTAATTTAGATAAATTGTTTCGTCGGTGTGTGATCAACTCGCTATTTCTTAATATTCAAAAGTGCCAAGTTATTAATTTTTATAAAATCCAAAGTCATGTAACTTATGAATACTCTTTAAATAATGTAATATTGACACCGGTCACTCAGATCAGGGACTTAGGTGTTATATTTGATGAAAAGTTAGCATTTACTTTGCACGTAAATGAAATAACGAATAGAGCTATAAAAATGCTTGGTTTTATATGCAGAACAGCAAGTGATTTTAAATCACTAGAATGTTTGAAAATATTGTACACTTCTTTAGTAAGAAGCCAGGTAGAGTATAATTCGCCCATTTGGTCCCCATTGTATAAAATACATTCCGACAATATTGAAAGGGTACAGCACAAATTTTTAAGATTTGTTAACTTTAAGCTGAATATTCCAATTCAAAATATTAACTATGTCCTTTTGATGAAACAACTAAACTTAATTACGCTGTCAGATAGGCGGATCATCTCTGACCTTGTACTATTAAATAAAATCATTAATAATTGCATTGACAACCCTGAAATTCTCGCCAAAATAAAATTTTACGTACCGACCAGAAATACGAGGCAATGTGCTACCTTCTTCTGTGACAATTTTAAAACAAATTATGAGGCTCATGCACCTATAAATAGATTACATCATTTTGGTAATAAATTTGGGAATATTGTAGACATGTTTGAAGATTCTGTATTAGTTATAAAAAGAAGTCTTTATAATTACTTTAATGAAATGTATGATTTTGATTTTAATTAATTTTATTTTTTATTATTATTTTAATCATTATAATTGTGTACTACGTACCTAACCTAACTATTATTATCTATCCTTGTAAAAGCCCACTAGGGCGTAAATAAATAAATAAATAAATAAATACAGATTCCAAATGTTGGAGTTGAATTCTAGTTGGCTTCTAACAAGAGAAGTATAAAGTAAGTGTTTTTGGCATACATGATTTTCCTAATATTTCTCTATGGTGTGGAAACGCTAAAAAGACGAGCTAGCGAAAGGAAACGGATTGAAGACCTCCGACAATCAAGCGCACTAATATTACCATTTTGGAAGAGTTAGGCATCCAATAAGCGTCTGCCTACAGCATATTCTAAGATATTTTGGAGAAGTTGCTCGCCAAACTGAGAATTTGAACCTGGAGAAACTCACGGTCACTGGCATAGTGGAAGGCAGGAGAAGCGGAGATAGATCACCGATGTATTGGAGTGATCAAATGTCACAGGCGCAGGACTGCGAGAAGTGAAAGATCCTTGTCCAACAGGGAAATTGGAGTGGAAGTCATGATCCTCAGCAATGAGGAAGCGACAAAAGAAAATGAATGGTCAGCGTCATATTTGTAGCAAGCTACAGAATCTCTTTACTTTCTCTGTTTGTAATTTATGTATTTCATTATACAATGACTGTAAATAGTTTATATGTTCTAATATTTTTCCATTTCATTTTCCCAGTGGGCTGAGAGGGGCTCCCCCAACAACATGAAGGCCTACATGGTGCACGGGGGCAAACCCTGGACTGCGGATCCCAACCACGAACACTACAGGGCTGCGGCTAAGGCCACCAAACACGTCTACAAGGTGAATTAATTTAAACTAACCCCATCACTGCAATTTGGAGAAAATTGTTCACTTTGTTTTGCACTCGTCTAAAGCGGGAACACGCGCTTTAAGAATGATCTTCCTAATTCTTCCGCAGACTTGAAGGTACTGACTGGTACCATTTTATACGTAGAAAGTGCTGGGTTAAGGACCAGGACAATTATTGTAAAATAATTTAACATGGCAATTCCTTCTGCAGGTGGAACCCGACATGTGCCGCGAAGGTGGCTCCATCCCAGTGACCCTGACCCTGCAGGAAGCCTCCGGCAAGAACGTGCTACTGCTCCCCGTCGGTTCTGGCAACGACATGGCACACTCTCAGAACGAGAAGATCGACATCCGCAACTACATTGAAGGGGTGAGTCATTCCGTCCATCCGTAAATTCCTTACCTTTTCTAATCTCGTTGGTATTGCAGAGAGTATTACTTCTACGGTTTGTTATATTTAGGGGGAATAAATAATTAGTGGCCGAGTTTACATGCTCGAAAGGGTTCTGATATCCTATTGGAGATCGTCCGCTCTGTCTGGCCTTGTCACATCAACATCTGATCTGAGTTTATACACTCTGTCTGGTCTTGTCACATCAACATCTGAGTTTATACACTCCTTCTGTTTACAGAGGAAACTTAGTCTTTGCATACCTCAGTAAGTCTTGTATTTTAATTGTGGTTCCGAAGAGAGTCTTAATGCTTTCTTTTCTCAATAGCCTGGCAATTTTTTCTGTCACATTGTGAATATTGGACAGGAAAGCGCAGCCTTTTGACCCTTGTTAAATTCTATCTTCGTTTGGTGCAGATTTGGCTCTTAAGATTTGCCTTGTCAGCCTTGCTGGGTAACTGTTTCGCTTCAGAGCATCGGTCAGCTTTATGAGTTCCGCTCCGATTTTTGGTTCTTCACATATTCTGGTCGCTCGGGTCACCAACGTATGGATTAGTCCTCTCTTCTGCACTATGCGAATCAGCATGTAGATATCCAAAAAGATACCTAACGAATCTATTACATGTGGTTTAGTGACAGTACTACATTGATGAAAGTCAACAAAATGTCAGAGAGGCAAGCAGAAGACATACAATAAAGACTTGCAATATTTTTAAAAGAGCCGAAATACCCCGCCAAACATCACAAAAGGAGAGTTTGCGACCCTAAAAGAATTGCGTGCCAAAAGGTGTCCAGTTTTGCTGCCCAGCAGAATTGTTCAATTTTATTATTAATATTTTTGTTTTTATTTTTCCAGACCAAGCTACTTGGTGCTTACCTTTATGAGGTGGGACAACTTTAAGAAGACTGCACTATTATTTAATCTTAAGAGTAATAAAATAATAGTCCTCCCATTAAAAAAAACCTTATGTACTAACTATGTGGTAAAATAACCCACCCATACAAGGTTTTTGATTTTTTAAAACCATCTACATATTAGAAAATGAGTTTGGAAAAACTTTGTAAAGCCTATGGTTTAAAACAAATGTATTTAATGAACCATGTTTAATTTGTAACATGAAATTTGTTATTAACCTTATGAAGCAACACGTAAATGCATTGTTTATTTTATCCAGTGAAACATTTTAACTTTTTAAAGTCCTTCCAAAGAAACATTTTACCTTGTTAAAGTCCTTCTAAATAAACTTTTTACATTGTTAAAATCCTTCTAAAGATACATTTTGCATTGTTAAAATATTTCAAAAGAAACATTTTACACTGTTAAAATCCTTCTAAAGATACATTTTGCATTGTTAAAATACTTCAAAAGAAACATTTTACATTGTTGAAATGCCTCTAAAGAAATATTCTATACATTGTTAAAATACTTCTAAAGAAGCGAATGCTTCGTCCCTTTCCCACAATTCGTTGTTCTGCTTGTGCATTTTTTCTCCTATTTATCCCCTGCCTCATGATACAATAGTCACAAACATGATCAATGGTGAGAAGGCGTATTATAATATTTTTTAATTAAGAATTAAATATATCATTTTCATCACCTCCGTACTGAGCTTTTACTTGCGATAGATAGATACTATAATGCCAGTATTTTTTAAAGTTTTAAGTAAAATATTATTCTATAATGTTTAACCAAATGCTTTTTTTTATTGACATAGTTTTACCAGCTCTATGAAGTATTTTGCACATGCAGTTTATTAGCATGTAACATTGTTAAGCTTGTATGATATGCAATTCATTTTTATAAATCGTTGAAAGGGATTCAAGTTCTCACTTTATTTTTTTAAGGTTAGAATCTGTTCTAATTTGTCATGTAGGATAGTAGCTGATTTTTTTCTTCATTTCATTACAGATTTCCATATTATTGTTTTGTAAAGTTTCTACAAATAGTTATTATCAAGACTGTGAAAAGTGAGTTAGGTCATACTAATAAATTTTATACATAAATTGCTTGTTTCATTTAAAAATCTCTTGCATATAAATTATGGAACCATGAAGGCCGAAGGGGTACCTACATTCACAGGCAGTAAATTGTCTTTTGTGTTTTATGCACTGGTATCACCAGTTTGTCTATGGAGATGTCAGTGACAAGAAGAGAGAACATAATTCTTTGCCAAAAACACGGAATGACCGGAGCTCCTGGGTTGTGTTTTTGCCGACGAATCAATCAATCGTACGAGATGTGATTTTTTTATAAAACGAGAGGAGAAATCTAATCCGGAGTAATCGGAATGCTGGCGAAACAATTTTCTGCCAGATTGTGATGACAATCTCACCAACATTATAAAAAGGTCGTATTTTGGAATTCTTTTCAACCCCACCTGAAATCTCGATGGAATTGTAAGCTGTTTGCTGCCTGGTGTGAATGCACCGTACTTGGGAGAGTTGCAGGTCTCATCCAAGGTCCTTTACAACACTTATAATATGGAAACATGGATCACTACGTGTGATCGCCTGAATTATGGATTTTGACACTTTATTCAAGAATCAATTGGATCTCGAAGGATTGTTGGACCAATCCTGTTTTCTACAAGTGACAAGAAAAGCCCCCTTGGTAAAGCGATTCAGATTAGGATGCAGGGTGTTCTATGTGTAACATGTTTTTATTTTCACAATATAACCTTTTATTTC
Source organism: Limnephilus rhombicus (assembly GCA_929108145.2). Lineage (NCBI taxonomy): Eukaryota > Metazoa > Arthropoda > Insecta > Trichoptera > Limnephilidae > Limnephilus > Limnephilus rhombicus. The sequence goes on from OV815292.1 coordinate 26,190,430, forward strand.
TGATTGGCTTTTGAATCATGAATTTGTAACACCTTCTTTCCCAAATTGCCTGTACATTGGGTACACAATCTGAGGTAAGCAGTTCTCATTGTTTCTGCTGAAATAGGCAGGATGGCGCCCCAACACTTTAAAATCAATCACATAAGATGCCCGTAACAATCATTGATCCTAGTCAATTCATATTTTATTATATTTCCAAAGTTTAATTTTTTCATATTCTTTGTGACGATACTGCGCAAGAGTTCCAACTGTCTGGAGCCATTGGGAAAAAAGTGGGAAGCGGAAAGTTGGGATCCACATTGCTTCCAACTTCGGGCCCGAAGCTAGCAGGACTATATCATCCCTAATTTAGGTCTTTTGAAGACGAGGTAGATGGGAAAGTGGAAGGTTGAGATGTACAATTTTATTTCATAAAAGCATTAAAGTAATTTGGTAACACATTTAGTTTATTATTTACATTTAAAAAAACATAAGATTACGTTAGCAGTCACATACCAATAATTTTTTACTATCCTAAAACACTTAAGTATGTGAAAGTATAAAAAATTAGAAATAAAGATTAAATAATTGGAAAACATTTTTATCATTTGGTTTTGAAAACTTTTTAACAAAAATGGTCGCAAGTTGGTACAGTTAGAAATGTGACTTATTTAATTTTTTGTTTTCCATTTTCAAAGCCGCTTGCGTGTTGTCTTTTTATTATAATCCAGTATAAATAACACTAATAATGTAACTTAAAATCTATATGGAATATGATAGAGATGATAAAACAAAGAAATATTAATAAATTAGGCACATAATATAAAGTTTCATGCTCCAAGCACTGTCATAAAATATTTCGGAAAACAACAATTGTCGTAAAATTATTGCAAAGATATAGACATATGATCTCACAAAATGCGGCAAGTAACAAACACACTTGTTTCCAGTAAATTCTTAATTTGAGGAAGTGTCTATTATTATTAAAAGTGTCTATGGTGTACCGATGAATAAGTACGTCCTTAATTCAAACATTTTCATGTATGATCCCAGAGATATTCAAATAATGTGTGTATGAAGGAAATAGATATAGGACCGGGTGGGTTTTTTGTATTTAAAAGTTGTGTCGAATATGCAGTACATTTTACATCACAGGTGTGAATGAGATGAATCTGCGCTTACTCGCTCACATTAAGATGAATACATAACGCTACAGGAATCGACCTACTGCCAGCAGGCAGTGAAATCCTCTTAAGAAGTTTTCCAAGGGACCGGAATAAACAAACTTTTCAGAGGCCAGGCGTATTTGAAAAAACCGCGTGGAAATGAACTGATGTTTTTATTTCTACACAAACCTGAATAGACACCCTACGTGAAAAAACACAATTCAAAGGTGTTCGCTAATAAATAAATACCTTTATATGCATTTGAAAACAAACCCAAAAGGGAAAAATTCGGTTTTGACAGTTTTTGACAAGTCACAGATAACGCATTTAAAAATATTGTAGTGTTGCTACATGAATGAAACCATTGGCTACAACAAGAATTGTATTGGTGCAAGCGATTCTGACCTTGTCCTTCATACAGTTTCTTTATACAAAAGGGTTAAAATCACTTTTAAAAAAATAATTAAGTTTTTTCGAGGGACCAAAAAAACCAAACTTCTTAAGAAGGTTTCACTGTATAACTTTCTCTAACGGTGCTTAAAATCTTGGGAAAACTATCGAAATAATATATTATTCAATAATAATGTAGTATGCGGCTGGGGTTGGCAAAACGAAATTTCCAGAGCCGCTCATTATTAAAGGCAAAATGATTAAATTATAGTTATTTAACCGAAAAGATCATTTGGTTTTGACCTATTTCAGCATATCACTCGCCATACAATCCCAATGTTTTTGCCGCTGCCAGCCGCAAACTGATAAGTAATTTGCACATATTTACGAATAAAATGTTATTCCTTGGCTTTTACTAATGTTTTCCGTGTAAATAATACATTTTCTCACTTCGCTTGCCACTCTTGAGATCTCAACAACTAAAGTTTGTAACGTCATTGTCTCAATTCAGAAAAGTTTGCTAACCTCAAAATATCCTATTTCTCACTGGTTTTTACGATACATATTCAAATCTCTACAAAAGAAAATTTGAGATTCCTACAGAAATTTGATCACCCTGATGTGATATTTTGAAGTCATTTACATCTACTAAAAGCTGCTATACTAGCTTTACAACATACATTATAATATCATATACACAGATCTAGAAAAATAGAGAGTTTGTATTAAATCATAGATACAGACCTAAAAAAGAGCAAATTTGTATTATACCATAGATATAGACCTAGAAAAGAGAGAGTTTGTCTTAATTCCAAGACGTCATAATAATCTTCATAATTATTTAGCACAAGTTAAATCTAAACATGCATAATGGCAAAAACTTTGTTGTATACACAGATAATAATACAAATTGAACCATTGTAAAGCAGGGTCTCCTCCGACAGAAAACATGAACATTTGCTCACACATTACTATAAACATTGCCAATGGGGGCGTGGCCTTGCATATTTTTGAATGCGTCTGCAGAAAGGCCCATTGCCAATGTTTACAGTAATGTGTAAGCAAATGTTCATGTTTTTGATCGGATGAGATCGGACTTTACTTACCCAGCTTACTAAACCGGCATGCAACAGAAAGTGATGCTAGATTGGACCTCTCAGTAGCAGATCCACAGAGATTTGTTTATATCTAAGACATATATATGGTAATGTACAGGTGTAAAGCTGATAGATATTTGTAACCCCCCCATATTTCAAGAGAAAATGAGGTTAGAATGGATCTCCCAGTGGATGACCCACAGAGATGTATTTATATCTAATGTACGTAATGGATACCAATGATAGATCTTTTGTAACCTTTCCCTCTTTCTCATAAACTAAGCATTCAACAGAAAATTAGGTTAGAACGGAGCTCTCCGTGAAAGACCCATAGAGATATTGTGTGTTGTATCTAAGACATCAACTTGGGCTCTCTGAACACTCCCATGAAAGTGACTGCGTTTGAGATCTTGTCGTAGATGAAGTAGACAAAGGGATGATTACAGATGAAGCGAGTTGGCTCAGTTGGACGAGAAGAGCGGAAACTGAAGACTGCAGTTGCGGCCGATGCTACGGTACCTGAGGAATTGAATATTATTTTATAAGACAATTCATTTTTCTAAACGGGATGAGAATCACCCAATATGATTATACATTTATATTAGCGAGGCCGCACACCAGACATACATTTGTATTACGATAACTGTGGCGCCACATTTGAAAGGCGACACATTTAACGCCCCCCTATATTTGTGCGCAAGCACGCACACCAAGGACACGTTTGAAGCGGGTACAGTTTGTGGCAAGACGTTAGCCGCGCTACAAGCATTCAAGATCGAACGCGTTCATTTTTTGTGGCGCAGTGGTTTGCAAAAATGAAAGACAATATTGAATTTTATGTGGAGTTTATTGCAAAGGTTGAAAAAAATCCATTATTATATAACCATGGACTCACTGATTATAAGCAATAGACGGATTACAAAAATCATCTGGACCAAAATCAGCAAAAATTTTTTTTTTTTTTAAATTACCCTTAATTGTAGAATCTTGATTAAATGGATGAACCCAATAACATCTTTTTTCTAATTAATTTCCACAACAAGAAATCCGTGTCGTCAGATGGTGTCGACATTTTCGAGCAGGTATAAACCACAAATGTGCGTCCGGTGTGCGTGAATGCGACACATATTCCAAGCAAAAATGTAGCATGCATATTGTGATGACGTAAATATTGCATTCCTGTGGCGTGTGGCTCCGGTGTGCGGCCTAAAGTTAAATTATGCATAAGTTTATAATAATAACCATGGAATAACACAAGAAGCGTTTTGCGATACAATTGCAGGCCCAATTTCGCTCGGCATTTCCAAACAAAATTGTGCTTCACCATGATTACAAAATTCAAACGGGATAGCGATATAGGTACAATTTCAGGCAAGTGTGAGAGACAGGTTGCCTGCTAAATGGTAAAAAGTCAGTGGTACACTTGTTTACATTAAAATTTATATATAAGGCACTTCTAGTGTTATATTCTTTATTCTATGATAATAACCATACACAACAATATATTTTAATAAAAGGCAAATTATTAAAAAATGAGTGCAGGTTTGAAAGTAAGTATAATATTTACCATCTTCATCCACATTGATCTTGGCCTTGTGAACTGCATCATTAAAGTGCGGCCCAACTGTTCCGGTCAGGTAACTAAAGTCAGAGGTTGGCTCAAACAGATCACCAACACCCATTGTGGTCAGAACCTGAAAGATAATGTCAACAATAAGTTATAGATCAATAAATAGTTTAATACTTTGTCTGAGAGGCTGGTTGTTGTTTTTGAAATGAAAATAGTTAGTTCCTACCGGGATGTCATTTCTTTCTAATTCTTACCTCTCCCTAAAGCGTCGATGACACAGAGCGAGTTTACAAGCTACTATCTGGGAAATTCACTATCTGTTAGTATACTCGCTCAGTGTCATCGTGTTACTTGCTAACTAGCAGATTGTTGACAATCTACGAAAAAAGTTGAAAGGTCGTCAACTTTACTCGCTACATGCTTGCTCGTGATTGGTTTATTTATGCTTTTCAAGATGGCTGCCAATAAACAGCTGATTTCGACTGTCAAACATCACAGAATTAGTTCACGTTATTCTTGTTACTGGCGCTAGCAGCGACCTCAGTTTCCTACGCTACTGAGCGAGTAGACAGTTTTGTGTGTCATCATGACAATCAAACTCGCCGACTTACCCGTTTTTAAACTTAGTAGATAGTAGCTTGTAAACTCGCTCTGTGTCATCGAGCCTTAACCATCACCTCACTGGAAAAGTATTTGAAATTTGGAATAATGGCAAGAAACATGCAAATTCGAGTGCATTTGTTTTGAACACAGAAGATTTGAAACTACCTTGGAAGCAAGTTATTGGTGTTTTTCGTGTAAACAATCTCACTTTTAAGTAAACGAAGGAATTTTACCATCTCAGAAGTACATATTATAATTTTGTACTTATTAACTTTGTTGTGGCGATAATTGCTTGGAATTATTACGTGGAACTATAATTACGTGGAATAATTACGTGGAACTATATTGCTGTTGTGTCGTGTGCTCCTTCACTTACAGTGGTAAGTGCTTGGTTATCCCTTTTCCTTGCATACCATGTTTTTCCTACACATATTATCCCCTAATTCCAGCAAACACCATTTCGTCTCGCTTCATTTTTAGTATTTACAGTCCATTGCAAGTGCATCTGAAGCTGTAATTCAGTTTTGGATGCAACAATGCTGTCTGAACCTCTGACGCTACTCACTCACTCCTCACGCCTATTCTAAACAATGAATTAGGTTATAAATTCAAATCATTCTTCGTCTTCATATAGTGGAGTAGGATTGGTGATCGTCAAAGTGGGATGCTGAGATTAGTCATCGGGAGTCACTTGATTCAGCACAGATGTGCCTCTGGGAAACTGGTGTAGGGAAATTTGTCCACATTCTCATAATTCAGAGTTCTTTACTCCGCATACATGCACAGTGGCTATGACTGTACTGGATAAGGTTTAGTGAGATTCAAGACTTCCGAGGGAGAGAGAACCCTGGCATTTCGTTAATAGTTAGGTCCACAACTTTTTTCATGTCTGGGGTCTGCCACTAAATTTGCTACGACCTTCTGGAAAGTGTGAATGAAATTCAAATCAATTCGTGGTTAACTATTATTGGGGGTCTGTACTTACTTCCTTGAGCTGAACAGTCTTCTCCATGGAGAATTTGGGGAACTGGACTTCCACCTGACGAGGCATGTAGTGTCCTTCCTCTACGATTTCGGCCAGGGTCTCTGGGGTGAGGTTCGCCAGGATATCGTCCACTCCTTTAATTCACAAAAAAGTCATGGGTAACTCTTTTTGACAATTCGGTATTTAAATTGCAACTGGTTATTTTAATTTATAGCTGCCTTAAACAAAATTTTACAGGGAAGAATAAAGAAGTTTTGAAAAAATATGATGATAATTATTAGTATGAGAGGAATTCAGGTATTTTATCGGAAGTAGCACTCTTGACAACACAAGATAATCCTTAAATTCTATGCTGTCACGTGCACATATATTTGGAAGAGTAAACCGTGACGTATAAATATTGTCGTGTAAACAAGCTTACGGGTCGGAGTGGTTAACATAATTAACCATTACTAATTAAATAGTCAGATTGGGAAATTGAAATAGAAGATTTACCATTTTCCTTAGCGAAGGGAGGCAGCAGTACGAACATGCTGACTTCATCACCCTTGTAAGGCATCTCGAGAACATGGGCTCCCAATTGCTCATTCACTCCTGGAAAGTAAAAAAAAAGTTTAATATATTATGTATAAGTAACTACAACAACTGATGTACAGTTCCCTAACAATTTATTAAGGCATCCCGGATGGCGATACAACTCCACGAATCTTGGAGGAAGATCAAGAAGTTTAAACCTGCTGCCATTAGCCTTAGATGGTCAGTGACTGCTATTCAATTTTTTATTGACTCCTCATTCTCTTGCAAATGCAACTGTCACATATTATCTATCTATATTTTTATGCAAACGTCAAATATTATGAGATCTATGTAGTTTCACTAAAACACTTACATTGTGTCAAAACATGCTGCATTAACGATTCCGTTGAAATGGCCAGTATTGTAAAGATTAATAAATTAACATACACTTTAAGTGCCAAAAAAAATCATCTATTTTTGTACCTACCATCAATGACGTTATATAAATAGACTCACCATAGTCTCACATACTCGCAAAATAATGTGGCAAGTAAGCAACACTCTTTTGCTTTCAGCGGTTTTCAGAAATTTCTTAATTCAAAATTTATTCGTGTATTAAAAAGATATGCTACTTTCACACTGAGGCCAAACTTCTAACTCGAACTTCCAACGCACGAACTACCCTTCTACACAACCGTCCGAAAGTTTGAATTTGGAAGTTGGCATCAGTGTGGCTGTTACCATAAGATCATCAAAGAATGTGTGTTTTTTCTCTAATGACGCATAAAATTGTCGGACGGGAAACATGAAAATTAATTGTATTGCTTATAATAATCGCTTATAATAAAATTTGTGTGTACATATAAATGAAATGTTATTTCTTCACTTTTACTACTGTCTGCCGTGTAATGGAAACATTTTCTCATCACACAGGAGGGCATTTTGTTACTTCTTAAACGCAATTTTCCTACTGTAAGACACGACCTTACTCGACGAGTGACAGTTAAGTTCTAAAGTACTAGAAATCGAGACTCTTTGAGATTTCTACCCCGCATCTACAGTATATAACGTCTTTGCCTACCATGTTATAAACAGTTCAAATATCTTTGGATTGGTGTGGCTTAGAAATGCCATATATTTAGGTTAACTCACAGACGTCAAAAGAAAAGGACTTGCCCTAATATAAAATCTGGGTATTGTTTCGATAAGCTGGAGGCAAACCAGGTGACCATATTTTTGGCACCAGGGGGGGTTAAGAATGCTTTGATTAAACTACGACATCAGTAACCAGACCCTGCGCAGAAAAGTTAAGTTCGTTAGAGTAAGACAACGGTTTGCAGCCCAGTTCATTGTAGGACTTTTCTGTTTTTTTCTGCTTTTCTGCATTGTTTTTAAGCGAACAGTCTATAAATCAGTTTGCATAGCGATGCAAAAATGACTGAGGTGAGTAAATTATAACACATTTGTAAAAGTGTCTAAACTATTTTGAAAACAAGCACAAACCTTTGTTTACCCGATTTGGGATTTGTAGTTAAGGTTTTTAAGCAATTTAATATTACAATACGAGTTGCATGTATACTGTCAGATTAATTTATTGACAAATCACAGAAAGGAAGAGTGTCACTTTTGCTCCGTGCAACCTTATATGTTCCCTTTTCCCTGATAAAGTTGGTCTATCAATTTGGATGTAAGGGGTACGTGCAAATGTGAGTTCTCCTTGGCAAGGAGTCTAGTTTGTAACTCATTTTCTCCAAAAACGTGGAGGTACATTAAGGTGGCAATGAGGTGACTTTAAGCCATCAATATGAGGTTGATCAAGATGAGGTTGGTCAATATGAGATTGATCAATATGAGGTTGATCAATATGGTGTTGATTAATATGAGGTTGATAAAATATCACTGTCGTCACTGCAGGACTGCGAGGAGTCTTGTCCAACAATGAAATTGGGTGGGGGTCATGTATTGAGAAAACGACTAAGAAGAATTTGGATAATCTTACCCTGGTTGAATTTTCCCTTCTGCCTCATCATCTGCACAAAGGTCTGGCGTTCGGGGGTGATGTAGAACACCTCCTTGCTGGTGCCTTCGGGCTGGAAGCGGGAAGCCCAAAGGCCCTTGAAGTGCGCCGCGTTAACCAGCACCAGCTGTGTATCGGAGTCGATTCCATCGGCAGGGATCAGGTCCTTGATATTGTTGCGGGTCACGTTGGCCACCCAGTCGTTGATGTGGACACGTGCCACTTGTGGAGCGGCTCTGAAATTCTGGAAATGGTATTTTTTTATGTTGATACTGTTGCAACATGGGTTGTCCCACAAACTCAAAAAAAAAAAATTCGAAGTCAACAAAACACTTTGGGCTTTGATAGATTACAATGATCTCAGATGGCTTTATTAGCATTATTGGTAGAAATTATTCTGGGCCTTGACCTTGGGTTTGCAATCCTATTTATCTATCTCAATCCCTGCATTTTAGACAGCTTTATTAGTTACCAGCGCCATCTATGTGTAACCTCTTAAATTATGTTATCTTGAATATCGCAAATACCATGCAACACTCCTACAATAACGTGATTTTATAGATTCCTCTATCTTGCTAACCAACGGCTTGCAATCCGTAGAAAATAAATGTGGAGTGTGAATGCTACTGGTAAGCAGGAATACATACTTCCTAGATTATTTTATAGTTCATCCAAAAAAAATGTATTCCATAATGTTGTCCGGAATGAAGGGAAGTGCATGCGGTGCACCAACGAACACTAATAAATAAATAACCTACTAATAACATGGGACGGTCGGTCTAAGAGCGAGGTCAACAGCCATATACCCCAGGCTAGGCTTGCATTCAATAAAAGGTCGAAAATAATAGAATCAAATAATATAGACCTGAAACTGAGAATACTCCTCATTAGACGTGGGCAAAATTGAATGACCGAATTAAATGAATAAATTCAATCTTGTGACACACTCAATCTAATTCTCAATTTCAAAAGGAATTGATTCTTCATTCCTTATCTTTGGCCTTGCATCCTACGATTTTTAATGACACCATACATTTTTAATTTCCATTTATTTTACTGTTAAATTATTTCAATGAATAATGTGTTCTGTAAACGATTTAAATATTATATTTTTTCATAGGTATTTAAATATTATTAAACGGGCCGCGCGCCGCGAAGTGGTCGACGGACGGTATTGTGAACGACTCGCCTTTTACGATTGTATTCCGCTACCGCCGCGCCGCCATTCTAAAAACACCCGAACATCATCAAAGTCCATGTCCCAAAATAGCCAAAACGCGGCCGCGATTCATCCGGGTCGCCCGAGCATCTCTTTCACGCAAGGAATTAATCATTTATCCTAATCAATAGTCCTAAGGTCCCCGCCGTCCCAGGTCCGTGTTCAATGTCCGCGTCCCAGGTATCTAGTCTGTCGAAATCGAGATTGTCCGATTCCGACAGACAGAGGAATTAAAACAAAAGTCTTTTTCACTTGTGACGTCATGGTCTTTTGTAAATCTCAGACCTAGAAATGACGTCAGGCGTCATCGTCACATCAATGTCACGATATGTCCCAAACGCATCCCAGTCCTAGGTCCGCAGCTGGCGAGTAAATCAAGTCACTGCTAGGAAAGACACAAAACATTAGTCAAAAGTTAACTATTCATTCCTCAATGCCAGCCCTTAATCCGTCCGCGCGGTTCATTTATTCCCCCGCGCGCCAAGCCGTCAATTTCATTACATATTTAGTCGAAAACTTTCGACTTTGAATCTGAACATCGGCTAGAAAAGTGAGAAGCTAAAATGATGCTTATCTGTTTTTTGGTACGTACGAAAGATATTGTACCTACCTACTTTTAGACGTAGATCTTGGGTCGATATAATACGTAAATTTGCAGATATTAAAAGGCCAATTAGCTGTGGTTAGCTGTCATAAAATACTCATCTTAATGTTAAAATGTATGTTTATATTAGATCACGTGAAATGGAACAAAATTATAAGTTTAATAAATAAAATAAAATCAATAAAATTTTAAGGGTGAAACGAAAACTTGTATAATTTTAAGATATAATTGCTAGCAATAAATACATTTTACATACGAAAAATTACGACACTAAAAAAAGACAAACAATATAGGATTTAGCCTGCGAGATAATGAGATAGAATGATCGGTCTCCTCTTTGTGTGGTGTTTCGTAGCCTATTGGTCTCCTCTTTGTGCGGTGCTTCGTAGCCTCCCCACTCATTGTGATTTGAAAACCGATGAAACGAAAAAGCGACACTAAAAAGAGTCAAACACATTAATCTATAGGTTTTAGCCTGCGAGATAATCAGATAGAATAATCGGTCTCCTCTTTGTGCGGTGCTTGGTAGTCTATCAGTCTCCTCTTTTGCGGTACTCCGGGTACTCTGTGGCCTCCCGGTCTCGTGTGCGGTGTAAGCCTCCCCATTCATTTAATTTTCACTTTTTTGTTTTTTTTTTTGGGATTTAATTGAATAAAAGGAATGAATTAAAGGAATCAATTCAAAAGGCCATGGGAAACAGACTGAATCGATTCACTCCTGGGAATCATTCTGCCCACGTCTACTCCTCATCAAGACCTATGTATGGAGTATCTTGATGTATGGCTGCGAAACATGGTGCCTATCCGAAAGAGATAAACGGAGCCTAGAGGCTTTTGAGATGTGGTCCTATAGAAGACTATTAGGAATTTCCTGGATTACAAATCCAGGAGATTCCATTACAAATGAAGAGGTTCTCCAAAGAATCGAAGGAGGAAGGCACCTGCTCAGGACCTTGTCCGAAAGGCGCGCAAGATGGATTGGCCATGTAATAAGACAAGAAGGCCTCTTGCATGCCATAATGGAGGGTATGACCGAGGGGACAAACGCTACGGGACGCCCACGCCGAGAGTACCTGGAGGACCTGCTGGTGGACGTGCGCTGCTCATCATATGCAGACTTCAAAAGAGCCGCACAAGACAGGGAAGAGTGGAAGAAACGAATAGATGACATTGCTGCAAACCAATCCCAGGATTGAAACCAGAGAGAGAAATCATGCATCTTTCTGCGCATGGCAAGAGTTGTGAATTTGAGTACCTTCTTTTGCTTGCGATCTGTCTGCAGTTATTTGGCTAACCGAACAAAAAAGAACCGTGACAAAACAGAATTAAAAAAAAGAATAGGTTAGGTTTGTCATTGGTTTTTTCTTCAATGTTCTGTTCTGTCAGTGAAGTAAACAATAGTTGAGGTGACTTACCAGTTTCTCCATCTCTTTCTGGAAGAAGTCCAGCATGCACTGTCTGACAGGGAGGGTCTCCTCAACGTAGACGCGGTTGGCCGAATCGAAAATGTAACTCTCCGATGGCTCCACACTACGGAGATATGCATCCAGCTGGTAAGCCTTCATCAGATCCACCTTCGACTGGAAGATAGAATAATAACTTAAAGATTTGTTATGGACCAAGTAATAATTGGCATTCAGTGTGAGCATATTTATACACAAACACTTTTTTACAATGCTTATATATTTATCCATTTTAGCTTTTTTGTAAACAACTAGCGAAGTATCAGCTTGTGACATTAGGCATAATAGCTTTTACAAAATACGAGGGCTGTCCGTAAAATAAGGTCTCCAAGTGCTGCGGTCGCGAGGAACGATTTTACGCGCAATCACTGGCGTGTAGCCTGGCGAACACTGGCATGTAGCCTGGTTCCCCCATGACAAATTCCCTTTGCTTTGGGTGTTGATAGCAATTGGCTTTAATGAATTTCCAACAGTTATTTATATTTTGACACTGCGCTAAATCTTACCTCACTTCCAAGCTGTAGAGCTTTCCTCAGTTCAGTCTCGGTTTGATTGGCTGATGTGAAGAATGCAAGAAGAAGAGCGTGATACACGGAGTACGGAGAGAAGAACACATTGTCCTTCTCCTTAATCTTGTTAATCACTTCAAACAGACGGAGGGTGAAGGTTTGTTGGCCTCTGGAATTAAAAAAATTTCATTGAACGTAAGTATTTTTTCAATTATTTCAAGTAAATTTCACATTACAAACATTACGAACACCATACTAGGCTCATGCTCATATCATGGCAGTTAGGCTATAATGTAATAATAAGAATAGTAAAATCAGACAAATAAAAAACAAAGCTTAAAAAACAATAAACCATAACACATATCAAAACTGAATAATAAAATAGACATTTCAAAGAAAATATAAATAAATTACTCGAGTAATATTGAAAAGCAAGATTAAGAAACACGCAAAAGTGAGAAGTCAAAATCACAAAAATCATTACAACTGTACGGAGCGGTGAAGAGCTCCCAAGAAATACTGACCAATTCAAAAGAAGATTAAAATGTATAAAATTTAATAAAAGAATAATGAAATATGTGAAGTGTAATTTTCAATTCATGTGATCTTTAAAAAGCTCACCCCTATTTCAAATAACCAATGTTGTATATGGATAGTAAAGAGAATTATTTGACTTTATATCGGTGCTCAATGTATTGTATATTGTAAACAGTGCTTGCATATAATTAGTGAATCACATTACAAGTAGAGTATATTCTAATTTTCACAGAAAATATATCAAAAAGATACAAACATTTTTATTGCCTGGATGTTGGCTTCTTAAATTCGCTTAAATCTATGTGTATCAATATGAAAACGTACATTATCAATTCAATTTTCACAATTTTGCCTTTATACCATCATGAATGTGAAAAGTGTTAAGATAGAATAACGAAAAACCTAAGAAATGTGACACAAGTGCGCTTCATCATCTAAAAGTCTGGCCAATCAGGCCTTAAATTTCAAAAACAGAACTAAATTTTTGGTCAACATTATGAAATTCAAATGGGTAGAACCAAAATGTAAAGTTGGTAGCGACATTGGTTTTCGTTAAAATCTGCAAAATAAGGCATTTCCATTGCACGTTATACATGCAGGTATGTTTAGTAATTCACTGGTAGCAATTTAAAATTACTGGCAGCGGTTCCAGAGGTCGTTCCAGAAGACGTCCAGTGGGCCGCCCCAGGTAAAGTTGGGAAAAGCAACTCCAAGTGCTGTGCGGGGGCCTGCTAGGATGGTGGAAACACCTTGTCAAAGTGATAGGAATAGATACACTCGAAATGCCTTCTGTAAAGTTTTAAGAGAAAACTAATGTAGCCACTGACTTGGTATCTTTCGGTTCTAGCAAGGCTCTGTCTCGGAGAATTGCGTTGAGAGGAGCATATTTGTACATTTGAGGAGTGTTGAGCCAAAATTTCAGCTCAACAGTTGATCAGTAGGATTAAGAACAACGGCCGTTGCACTTAACCGACCATCTTATATCACCATCCACTTGAATATCATAATCATCAATATCGATGAAAAACAGTTTTGTATTGAAAATTAGACCAATTAGTCAGACTTTTGACGAAGCATGTCCACATGAGTATTTCTTGAATTCTTCTTTATTATATGCTTTCTATGGTGATTCGGATTATGGTATGGGTTTGAGGTCAGTAATTGATATCATCTACAAGTGAGATGGACAGATGATTGACATTTAATTGGCATCATTACAATGTTTCCAATATTGTTTGATAGAAAACCGTGTCAAAGTCACTTTTAATCGCATAATTTCTTAATAATTATGATAATGATTGTTCAAATTAATATTTACAATAATAATTTATATTATTTGAAGGTCATGGCCAATTATTAGAACTGGGTGGGCAATATGTGTATATGTTTTTTTAATGTGAATACCATTCAAGAGACCCAATTGCTCCCAGTCGTCCGGAGTCCTAGCGGTTTTGGCATCCCTAATTGGGATATGCCTTGTGGCAGAAGTCATCAAGCACGGCTAAAGCCTTTCAGTGGTCTCTCTCTCGGGTGATATTGAGAGTGTGTTTAACACTATTGTATAAACGGTGACCGGACAACTCAAAAATAACTCTTAATTTGGGAGACGGGTAAGGGTACCGCCTCTCCGGGAACCTATTGGATAACCAACACCTATGCCATAGTTCACCCCAAGTGGTTCGCTACGTTTGGTGACTTAGCAGGGGTGTGCGGGTTCATGGGGTAAGGTTTGTCCGGGTCTTGGCAGTGAATGCATCTGCCCACCAGCTGCATGGCAGGCCGTATCGGGAGAGAATGGAGGAGGGAGTCCCTCTGACTTCTCCAGCCATACAACATCGCCTTACCTCGCTGTGGGAGGGATGGATTCATACGTCCGTCACTCCTGAACACAGATCCTTCCCATCCCTAAAGTACTCATTTCCTTCCCACAACTTCCTCTCCTTCCTTTCCTAAAAAGACCCTCCACACATCATCCCTTAAAGATGACATGGGCCCCGAGGGGAATTATTTTCCTCAGGGTCTTCTATGTAATGTAAAAAAATATAATAAAAATAGAAAGATTTTTTCATGCTTGATTATTTTGTAGAGAACCTTACGCACTTCGCATTTTCTCGTCTCTCATCCGCCTAGTTTCTAAAACTTGCAACTTATAACAGTTTTTTTTTTTTAGGGAAATAATTTCCCTCAGGGTCTTTGGAGATGCTGTGAAGAGAATCTTTCTTTTAATTTATTTTTAAAAGTTTACCTGTAAAGGGCTTCCCTGGAGCTATTCTGTGCCTGGGCATTTGCATTCGTGTTGTCATCATTATTGAAAGGACAATCATTTGTTTGAATTGAGGGCAGGATTATTGCAAGTGTTGCAAACACCAATATGGCGATCTTCATTTTGAATCTGAAACAACCAAGTAAACATTGTAATAAATACATATAAATGGGTCATATTAAAGTCATACAAAAAGCCCTTGTAGACGATAACTAAATAAACATATTCTGAAAAAAAAAAACATATAAAATTTACCCAGTATTTTACAATCATACTGCCAATTTCAGGGGGTAATTGATTATTCATGAAAATCAAATAAAACAAATCGATTACACAATCGTTACAGAAAAAAAATACAAGAAAGTTTTATTCATTCATTTTTAAAATAGAAATATTTCGACAATTATTGGGGTCGAAATAATCAATTTTTTATAAGAAAAACTATCTTTTTTATAACTTTTGAAGGTTATTCCCATCAACGTAATATATCATTGAAGAAATAATAATCTAAACGAAAATATGAAAGAGAACAAGACACAGAAAACCGTAAAAAGACGCAGGTCGCAACTGGGACTCGAACCCAGACCTCTCGTCTAACGGGAAATAATCAATCAATTCGAAATTAATCTCGAAAATGCCCGTAATAATAGTTTTTTTTGTATTTGTGAAATGCCTATCATCTACCGTTAGCGTCTACTATGAAATTCTCTTGGGTAATCTTACTTATTTATTTATATATTTTCGATTACAATAATCGGCTTGACCTTTCTGCATAATGTAAAGAACAGTGCTGTCACCACTATCAACCTCATAAAAATGCAACCACGGATCGATAACCACAATTTGATAACTCGTAAAAATTCGACGAAGAAATACAGTTACGTAAATTATTGATGCGCGTTTTCAGAGTAGGTAAAAATTGGATTTTCTTTTGCCTCATGAAAACGGGCCCAATTTGTTTAGCTCCATACGATTTTAAACCAAATGACGTCAGAATATTTGTCAATAAGTCCACAATGATTCGCAATGGCGCAGCGATCGGGGTCGAATGACGTCAGAGGCGTTAAAATATCTTGTTTTTTGTTAAAATCATTTTTTTAAATATCTATTTATTAATTTATTGCACGAATAAGCAATCAAAATAAAACTTATACATTATTATAGGGATGAGACATTAAAAAGATCATGCAGAGTGTACAGTTCACACAGAAGTGAAACCTTCAGAAAACTAAAGTAGGCAAGAGTGGAGAGGCTACGAAGTACCGCACAAAGAGGAGACTGATAGGCTACGAAGCACAGCACAAAGAGGAGACCGATTATACTATCTCATTCTCTCGCAGGCTAAATCCTATACTTAGATGTATGTGTTTTCTCTTTTTAGGGTCGCTGTTTTTCGTTTCATCGAGTTTCAGATCACAATGGTGCTAAAGAAGTTTTCACTTCAAAATTCCAATACATGTCCGGGGATAAAACGCAATAATTTCTATTCGAGGTGATCTACATGCATAAAATATAAAATATTTCGTTCAAAATTCCAACGTTTAATTGTACTTTCCGTGGGAAAATGTTTATGTGATTGCTTCAACCTCAAAACATTCGTTGTTTGTCATTGTTTATATGCGATTTCCAGGGATAAGATCATAAATGCAACATTCTCGACGTATTTATCGGATTCGACAATACACTAAGGGCCAAGGGCGGATTTAGGGGGGGGCACGGGGGCACGGGGGCACGGGGGCACGGGGGCACGGGGGCACGGGGGCACGGGGGCACGGGGGCACGGGGGCACGGGTGCACGTCCCCCCCCCCCCCCCCAGACGGTATTTTTGTGTACTGTGGAGATTCCATCACAGTACATACTTAGAAGCAAAAACTGTCTGTATTAAACATTTAATTTTTCTATTGTTTTGACACTTTCATAAACCTTCCTACATACTTGAACTTATAGAAATAAACTTGAAGTATGATACTTCAAGTTTATTTCGAACAGCAATTATTGATTTTTTTGCCCGTCCGGCCCTTGTCTTGTGCCCCCCCCCCCCCCCCCCCCCCCCAGAAAAAATCCTGGATCCGCCCTTGCTACTTAGAATTTGCATATAACTACGCAAAATGCAATAGTAATAATATTATCATTTGATACCTACAGTACTACCCTACTACTACAGTACTGCCGCCCGGACAACTTGTGTACGGCTATTATTTCCGATCGATTATTTCGAAACATTATTCGACTATTGGTAAATATGCAGTTAGTTCACCTCACGGATAATACGGAACGTTCGTGTTGTCGAAGTTTGATGCATGGATAATACGGAATATTCCTTTTTTAACTAATAGACAATCAAATATGACATTTGTCGGAAGTACCAATCTTATAAAATAAATTCTCTAAAATAAACTCGCATGTCATCATAATTTAAAAAAACATCCCAGGTTTTGAATGGTTTGTTTGGCAAAGCAGGGTTTGTCTAGCGGGTTTGTGTAATTATTCTAATACATTTCTTTCCATGTTCTACTGTTATAAATACAGTTACACCCTTGTCAATAATACATTCACTTTGTTTTACATGGCAATCATATTTTTTCTATGATTGGCAGCATTGATTGTTATGTTAGATAATAACGATAAATTTGAAATGTTAGATAATAACGATAGATATAAAAATGGCGTTACCGCGTAAGCGAATTAATTTAAACAAAATTAAAATGCTGAATGCATATTTTTTGTCTCCCCCCACATAAATACTCACTTTTCGTGATAATAAAGCTAAATCTAACTGTTTGAATAAAAAATATTCCGTATTAACGAGTAAGCATAAATAATCGAAACTTTATTCGATTGTTAAATGCAACGAAAACTAATGCTTAGAATTTGCACATCACTACGCAAAATGCAACAGTAATAATATTATAATTTGATATCTTCAGTAACAGTACCTATCCCAGGCAATCCCAGGCGGATATGCACATGAGAGGTAGGTACTATGTCAAAGAGCGGTTTTACCGGCCCGGGAAATTTAGGCCGTGTGCAATCTTCGATCTCTTGCTGCCTTGGTTCACACAGCAGAACACAATTATTCATCATAATTTAAATGTATATTAATATTAAACAATATAATTCTCTGCACGTAAGTGACATTTTCAAAAATGGATCTGATCGTAGAAGTATTTGCTTTATTCAGTGGAACTGATTGTTTCGAACGGAAGAAAATTATAAAATTATTTTTAAAAAATGCTTTTCAAATCCGGACAAGCGATAAAGTACCTACCTACATACTTAAAAGATATTTTGCCGGTCGATTTATTTTTATTCTATACTTGCTGGTTCCCGGCATGCGTTGCAATGCCATATTCAAAGAGATACATCGTTTCTCCCTGAATCACCTTTCCCGTGCGTCCCCATTCCCCTCCCGCGTCCCTTTCCTAGCTAGCTTTATAAATTATAGCCTATATGTTATTCTGATATATGAGCTATATTACTGTAAAGTTTCATTAAAATCCATTCAGTAATTTTTGCGTGAAAGAGTAACAAACACACATACATCCATACAAACTTTCGCGTTTATAATATTAGTAAGATAAGATAAGATTTGAAATGTCTAAATATTATTTGATTACGGAGAAACAACATTTTTCAGTTTTCATCTTGGCATGTCATACAAAAGTTGAAATAAAAAAATAAAATTAAAATAATCATTTTCATCTACAACAACATCCATAGGTTAGGTAGGTTAGGTACTGTCAATAATTCCTAATCAATATTATTTTTAATCATATTTGCGATGAGGGTTTTTCCAACATTAATTCCACGATTTTCAACCTTTCATAGTAATTTAAATCCATGGCGGAACGAACGATAAACAATTTACTAGTATCACAATTTTATTATACTTGTGGCGTAACGAATTATTGATAGTATCGCCAATGCTTACTGTAAAAAATATTACAAAAATACACCTGCAAGTAGGTAGAGATTTTCCAACTTCACTAGCCAGACGGTCAAAGGAGGTACTGGCTAACACATAATTTTATCTGTTTTTTTTTTTAATATATACTTCTTTAGCACCGTTGTGATTTGATAATCGATAAAACGGAAACGAGCAACACTTAAAAGAGACAAATACATACTTCTACAGGATTTATTTAGCCTGCGAGAGAATGAGATGGCAATAAAATATAAATTAAATTCACGGGTACTAGGTTCCAATATAACACGATAAATCCACAGGCCCACGCAATTCTCCTTTGGCGTAGTGGTATAGAGCGCCTGACGAACCTCAGCGGCTAGATATTTAGCAGACCAAAGATCGAATCCAACAAAAACAAAAACAAAAAAGTATTTGTATATTATATGTAAAATCAATATCCAATCTTCAAACCACTCCAAAATGAACAGGCAAAAGAAAACATAAAAGAAAGCGACATCTAGCGACTCCGACGAAATACTGATAAGATGACCAAATGTAAAGGAAAGATGCACTGGAATTCGAGTGCGGTGCTTCGTTGCCTCCCCACTCTTGTCTACTTTAGTTTTCTGAAGATTTCATTTCTACCGCGTGTGAATTGCACACTCGGTTTTATTTTATTATTATTAATCTTTACTACGAATCGGTTCACATTATACATACAAAAAAATATGTTTTGGATAAATTTAACCTTTGCCGAGAGTTTCCATTGAGTAAAACAAAAATAAAATTGTTTTTTTTTTACATGAGCTCCACACAGGAGGCCCTGGGGAAAATAATTTCCCTCAGGGCCTATGTCATCTTTGGGGATGCTGTGTAGAGGGTTTTTCAAAGTAAAGGAAGGAGTGGAGAGTTCTGGGAAGGAAAATCTAGGGTTCAGTGTGTCCTGGTCATCCGCCTCCAAGACCTAGACAAACTTCACCCCATGAACCCGGGCACCCCTGCTAAATCACCAAACGTAGCGAACCACTTGGGGTGACCTATGGCAGAGGTATTGGTTATCCAATAAAGGTTTCCGGGGCGGTGGTACCCATTCCAGCCTCCCAAGTCAATTACTTTACAAAAATAAAAGCGTAAATTACTAAAAAATGTGCTTTTCATTACAAATGTATGAACGCATTTAACCCGTCTGCTTGGTTCAATATATTCGCGCGAAAATTCTGAAACCGTCACTTTCGATCGAGATTGTAAAATATCTATGCAAGATAGCTTTCATAATATGTCGAAGACAATAAGAAGCATTATTACGAACGACAAAGAAGAGCAATTAACATACGGGCCGGAATGCTCTCGAGGCGGTTCTGCCCTGTACACGTCTGAACTGTGGACACAATACCCAGCAGCGCAATGGGACAAACTGAGGGTGTGCTACAATCTACAATAATGCATACAGGCAACTTATGCAACTACCGAGGTTCCGCAGTGCCTCCACGATGTTCACCGAGGGGAGGGTGCACTCATTCCCAGCCTTACTTCGCCACCGACTAGCCAGCTTCTGGAGCAGGACACGGACTTCAACCAACATCATTGTCGTGGCTGCATCCGAGTGGCTCAGTTCCCCACTAAATGAGCGATGGATGCAGATGATGAGGCGACCTCCATGATGGATAATCCTAAAATATCTTTTTATTTTTAATTCTGTTTAATTATTATTTATTTTAATTTTATGCTTATTTTTTGTTATTTGTGTGATGAATTTTGTTTTCATTTTATGTTTTAATTAGGTACCTACCTAATATGTAAACATTTTTTCTTTTATAGTTTATAGTTGTTTATGTAATATGGCAGACTGGGATTGCACTACCCTCCCAGTCCTGCTGGAATAAAAACTTAAATAAATTAAAAAATATATATATTTCGTTCTTTTTCTGGTTAAAAGAAAAATACATATGTTTGCATGAGAGGAAGAGAGATATACAGCTTTTAAAATGTAAGGTTGCTCGGGACGTTTTTCGTCTTATGAAAGTATAATGCGATTACGTGTTTTGGAATGTAGATATTTATTCCTAAACAAGCAGACAGATTTTAAGAAACAAATTTAAAAAATATATTATTTTATGGCAAAAATTATCCGTGACAGTTTCCTTTGATTATTTTTTTCTTTCTTATAAAATTATTCATAAAATAAATCATGACCTCCTAGACTCCGTTTGCCAAGCGACTTTCATGCCTTTTAAATATTACCTATATTTGTGGCGATGAAATACACTAAAAGAATGCATACATTTTTTGGCTTCCTCTCACAAATTATATGGGATTATCTATAACCACTAGACCATGATGAGTAGAGTTCGGTATTCATTAATAATAATAATAATTATAATGATTTATTGTCTTCATTTCTTAGTAACAAGTAGAGATAATAATATCCTCACTGGGATCTCCCGTGCTGAAGATTTCATTTACATATTATAATTTAATTATAAGAAATTAATATGAATTAGATTAACATATTATAATTTAATTATAAGAAATTAATATGAATTAGACATAACAATATATCATATAGAATTTTATTTTAAATAATTACTACCAGACCCGGACACGCGTTGCTGTGGCTAATAAAACAAAACGTCATCTACTGGATCCAACCTTTATAACCACCGCCGTCTTTGAGTTTATCGCGAAGAGCAGACAGATGCCTCGGAGAACTTTAATTTATAATACGTAGAGATGGTGTGAAAGATTATAATAATGTGCATAAAGTGCTTGAGGTAACTAACGTATAAGTTGTTAAGGATTAATACTGTATCCGTCTAAATAACTTTTCAATTACCGCAATGTACGTGACCATTTTTTTAAAGGATAGAATGGGTATAGTAAGCTATCCGTAAAAGATAGATATATATATGCCTTCGCGGACTTTTTTGTAGATCTATAAAAGAGGAATATCCCACCATGCATTGTTTTGTTATATACCAAAAGGATTACGCAGCGTTTTCGATGAAAGCTACCAGGCGGCTTGATTTTTTCCGACACTTCTAACAATTATCGTTATGTTTCAATCAATTTACACAAATCCTTGACAAATTGCATACCTAAACCTTCCTCACGAAACACTCTATCTATTGGTGAAAACCGCATGAAAATCCGTTTAGTGGTTTTCGAGTTTATCGCGAACAGACAGACAGACAGACGACGCGGGGGACTTTAATTTATAATATGTAGAGAATGTGGAGAAGAGATGTAGAGATAAAGTAAATAAGATATTAGTGTTTTTCTTATAATTCAGTCCACTAGATTCGGTTTTAGTCTGTATTTGGTATCAGTATATTTTCTATTTCTGATCTCCCTATATTTAGTATCCAGCTTTTTATTTGAAATTTAAATGTTATAATGTTGAGGTTTTTGAGTGAGAGTGGTATTTTATTGTAGAGTTTAATGCCATAATATAAGAAGCTTTTTGCCCAAATGTTGTGTTAGTAATTACTTGTTGGATATGTTTTTGACCATGATATCTAGTGTTTCTAATGTACGTGTTAGTTGTTATTTCTTGGGTTAAAAACATTAAATAGTTTCTTTTGTTCATTTAATTTAATTTCAACAATTGTTGTTTCTACCGGCGATGACTGTATCAATAATGCCGTACTACATTTTATACAGTCATGTCATATTATAGCCGCCTTACATTGTGCATAAACTGAGAGAAAGTGAACGCCATATGCCTATAATTAACGATACGTCACGCACGTTGGTATACTAATAAAATCATCATTGTACCGTGTGTTTTTGACACTTTCATCAAACAACTGACAGTATTAATAGCCTTGTGACTGTACGGTTGAAATTTAAGAATCCGACTAAGAATATAACTCAGATGCCGCGCCTTACGCAAAACCGTTTTCGTAGGTAGAGTTTGTGTGTATATATATTTGACAGAGGACGTTTGAATACAACATACCGAAGATATTTATTACCTGACACTATACCTACAGGGTGTCCGGGGGTAAAGTGCATTAACTTCGGGAGGTGATTCTACATCATAGTACCACCTACAAGTAAAAAAGATAAATAACTTTTTTCGAAATTCCAACTTTTAGGGGTAGTTTTGAGGTAAAAAGATAAAATTAGTCCGGCGTGTGCGGCCAGATTTATTATTTTCCGCTGTTACGATACGGGCCAATCACAATCGAGTCGGGCGCCCGGCAGGCTCTCAGCAAGTAAGATCGTACCTCACACTAAGGATTTTTAGTAGATATCTTTTTGTAATTCAATGAATAAGGTTAAATATATGGTGAAAAATTGGCTATCGGAAAAAAAATATTCATATGTATGAAAAAGTGTATGAAAAATGTTGAATCTGTGGATATAAAATGTAAATTATAACTTTTGAAATGTATATGTAACTAAACTATAAGCACCTGTTGACAAACCAATTTAATTGGCTTAGCAGGACTTGTTTGTAGATACGTATTAACTATTCTTTCAATAAAATATAACAATATATATATAAAAAAAATATATATCTACTTTTGTAATAGAACCGAATTAAAGCAATGCCAAAAGATATACGCCACTTACGTTAACAACTAGCGTGAGGAGCATCGCCTGGCAGGCGTAAGTGGGTAGGTACTATTGTAATTGTAATTTCGTGAATCTCTCCGGATATGGAGAGATTGACGATAATATGATTATTATTGTAACTGACAGTTGTGAATAATAATGCCACATGTCTATATATTATATATGAAGCCATTACCTGTCACGGTTACTTTGTCCCGAATGTTCCGATAACTAGCTGTCACTGGATCCTAGTGATTTATAAAATGGTCACCAACACTTAAAACTGGGCGAAGCTGAATCAAAAGCCGCCCGCAGGGCCTAGCCGCAAAAACCTGCGGAGCGGGGTTTTAACTGCTAGTATTATTTATTTAATGAACCAAAAAAATGTATACGCCATTTTAGCTAGTCAAATCTCAAGATCCTAATATTGTGCTCTGTACATAAGTTGTTCCGTTAGATGCCCTTTTATTTGGAAGTGGATAGACTCCCGTTCTGCACTTTATTTTAGTAGTATTTTTTTATGTCTGGGTTTGAAACGCTCTGTAAATTTAAGAGGCTAAGGATATTCCGAGAATTCTCAAACAGGAAACACGGATCTGCTTTCACCCTGAGTGCACACAAGTCAAGAACCGGATATTCAGAAGAACCTGAACGAAGGACAAGGCTCCTTGCACGGTCAATTAAACACGCTTCGTGGATTTCTTAACGTTTAAGATACTGGGGAAAACCCGCAAGGTGTTACAATAATTCGTTCTCGCTAAATTTAATGCAAAATACTGATAAATATAATACTGCCGCTGAGAGCTCCGTTGGAATCATATTTCTTTTACGAATCGTGATGCGGGCATGAGCCTAGTTTGCTGGTCACTAGAACCATTAATAAAGCCTTTTAGCCTAGCTTGCTAGTTATTAGAACCATTAAAAGAGCCATTCAGCCTAGTTTACTAATCACTAGAACCATTAATAAAGCCTTTTAGCCTAGCTTGCTAGTTATTAGAACCATTAAAAGAGCCATTCAGCCTAGTTTACTAATCACTAGAACCATTAATAAAGCCTTTTGGCCTAGCTTGCTAGTTATTAGAACCATTAAAAAGAGCCATTCAGCCTAGTTTACTAGTCACTAGAACCTTTAATAGAGCCATTTATCTTAATTTGCTAGCACTAGAACCAGCCATTTAGACTAGTTTGCTAGTCACTAGAACCCTTTATAAAGCTGTTTAGCCTAGTTTACTAGTGCCTACCTAAAGCCATTAAGAAAGCCATTTGGCATAGTTTACTAGTCATTAGAATCATTAATAAAGTCAGATACGTTTTAATATTTTCACGGCCAAAAGCATTTTCGTTATTTGTTTTTGGGGTGTTATGCCGTGTTGCGCTACCTCCTTCTTTAGCCAACGATGTCCGAAGCGTTGGCTAAAGAAGGAGGTAGTGCAACACGGCATAACACCCCAAAAACAAATAACGAAAATGAATAAAGTCATTTAGCCTAGTTTACTAGTCACTAGAACCATTAATAAAGCCATTTAGCCTGGTTTGTCAGTCAATAGAACCATTAATAGTGTCATTTAACCACTTGAACCTTTAATAGAGCCATTTATCCTAGTTAGCTAGCACTAGAACCAGCCATTTAGCCTTGCTTGCTAGTCACTAGAACCATTAATAAAGCCATTTAGCCTAGTTTGTCAGTCAATAGAACCATTAATATAGCCCTTTAACCGAGTATGCTAGTCACTTGAACCTTTAATAGAACAATTTAGTTTGCTAGCTCTAGAACCGGCCATTTAGCCAAGTTTGCTAGTCACCAGAACCATTAATAGAGCCATTTAGCCAAGTTTATTGCCCCAAAAACTTTGTAATATAATATACAAAGAATAAAGACAAAACAACAACAGTAACTAGGTAGGTATTTTAAAAAAATTAATCAAAAAATTAATTTTAATAGTGTTATTACCAAGTTCTGCAAGTATTTGAAACATGTTGCATTGAAATATTAATTCCCTTTTTTATGCGTTTTGTACCTACAGGATTAGCAGTTGTGTACTATTAAAGTTACTGTGGGCCCTGTGCAGGAATGCTTCTATTGACTTGCAGAAGTAGGTACGTACGACTATTTTTACTATCATTAGCGAATATTTTATTGTTTTTTTAATTGTGCTTTGTTAAATTTCAATCTCGGCAACAGAAGTATCAATATCACTTCCTGATGGGGAAACCACGGCATGATTCACAATAACGAAGTGTCAACGATAATACCTACTCTACTTTCAAGTCGCGTACATACTGTAACATAATACAGAATTATTGCATTCGCTTCAGCTCGCATTGTGGACATGTGGACACTAAAACGAACAATGCCAACCTCTCGGACAACATTACACCAATTTGCACTTAAGGTACATGAAATTCGACATGTCTGACTTTGAAATTCATTGCGAAAAGGCGTAAAGAAGTAGACAGTAGGTAAGGTACTCGGGTCTACAACAAAGAGCGATGTTTTGGGCATTGCAGATAAGTTTCACAATTGATGCCACGGTTACAATAATTTGTAGCCAGACAAAAATAACAAAGAAACATTTTTTCGTGAAACGTGGCTAAAATACGAATTTGGACACGGAGTTTTGTTGATGGTTTTACTTGGCGGATAACTTGCTGAATCAGTTAGATGCTTCGACCAGACATCATAATACGTCAATGGTTAGATGGCTAAAAATCAGTGTTGACGTGTAATCGTAATAATATAATATACGAGTAGGTATTATAATCTTGAGTAACCATATATGAGATTTTGACAGCATATATACAGTACGCGACAAACTTACCGAAGTAACTTGATACGATCCATTCTCCCGCAGGTACAGCCACATTATTGTCTTTACAATTACCGTAAACTATAGAGAAAGATGCGTAAAACATACGTGCGACAGAGAAAGGCGTGGGCGGGAAGGCATGCCCCTTTTGCGGTGATTTCTGTATCAAAGTCAGGTCGGTATTAAAATTTGGCGTGTACTATACCCGAAAGGACTACAAGATGGCTACTTTTATAATTCCGACGGCAACGGCACGGTGACGGCAAGAGCTCGTGGCATCTCATTTCTTTAATAAGAGTGAGGGAGATGCAAGAAAATGATTACTTGTTTTTCCTTTGGAGGATGCAGACACACGTACATTGTTTGTCTCATCATTTTTAGTGTGTATGAGAGAGCTGTAGCATTATTGTGATTAGGAACGTAAGTTATTGCATTTTTTCTGCCGTCGCCGTGCAGTGATAGTGAAAATTATAAAAGCAGTCATTGTGTCAACAGTGTAATTTGTAAATTTCATACGTAAAAGTCCCTAAAAGGGCGTAAATAAATAAATAAAAATAAAACATACGGTAGGTACCTACTGACTGAATTTTTAGACAACATTCTAAAAAATCTACCAATTTTCGTCATGCTATCGAGTATCGGAAAGCAGAAGTAACTAATTTTGAAGGACCTAACCCTTTATTACCTACGGATGCGGTTGTATCACAATATGTGAAATAGACATCACGCCTCATTTGCGGTTGTAACAAATATGATCCTTCAGGTTTTTACGTTCGAGAAAGTCGGAATTTCTATTCTAGAAGAGTTATTCTCTATCTTTTGTGGGATATTTATCGAGATAACGGACGTGATCTTCTGTCAGATTTGTGTGATTTATATGATTTTTCTATGTATCTACAACGTTTTTTTTTATTTATAAAAGAAAGACAAACATTCCCGGGTTACGAATAACCCAACAATGTTTGAAAATCTCCTACTACCACCACAGAAAGCCGAAAATGTTGCTTGTGTTGTGATGGAGGACTTAGCCAGCCGAGGAATCGAACACGCGACGCTCGGGTGGGACCCAAACGCTATACCCACTCAACCACTGATCAGTCAAAAACGTACATTAAATGAATAAATAATCATGCATACTTGCAGGAATTCGTGTTTAAAACGATCTAAACTAAAATATGTGGCAGTAAATATGTAAAAATCACACATATCTGACAGGAGATCACGTCCGCTATCTCGATAACGATCCCACAAAAGATAGAAAATAACTCTTCAGATGACTGAAGAAGAAAATGTACTTATTTTCGTTTGGTAGCGACATCTTTAAGATTGTGACAATAATATTTGTCTATTTACTAAAAAAGTACATAATTATATATAGCATCATAAGTGTACTAGACGTTTGTACATAAACTAAATATAATAGGGAGCTGGCCACAATGACACGCCAATGGAGTTGGGTACGCCAGTGGATTTTGGAATGCCACTGGTCTTTTAAATGAATTTACTACTTTGACAAAAAATGCTTCTAGGTATAATGGCAAAACTGATTTGAGTACTGGATTAAAATAAATATTTTTCACTTTGGAGACTGTGGGAGACTGGGGTTTTTAGGATTTTAGGTTACTGGGATACTGGGAGA
The DNA here is from genome assembly GCA_929108145.2 of Limnephilus rhombicus. Classification (NCBI taxonomy): domain Eukaryota; kingdom Metazoa; phylum Arthropoda; class Insecta; order Trichoptera; family Limnephilidae; genus Limnephilus; species Limnephilus rhombicus. The sequence continues at coordinate 26,218,262 of OV815292.1, forward strand.
GGTAAACTGAATCTAAGACTGATTAAAACACTTGAAAAGAGGTTTGAACTTGGAGACTGTTGGTATCTTGAGTAGGTATTGTTTCTTCTTGGCTGATAGTTTTGAACTGACTTCCTACCGGTTTGACTTCTATTTTTATAGGGCAAACTCAGGTCGGATGTTTGGGGGACAGAACCTCCTTAATTTTTCTAAGGTACTTGTTTTAGGTAATTTCCCTGGTCGCTACGATTGGAAGTCAGCTGTGTTAAAATTATGTGTGATAGTTTTTGCCAAGATTTTACCAACTCAGGATCCCAAAGCTTCACATCATTTTTATTGTGTTTACAAGAAAAGGTAAAAGTATACATATGTGATATAAGGTACAATTTTAAACAGTAAATATTTTTCTTAAAGTGCAACAATCACTGATAGACGTCAGTTTTTGGGTTGTTTTTGTAGTACATACTCATTTTTAGGTGATGATGTTTATTTCTTGATCCAAATTATTCCCAATTTCTCGAAATTGAGCTCCAAATTTTTCGGAAGATGAATTCGCTGTCGTAAATATTTACGATTCCGATTTTTCCTTTGTTCAGAATTGACCAATAGTGGCTCGGCTGGTCGCATGGTGGGGGTGACGTAAATAGTCAGCCATTTCCTTGGCGTTGATCATTGCTGTCTGGAGTCCCTTGTGGAAGCATTAGGTGGTTATTCAGATGTGTTTTCCAGTCCAATGAGGCTGCTGCATGTATTCATTATCAATTTCATTTATGTTTTCAATTGATTAGTTAGTTAAAGGACATAATAGCGTTGTAGACAAGTCATTTGGAAGGGGAACCACATGCACATAATTCCGCTAGCCAATAGCAGCTCTCAGATTGTCGTGCTGGCGGCATGGTACTCTGTGGGAGCGTAAATTCCATTCTTGAATTTCCATGGTTGTCAAAAGCTTTCGCGCACTCGTTAGATGCACACGGATTCCTACGACACGTTCCATACAATAAGATTAATTTTAATACCTACCTGCGCCCTCCATATTATGCTCATCTGTTCTATTCAAAGTTGATTAATTCATAACAAACTATAAACAATATTCTTGATTGAATAGACTCTATAATAAATACAATAACACGACACCAAAAGTACCTAGACGTTTTCAATCGCAAGCTGAATAAATGTAAAAAACGTCTGTAAAATAGTGTTTATCAGACAGTAATAGTGTTTAACTGTTCTGTTGTTGTCTTGACGTTGTTGTTTATTTAATTCTGTTGTGAATTTAATTTGTTTTATCTACATCCCGTTACAATTTCAGATTTTCACGGCCAAAAGTGTTAAATCGTGATTTATTTTGGTTTTTTTACCATGTTGCGCTACCTCCTTCTTTAGCCTACGTTTCGGGCACTAAACGTTGATGACATTGTTTTCCTATTATATTGTAATGTTATTGTTTTTGTTTATGTGTATAATTTTCTTCTGTTAATTCTGATCACTTCTTAACGTAAGTAGGAAATCTGTAATCGAACAGTTAATTAATACGGTAACGTCTGCGTGGTTGAATTTTAGAACCCAGCTCCGAGTGCATGTCTTACGCCACGCCATACGCGCCGCGCCACAAATAACATCTGTGTACGTGGAATTTCACACAAAGCTGCTGTTTTAATTTCCAATTGGAATTTCACACAAAGCTACTGTTATAACCGGTTTCGAATTCAAGAATTCGTCACAAGATGTCGCTACTTCCGTCAGCAGGTCGGATGGGGACGTGTCCCCCCTAGGTATTAATGCTAAGAATTTGTGAATATGTAGTATCTCTCCGGATATGGAAAGATTGACGGTAATACATGTTGAATCAAGCGGCTATGTATTACATAAGACATCATTGCTCTGTCACCTTGTCCCGGTGACTATCTACACTGGATGACAGTGGATCCGAGGAACGGGCTATTTTTGGAACCAGTTCCTATTGGATTTATAAAATGGTCGCCAACACTAACTGGACGAAGCCGAACAAAAAACCGCCCGCAGGTCCTAGCAGTAAAATCCTGCGGAGCTTGTTTTTAACAGCTAGTTGTTATTTTTGGTATAATTTAAAAAATGATAAAGTTCGAATGTTGATTTCCCAAAGATTTATAAATAACTGGTTTTTCCCGCGGCTTCGCTCGCATGGTATTAGGGGTTTCCCACTCCGTCACTTCCACCTTCCCTCTCCCCACTCCACTCCCCCCCTTCCCCCTTCCCCGTCCCGCGAACCCCCCTCCCGAATTCCCCTCCCCCCCCCCCTCCCAGGTTCCCCTCCCCCTACTTGGTTCCCCTCCCCCATCTCTCCCTCCCTCCCGCTTTCCATAGCAATAGCCGCTTCCTCGCGTGCCACCAATAGCAATTTTTTTTATAAAAAATTCATAATGCCAGAGCTCACCGGAAGTTTTATAAAAACCTTGTCCTGACAATAAAGAACACACAAAAAAAAATTCTCCAATTTGGTGCAGTCGTTTGAAAGTTATGCGCTTAGCAACACATTCAGCGATTCATTTTTATATTATAGATATGATTGTGGCATCTTAAATACCCACGTGTCTCGTTGAGGATGTAGTTCCGCTTCCAACTTCCAACGGGACAGGAAACGAACTTGGGGTGACGTTCTTGGATTCATTATTCAAAGGAGATGCATTATAAAATGACTTATTCCGACTATATTGACTCATGTAGATCTATATATTGACTCAAGTAGGGCTTTCAGATAATGTGTCTAGTAACTTTCACTAGTATCTACTACTTACATCTATGTAAAACGTTATTAGTCATACTAAAATAGTACAAACAAAATTCTCACAAAAACACTCGAAATACTATAAACATAGAACTATATATAGCCCGTCGTCCCACTCATGGGTCGGTTTCGGTAAACAATCGGCATAAACCGAAGACAAGGTTTATGTCGATTACAAATCATATGGTTCCATGGCAACTCATCAAAGTGGCATTGCAACACCCCTTCGAAAATTCATTAAAAGTGATGAAAAAAATAGCCCATAACCTAACCTAACTTTTTACATCACTTTTAATGTCTTCAAAGGAGTTATGAAGTGCCATTTAGTTGGTTTAGTTGTCTGGTAACCAAATCCTACGTTCTTAAAACTGACAAAACTATGAGTAAGTTTGGTACAGGCAATAATATTGATCTTCTGATGTAGGTTAGTAGCCGAATGAACAAATTCGTATGGTTTCCCCACCCAGGTGTCTCGAGTTCAATCATCTGCTAGCCAAGTCCTCCATCACTTTACAAGCAACTTTTAGTCAAGGTTTATAAGGTAAATCTCATATTGATTTAACAAATAGTGAATTGAGTACTTCCTCTCATTCATTTCCTAAAACGACCCTTCACCCGCATTCCCAAAGATGACATAGGCCATGGGGGTAATTATTTTCCTGAGGGCCTCCTGCGTGGAGCTAATGTAAAAAACATATTAAAAAATGGACTATTCAGTGTATTGACAGATGAATTTGATGCTAAACATGAACGCAGTTAAAAACCCTTCCTTGATTTTTAACAAGGACTGAACTCATGTAACTCTGCGTAAGTACTTCACCATTTATCGTGTAGTATACTTTACGTAGGTACTACAAAGGGACGTACTGCCAGAAATACTCTCAAAACTGGTTTCTCTTGATCCTAAAGCTTCAAGTTAATGACTGGGGTTTCCTGGAAGCCACAATCAGGACCTCCAAACGGCAACAGGTTTTTTATCGGCCCGAAATAGAGTAAGTAACTGCTATTTATTTGGCTTATCACTATAAGTAAACCATTGCAGGCGATAATAATGTGGCTAGTGAAGGTAATAATTATTTATAATAGGTAGGTACTCGCTACACAACCAAAAGTTGTTGACCTGCATATCCAATTACGTAAGTGGTTTGTTTTATCCTTTTTACGAGGTTTATTGCAAATAATGATGATAGGTCTAATATGCATACTGCAGACAATTTGATCAATGAAATAAAATAACCGATTACGAAAATTCAAATACATAATATATTATTCCGCCTGAGCGCTCCATCAAGGGCGGATCCAGGGGGAGGGTCATGGAGGTCATGACCCCCCCCCCCCCTTGGGTGGGTCCAGGACCTAGGTGGACCACTAATACCCTGCTTTTTACTTGTATCTATTATCATCAAAATTAAATTATAAATTCTTGTGACTTGATCACGACTATGTGACCCCCCCCCCTGGCGCTATGTGACCCCCCCCCTGGTGACAAAGCTGGATCCGCCCTTGTGCTCCATACTCTCTTCCGTCGTATTCAAAGTTGTTATAAGCATTTTTTTAAATTAAAGACCGACAGGTCTGCAAATATCTGAAAGTCAATGAAAAGTTTGAGCGAGTTTAATTCTTAGGCGGCCCCTAGACGATACAATAACATTGTAGCCTTAAAATTAAACTCTCTCAAACTTTTGTTCAATCATTGAGCAATCTTCAATATTAACCCTAAACGGTCAATAATATTGCTCAATTCGTAATATTGAGCAATATTATTGATCGACTAGGGACCGCCTTACTCTTTGACAAATTAATGAAAAATTTACAGTTTTATAGCTCATGATATAAATACCGTTATGTTCTGAAAATAGCGCGTTGACCTAATAATTTCAGAAAAAACTATGCAATTTTATGACGCCAAAGCTCACCGTTCTTAATTTTTGCTGTTTCAGAGAACAGATTGTACATTTTAATGAATTCTAATTTTGTTGTTCTTATTATATTGTTCTTTCTATTATTATTATTTTATCGTTATGTTCTATTGAAATACGAGAATTCGACTAGTTTGGTGGGTTTGTTTTTTAAATAAATAAATGTACCTACGTCAATCTCTACATATTATAAATTCCCTCGCCGCGTCTGTCTATCTGTTCACGATAAACTCTAAAACGTCTGAACGGATTTTCATGCGGTTTTCGCCAATAGATAGATTGATTCATGAGGAAGGTTTAGGTATATAATTTGTCAAGGTTTTTTTATAAATTTGTAGAAATATACTATAATTAAAGGAGAATGTCTGCATGTGGTTGACGAGCGGGCTGGCAAACGGGCGGTGTAGATTTGATTTTTATGCAAATTAACAGATGGTGGTGTGAGTTAAAAGGTTAGGTAACCATCCAGTAGATGGCGTTGTATTTTGTTAGCCACAGCAACGCGTGGCCGGGTCAGCTAGTAAATAAATAATCGGCACGCGTCGATGATTACTCAATTTAATCGATTGTTTCCAAATCGACTTCTCCGAAATGCTTATCACAAGTTCAGTGCACTTTATGTATAGGTAGGTAGTAGGTATGATTTTTATTACAAGAACCAATTGTTTCGCAGAATTTGAACAATTCATTCATCAAATTTCAAAGTTTATTTTCAAGTTCTGTTTTATTATATCAATTTGGGCCAGCTGCTTCACAGAACTGAAATAATAAGAGCACATGAACAGAACTTTCACAGAACTTGATATTTAACTTAAAAATTTGATAAATTAAAAATGTGAAAAAATTGACATTTGATTGATATTTGTTTCATATTTGATTGATATTTCAAAGGAGGAGACAATTAGTAAACAAAATGTTCAAAAATTATATGTTTGTTAAAATGTTAAAATCTGAAAGAATCATTCATCTGCTTAAACAGTACCTATTTCATTTTGGGATAATTTTAATATGAAATGCAAGCAGTCACGGGCGTAGCCAGGTTTTAGTATCGAGGGGGTGGTTCAAAAACTCGTGTCGGTGGGGGGGGGGTGGAGACGACGACTTTGTATTTCTTGAGCATTAACTAATAACAATTTGTGGACATTTTATGTTGAAAACTTTTATTTTCTATGTACATTGGTATTAAAGTAACAAATGTATATAGATACTAAATCTTATTTTAAGCAATCACCTCATTAGAAACGGAATTCCAAATAAAAATCAACCGCAATCACCGAAAAAACGGAACTTGCAAGTTAAATTATTTTTTTCTTTCAGATGTCCCCATATTTTTAAATACATAATATCATTTTGAGTTGTCAGTGTTAAAAATAACATTACTTGAAAAAATTGCTTGTAAGTACATCAACAATATTTAAGATTCATGGGAATTCCAAAAAACATATGGGTAGGTATATAATACCAGTAATATTATCATATGCAATAAAAAATTTACCGGGTCGAAATTTCCGTAAATTTAGTGCTGATTTCCCTTTTCCCTAAAAAATATTTTTCTCCCCTAGATCTAGTCAAATTTCCCTAAACGGCACGAAAATATAGGTACAAAGGTTACCGAATGCGATCGGATAATCGACGACGGCCAGCGGCGAGTGGTAGAGAGGGTGAATCCAAAATACATTATTAGTGTAATAATTAGTAATAAAATAAGTTATGCCGCTCTCCGCATTTCCTTATTTTTAATATTATTGATGTTGATATCTTAACTTTTCGGGGGGGGGGGGGTTTGAAACCCCAAAACCCCCCCGCTGGCTACGCCCATGCAAGCAGTAATAATAAATCTATAATCTGACGCACGTTTATATCTAATATGGAACCATAGAAACATAATATTTTCTAGACCTATAATGTAATGTATTATAAACTGATAATAAAATCACTTTTAAGGTTTATTTACGACCTCCGTCATGGAAAAAAACACAAATTGACAAATCCAAAAACACGAAATCTGAGTTTACCCTCCTATAGAGCACAATTACGGAATTTCCTAGAAAAGTGGCGGGAATCTTGCTAATCAGCAACCTTTAAGAGTAAAATATGCAATTGGATTGTATTAAAAAGTCTGACTCTCTATCTGGTGCAACACTCAGATAATTCATAAATGCATCCAAACAATTAAAATTGCCTATAAACTTATAGAGAATTTTCCATTCATGGTGATATTGATTTCCTCGCTATCTCAAAACTTTGTAAGTTACATATTTTGAAAAGATCTACTATTATGGTAATATATTTATTTAATACACTTCAGGCGGGTGAAAACAAGGAACCCGCTGGAGAAAATCGAATTTGTTTTAAACTGATATATCTTCGAAAATAATATGTACATTTGAATGATTTTTAAAAATATAATATTCACCACACCCCAACCAAAAAATAAGCGTCCAAAATCATAACCTACTTTGTAATAGGATTCCAATTCAGTTCAAGACCATTTAGTGTCATTATGTGTATAAAAAACGTACGATTACAAAAGAGATTGGTGTACAAGATTCATATAAAAATATTTGAGAGCAAAGGCATTCGAGTAGGTAGGATCGGCGCAAAAGGTTGAACTACCCTTCCCGGCAACAGTGTGTTATTATTACATATTTCTTTCAGATTATTATTAATTTATTATTCAACACCAGCTGTTCATTTGAGCAATGCCAAGTCTTTTTCTCGACCTTGCTTTTGCAAACTGCTACAATAAATAGGTAAAGATCTCCTACGAATAATGACTTGGTATTTCCCAGCTTTTGTGCTACACTGACATTGAAATTATGTACGCATATTGTGATAGCGAAAATTTTATTGTATTGCTGTAGAATATTTAATGTTGGCCTCCGTGGTAAAATTACTCTACATCCAACCTGTCACTTGATGACACGCGACCACAAATTTAATTTTACTAATTTCAATATTGATTTGATACTAGTATCATTAGAGAATTATTGTTCTGCTCAATTTCGGGAAATATACTCATACGTACAACTAAACTGGACGTTTTTCCCTTCCAGTGAAGACACTCTTAGACACTGAAAAATCACCGTTTACAATCAAAATATTTGACGGCCTCCGTGGTCGAGGGGTAAGGCTCTCGAATAGCGGTCGCGGATTCAAAACCCGGCGCGCAATTTTATTTGATTAATTTGCGTTAATCACAATTTATTCATTCAAAATAATGAATAAATTGTGAATTAATAATCAGTGACACAGTAAAAAAAACTCCGTAAACTCTGCCGTATATTCTGCTCCCTTAGGTCCATCTTAGATTTACAGACTCTAAGAAGTGTATACTTTGCCATTTTGCAATCCATAGCAACATACGGTATAGTGGGATGGGGTAGTTGTGCTGAATCCATTATTAGACCAATTATTATACTTCAAAAACTAATTCTGAGAATTATAATTAAATGCCAACCTACCCATCCCTCAAATGAACTCTTTGCCAAAATCAGGGTCTTAGATATTCGACAGCTATTTACTAAAACAAGCATTTGTTATATACGAAAAAAAAAAATGGAGCATTGTCGTTGAGCGAATGAGGTATTAGTTTTTGGGACCACGCAACCCAGGTTTGTTATTTTTTTTTTCTCTTAGTTTTTCACTTAATTTTATTTACCTATGTTTTAATTTTAATTTATATATCATTTTTTTTAAAATTTATTTATTTGTATAGAACACACGAGTTCTTAACACAATTTTTATTATTAGTTTATGTATTTCAAAATTTGAATTTGAATTTTTATTTCTATTTTTCTTAAAAATATCATTTTTTTCTCTTTATTTTTCACTTACTTTCATGTATTTCTTAATTTTTATTTAGTATGTTTAATTTTCTGTTTCAATAAAATAGTATTAATAGTATATTAATTCCTATTTAAAATATTAAATGTATGACTACCACAACACGGGCTTAAGCCTAGTGTGGTAGCCAAAAAAAAAAAAAACAAAAAATCTGTAACCAATAAAATTTTATGAAAAAAAAAATGTATAGGTACTCGTAGTATATTTGCAGCATGTTCCAAAGTGGAAGATACTTTCAGTATTAACCTGGTGTAAGACCACGATTCAGAATTGAAACGTTGCTTGAAACGAATTCAGCCGGGTTTAGTGACCAGAACTGAATAGCAAGGTACTTTTCCACCTTCCTATTCCCTATCTCCTTCTACTACCCACTACCTTCAGACTCACAATATACTCCAATTGGGGATGCCATAGATGTACACACAAAAATGCCGGTCCTTTGCAACGTTAATCATTCTCATTTCCTTCAGATTCTCCTCAATGGGATGCCCTAGATTTTTATTTTTATTTTTTTTATTTTTTTTTATTTATATATTTTTTTACAGTTTTTTAGAGAAAATGTGTCCTAACTGGGGTACCCCGTTCTAAGGACACATTGTACAAGTTTTATTATTTGAATTATAAGTAAATACCTAATCTATGTTAGAATATTGCCAAGGAAAATTATTAAGTTAGATAAAGAAAATACAAAACAAAGCATTATTCTTTGTTGGGTTGCAAAATTGAATCTATTTTCTTCCTTCCCATGTCCATAATCCATATTTTTATGCTTCTTTTGAAGGCGGTTATTTTTTTGTGGTTTTCATTGCAAGAGGGAGTATATTAAATTATTTTTACAGAGAAGTATTCCATATTTCTTTGTCCAAAAGTCGTTTTAGTTGTAGGTTGGTAGAATGTATGTTGTAATGTAGATCTTGTGAATCGGCCCGAGTTTGTCTGTGTAAAGTTATCCTGATTTTTGAATGCGTACATTAGAATATCTTTTGTATATAATTGTTTCAGTGACAACATAGTCTGTAGGGGTTCTGATGGGTACTCTAAGTATAATTTTCAGAATTGCCCTTTGTGCTATGTGGACTGGTTTTATAGTGGAATCGCATGAGCTTCCCCATCCGATAAGACCATATTGTAGTTGAGATTGGGCTAAGGCATAATAGATTTTAATTAGCTGTTCTTTAGATAAGTTTTAAGATTTTCACGGCCAAAAGCATTTTCGTTATTTGTTTTTGGGGTGTTATGCCGTGTTGCGCTACCTCCTTCTTTAGCCAACGTTTCGGACATCGTTGCAGTGTCCATCATCAGGGCAGATCCGGCAGATCCGGTAGATGGGTACCGGATCTGCCGGATCTGCCCTGATGATGGACACTGCAACGATGTCCGAAACGTTGGCTAAAGAAGGAGGTAGCGCAACACGGCATAACACCCCAAAAACAAATAACGGAAAAAAAGCTGTTCTTTATCTAAAATGTTTCTTATTGTTTTGAAAAAATAGGTTAGTTTTTTTTAATTTGTTGCTCACATTTCTTGTATCTTGTATCTCACATCACCTGTTTCTTGTATCTGAAGTTTAGTTAGGCTGCCTTTACACTCTAAAGTTTTTTTCCCGCAAGTCTCTCACATAAGCGATTTATTGCCAAATTACCAACGTAAACGACACCAAAAGTCACTTAACTTAATTTATAGCAAGTTACAGAAGCTGTTCTTTCGCGAGTTTTTTGACAGGTCTAATCACGTCCGCGCGAACTTCCAGCCTTCTCACAGCTTATAAAATCAGTTTGATAAGCTGAACGACTTGCCGCAATAAATTGTACCAAAATGAGCTGTTGCGAGATGTCAAAAATTAGTAGACAGCTCTTTTCGTTGGATTTTTTTCTATTAAAACTAGTATTTATTTACACTTATTTTCTGAAAATGAGCATCTCAATTATCGGTCCAATCCTTTCTAATCTCAATGTTTCTGTTTTTAATATTACCTATTTGAATTCGAAGTCGGTTGTGTCAGGTAGCTGTCATTCGGATAAAATGAAATAAATCTTTTAATTCCGCCTTTGACGACACAAAAGCGTGTGGAGAATTGTTTAATTGCAACCTTTATTTGGGCCTTTTCGTCTTTATTGACAAAATCGCGTTAATTTGACAGTAGCAGGATCGTTGTTGACAGGAAGCCATCTTACAAATAAATTTACAGATGTAAACGATCGCATGAGTACATGTTGAACTTCTGTGAGCATTAATTACCACAAGTCGGATGCATAATATGTATTCGACTCACAGTAGCTTTTACATAATATGTAAAGAACTTTGTGAGTAACTTGTCAAAAACTTACGTTAAGTCGTAAATTTTACTTATGAGTGTAAAGTTTCATTGATTGGGTCATCATTTTCTCTACCGGATATTTTCACAACTTCGACTGGCGGCAACTTGTCCTAATGCTGGAATTATGGAGATTTTTAAAGTTTTCAATGTTCACTAATTCCGAAACTTTTCGAGCATCACTTTTCATAGACTTTTTTTCCAAATATATATCGTAAAAATTAAACCCAAATGGCAATATTTTGCCAACCGGATAACCAACAAAAAGGCGTCATTGGTTTTAATTATGTCAAGCGGTACAGAAACAGAAAGCTGAGACATCTTGTATTAGACAGAATATCTGTTTACATAGTTGACTTCACCGCCCACTACAAACTACAAGTGTGTTAAATTGGGTTAAGGTGCCAAAGTGAATAAACCAAGGATTTCATTATCCTTAACATATTCGTAAGCTTGAGGTGAACGAGTTTCAAATGAACAATGAACTTATATAAATAGATATTAAAAATAAACCAAAGAGTGTTTGGCCTCAATTTGAACTCGTTTCGATAAAGAATTGAGGAGTTTATCTGTTTGTGTATTTATATAATATTATCGAACAGTATTAATAGGTTACCGTCTGCGTGGTTGAATTTCAGAACACGGCTTCGAGTGCATGTCTGACGCCACGCCAAACGCGCCGCTCCACAAATAACGTCGTGTACGTGAAATTTTAAACAAAACTACCATTGGAATTCGGTTTCGTATTCAATAATTCGTCAAAAGATGTCGACTCATCCGGTAGCAGGACGCCTGGGGACGTGCCCCCCCCCCTAGCTATCTACTATGAATTTGTGAATTTGTAGTAGGTATCTCTCCGGATGTGGTAAGATTGACGATAATACTCAGTTAAATCAAGCGGCTATTTATTACGTATGACGTCATTGTCTGTCCCGGTTACTTTGTCCCGGTGACTAGCTGTCACTGGATGACATTGGATCGGAGGAACGGGCTATTTTTGGAATCAGTTCGTATTGGCTTTATAAAATGGTCACCAACACTAACTGAGCGAAGACGAACCAAAAGCCGCCCGCAGGGCCTGGCAGCAAAAACTTGCGCTGCTAGTGTCTGTCTACATCTATACGATACTAGGTAGACAATAATGTATTTTAATTTGATACATAATGAATTTAGTAACTATTAGGTACTCAAACAATAAATTCACTGATAGAAAAAACACAGCTCTCCCTGTTATTTTTTTTTAAATATTAGCTTACGCAGGAATCTAGGGTCAATGTGTCCAAGAGAGACGGTCGTGTGAATCAATCTCTCCACTGCGGTGCAAAGCGATGGGTCGAGGAGTCCTGGTTAGGAGGGGAAAAGGTCTTCCTCAACCAGTGTCTTCCGATCCGGCTCGCCAGGTAGTAGGTGGGCAAACGCATCCGCCGCCAAAACCTCACCCATGAATTCGGGCACCTCTGCTTAGTTAATAAACGTACCGAACCGCGTGGGGCGACTTGCGAAAGCAAGGATGTTGGTTATACAATAAATGGTTCCCGGGGCAGCGGTGCCTACCTAGTATTTTTTTTCTTTAGAATGTACAGAATATGTCAGCATTATTTCTTGCTAATGTTTGTGACCTCTGTGACAGAGTGGTAAGATTTTTGACTTCCGGCCCAGACATCGCGGGTTCAACCGGCAAGGACGTATTACGAAGAAGTTTTACGAAGTATAAAGCCCGGTCTCCTGCGACCTCCGACACGCCCCCCATTAGTATGTTCAAACAAACGTTCATGTTCCCGGTCGGAGGAGTCCCCGTTTAAGATACTCCCAGTACGACCCTTATAAGAAACATTGATTCTAAATAGAAACATTGTAAGAAATGGTGTTCTTATATTGTGAAAGAATTGTGTGGGTAACTACTTAGAACTAATAATTATTGCTAAGAAAGAATCATAGTAGGTACCTACCTTCTCAGATAGAATTGGATAATTCGGTTGGAGTGTTTCATGTAAATTCAAATCTAACATTGTCATCAAAATGCCAATAATTTTTTATACACATGAAAAAATGCACAGTGTTTATTTAAATGCTATTTAAGACATTTCTCATGAGATTTTTTATCTATTTTAAACGTGTTTTATTAAACATTTTCAAAAATTTTGCTCAAATATTATCGTTTTTAATATTAGCGCGCTCCCTCTAACATTCATATTTACACACCTCCCCTTCTTCTTCTTTTTGAGCGTTTACTACCGGGCCTAAAATTACTATTTTCGATTAACCTTTACTACGAGTCAGTTTACATTATACCAAAAAACAGGGATAAGTTATAAAAAATATAAGTGAACTATGAAAAAAATTCATTAGTAATGTATGAACGCATATAAGTAGAACTTTAAAAAAAGTTTTATATATGTATAAAATTATCTGTGACAGTTTCCTTTGAGTATCTTTTTACTTTCTTATAAAATTATTCATAAAATAAATAACATACAAGTCGACGGTTTCAGACTCCGTTTGCTAAGCGATTTTGGGTACCTACATAATTATGTAAAATCATAAGAATAAAGAAAATACAAGAAATGTGACGAGGGCCTGTTTCGTGTTTCAAAAGTTTGACCATGCATCGCTAAAATTTAAAATTTGGAAGTCTCAGTGAAAATTCAAATGGAATGACGAATAAGATCCCAGGCAGTGTTGCCTGGATGCATTTTTTTTACCATGTTTTCATGGTTTTTTGTGTAATTTATCCTTCATGGTTTTTTTACCGGTCACCTACAATATGTAGGCACTTTTGAGTGAGATACGATTTTTTAGCGTGGGGAAAGTTCTCTTGTTTTTGAACTTCGGTGCGCGTTCACAATGTCTCTATAGCTAATTATTATTTTTTTCAATGAATAATATGAAGACATTAATAAAATATGAATATAATTAATATCACGTAACTTCAATCGGGTTCCTACACTAAAATTAGACGGAGTTCTGGGAGAATTCCTACTCCCTCATCTCATGACTTGTAAAAAGTTATTTTTTTTAAGTTATTTATATTTAAGAATGTTATTTAATTTTGAATAAAGTTCGTCAAATAAAGCTCAGTAAAAATAAACTTTTTTAATTTGTTTTTTTTACTGGCTTAGGAAATTTTTTATCTTCCAAAACATTAATCCTTAAACATGTTTTATTTTTATTTTTGGGACATGACACCACTGATGCCAGTCAGTGTAAGAGAGAAGAATGACGCAAAATTGATTGGCTATTTCGATTTAATAGTCGAAGGTACCTACTATGTCAGTGGAGACACTGTTTTTCATTAAAATCTGCATGGCACTAAAATTTTACACTCATCAGGCGCCGTTTGACTAGGGCCAGCCCTGGGTGAGCGTATTCTCTATTCAATGTGTATAGGTACTTTACACAGGTTTACCGTTACAAATGTAATAACAATAGATGAAGGTATAAAAAATAATTTGTAATACGTAAATTGTATATACCTACGGTTACGAGTTTGTTACCCATGAAAAATCACCGGTGCATACACTACATAACTAAAAGTTGAAAACTGAGAAATTGTTTCTGCAGAAAACAGAAAACAGGTAGTTACACATTTCAAAAATGTATCGAATAATAATAAGATATCGTAAAATTAATTACAGATACCTAGGTATTTTATCACCCTTGTCTGGATTCGAAAGGATTCTTTATTAAAATCAGACAATTTTATTAATATTTTCAAATTTTAAAATATATACAGCACGCACACATGTAAAAAAATGTTTAACGTAGGTATACTTATTCAGTACCACCGATATTGTGCAAAAAAACTTTCCAAGAAAACAGTTTCATGAGAATCAGGTTTCGCAATGCAACTTATGTACCTACCTGTGTACAAGTCATTATTAATTTGACGGTAAAAGTTTTTTCTATGGCAACACACAACATCGTAACATTCCTTCACAGGTGACAGAAGCAGGAGAAAGCGTTTTAAAATCAAATTATTACTCACATTAAAATTTCTCCTCTAATCTTGACTCAGTAAAGTGCCAAACTACACAATCTTTTTTCTTCTCGAATCTGTTGTTAAAAAAATACTGCGTTTTTTTTAAATATAGTCAATGTTGTTTTGGTTCTTGGTTTGAACGTGTTCACTTTTCAAATATCAAACTGCGACTGGCAAAGGAGGAGACTGGTATGGTTATAAACACATCGCCGTAGACGATTATTCGCGGGTGATCCGAAAGTCGTTATCGCTTTCGAAAAAGAAAAATGATTTAATGTTCATTGATTGGTTTAGCATTATTATATTAGAAAATATTTGTGTTTTTGGGGCTGTCAGCTGTTTGGCGCTCTATTTAGATAATTTAGACCCCCAACTTCCTAAGTTATTAATTTAAATAAGGGTTAGCACATCCATTATTTATGCATTAAACCGCTTACTCATTAATACGGAAAACTTTTTATCCAAACAGTTATATTTAGCTTTATTATTACGAAAAGTGAGTATTTATGTCGGGGGAGACCAAAAAACATGCAAAAAATATGCATTTAACATTTTAATTTTGTTAAAATTAATTCACTCGCACGGTAACACGGTTATTTTAACATTTCATCAATGCTGCCAATCATAGAAAAATATTTTTGCATAAAACAAAGTGAATGCATCATTGACAAGTATTTGTAACAGTAGAACATGGAAAGAAATGTATTAAAATAATTACACAAACCCGCTAGACAAACCCTGCGTAGCCAAACAAACCATTCAAAACCTGGGATGTTTTTTAAAAGTATGATGAAAAGCGAGTTTATTTTAGAGAATTTATTTTATAAGATTGGTACTTCCGACAAATGTCATATTTGATTGTCTATTAGCTAAAAAAGGAACATTCCGTATTATCCGTGCATCAAACTTCAACAACACAAACGTTCCGTATTATCCATGAGGTGGACTAACTGCATATTTACCGCACATCCTTCGACGAAACCAGAATCAAATGATTAGAAATCTAAATAAGCATTTCAAAATCAATTGAAAGGTACTTCACTCGAATACTTTGTCAATTTTAAAATTCAGATTTTCCTCTTCCAACATTATTGTAATGCCACGCTTACATTAATATACATTAGGACACATCTT
Source organism: Limnephilus rhombicus (assembly GCA_929108145.2). Classification (NCBI taxonomy): domain Eukaryota; kingdom Metazoa; phylum Arthropoda; class Insecta; order Trichoptera; family Limnephilidae; genus Limnephilus; species Limnephilus rhombicus. The sequence goes on from OV815292.1 coordinate 26,234,200, forward strand.
ACATTTATTTAATTTATTTATTGTTTCTTTACACTGCAGGTAAAAATGTTTACAATACAATTTTTTTACCTCACTAGGACAAGCCTGTGTTGAGGTTAACAATAATTATACAAGTTAACAAAATAACACAAAATTATACAGATTTTGAAAGAACAGTATTGTTGTATTTCTTACAGATTGAGATTAGACTATGGGTACCTACTGGTACCTACTAAACTGATGGCGCTAGGTAGTACATTAATGTAGACTTTTAGGGTGATCATAGTTTTGAGATCAGATTTAAAATAAAATAAAATAAAGTTATTTGTTTCTTTGTTTTTAAGGATTAAGTTGTGAATAATAAATATATGTATATAATTTAACATGCTTTAGATTTGGCAAGAGGAAGATGAACAAAAACGATTCAAACAAAAATAACATTATTTTAACTTATTATTATAAACATACTCATTTAGCTAATAATTCAGAAAGGAAAAAGTAGAGAAAATCAATTGGCAATCCTCGACTAACACAAATAATTTAAGATCCTTTTTAAAAGTGTACAAGGAATTAGATGACTTTATATGTTCTGGAAGGCTATTAAATATGAGTGGAGCTTGATAAAAATAATTTCTTTGACCAAAAGAAGATTTAGTTTGAATTGCCATAAGGTTCAGACCAGAGCCAATTCTCGTAGTACGAATTTGCTGTGTTCTTTCTGCAAAATTAATATTACTAAAAAATCTACAAAGCGTTTGTGTAATATATAACTGTTTTACGTTCATTACATTACATTCCTTAAAAAGTAAATGAGTTGGATATTTAATTTTTTTCTTAAACATAACTTTAAGAATCATTTTTTGGGCAATATTAAGTGGTTCTATATAAGTCTTTGGGCAGGATGTCTCCTAGTATTATTTACTAACATATTAATATGATCATTCCATCTCAAAAATTTATCTATTTTTACAACAAGGTATTTGATGCTGACTACATTTTCTAAAGGGTTGCAGTTACATGTTTGAAAACAATTGTGAATAATCAAGTTGTGAGTTTCAGAAGGCTGACTTTTACTTGAAATGCTAAAAGTGATAAATTTGGTTTTTTGTGCATTCAAAGTTAATATATTATTGTTTAACCAACTATTTACCACTTTTAAACCTATATTACTTTTGTTGAAAGTTTCATTCCAAGTTTTACCCTCAAATATTAAGGCAGTGTCATCTGCAAAACTAACAATGTTACCAGGAATATTCAGACTACATAAATCATTTATATAAATAAGAAACAATATTGGCCCAAGCACACTACCTTGCGGGACTCCAAAGGAGATTGATTTACCCTCGCTTAACATCTTATTTATTTCCACTTGTTGTGTTCTGTCACTAAGATAAGATCTGAACCAGCCCATTGCTGTATTATTAATGCCTAAAGATGATAATTTTTTAAGTAGCAATTCGTGGGAAACAGTGTCAAATGCTTTTGATAAATCCAAGAATACCGCTATGGCTTTGTTGCCATAGTCCAGCGCTCTACAACCATACACAACCAACAACCAGCACACATACAACCATATGTACACATACTTTAACCAAAATTTACGGCTGACTGTTATCTTTAGAATATAGATACCAGTTGGAAATTCTGACTGCATTTTACTGATATTTTAATGGGGGAGGTTCAATAGAAATAGCGTCATTTATCCCTTCGGAACAGAACACGTGCTCATCAGACTTGAATAGTTGACATTTTCCAATAAATCAAAAAAATTGTCGTTTTACGGATCTCTTCAAGACCTAGGTTAACTCTCTCCATTACTTCCTCAGATCCTCCACCTAGCATTCCGAAAATGATCGGCGTAAAGGTTTTTACACTCGTTTTCCTTTTAGCTCACTCTATGAGTCCAACCACTGACTATCATTTGTAGCGGGTCTTGCGGTCTTTCAGATATTACGTCAAAAGATTTAATATTATATTTATGTTGTCAGCATTATCGTAGTGCAAAAAATGTGTCTGTAAAACAGCTTTATCATCAAGCGAGAGGTATTACATCATGCTGGACATTTTAATTTTTAATGTAATCTGGATATTTTAACCAGGCACAATCCTGGTTAATTAATAATAAAAACAACTAAAGCTTCTTTTAATTATCGGTTACGTGAAAATGTGTTGTTTTATTTCAAATATGTCTAATGGCCCCAAAGTGATTATTTTAATTTTATTGATAATGTCAAACCACAGAATGAAATTATTTATCTAAAATACTATCCAACTTGCGGCCACCGTTTTAAATCGGCTTACGATTTTTTTCCAATCAGAGACTTATTAGCTGAAACCATTTTAATTGTCCGCACGTTTATGAACATTGTCTGCGCTATGATCAAACGAAGACTGCATGGTGGGAGCCACACAAAAACCTATAAAAACATTTGCATGGACACTCTAATTTTACCTTCTTGATAACTTATCCGTAGGGCTACTTATATTAATAAATAAACAAATAAATACTTGCATTGGGTAGAAAACTCAGCTAACTTATCAAAAATATAGCCACTATTCACAGGTTTGAGTAGGTACTTTATTAAAAAATATTGTTAATCATTGTTAATTAGGGATTGTTCAAAGGATAACTTATATTATCTAATAAATATTTACAAAAATTAATTCTTACAAAATGTAAAAAATTCTGCTAGTTTTTCCGATATAGGTACATATAGCCACTATTTGAGAGGCGGGAATGGGTGCCGCCGCCACGGGAACCATTTATTGGATAACCAATACCTCTGCCATAGATCACCCCTGGTAGTTTGCTGTGATTTACTGTAAATGGTGACTTAGCAGGGGTGCCCTGGTTCATGGGGTTAGGTTTTTCTGAATCTGGCGGCGGATGACCTGGACACACTGACCCCCAGATTCTTACCCACCCCTTTTACCTTTTTCCTTCCCATAACTTCCTTTCCTTAAAAGATCATCCACACAGCATCTCCAAAGATTACATATTATTTTTCTCAGGGCCTCCTGTGTGGAGCTAATGTAAAAAAAGCCTTAGCCTTAACAATTCATAGGTTCGGGTACAGAATAGTATACTCAGACTTTTTTTAAATAAATAAATTGTAAATTTAAAATATAAGTCATCCTATACTGTCCTATCCGTCAAGCAATCAAGACTCCCAGAGGCTGAAAGGCTGTTCGAAACGTTGGCTTAAGAACTCACTCAACACTAGGACCAACATGACTTTTTTTACATAAAAATCACTTAAATACACGAGGCGTACGAAAAACACAAACATTATTGTTTTGTTAACGTTTTCCTTTTTATGATAGAGGCGCATTAGTTATTTTCGTAACACCCAGCCTTTTTAATCCAGGTACACAATAACTGTCAAATTTCACAACCAATGAAAGCGTCGTAACAGCCAGTAAGAGCATCCGCGTTGATTGGTCGACCAGAGGGACACATGACGTCACCGGGATTTCTACAAAATCGTATACGAACAGACTCATCAACATTCTGCCTATAATTCAATTAACATTGAGAGCGAGAGCAAATACACACAAGTGATTTATGCGTAATAATAAGCAGAAGTATTTTCGTATTTTGCCATTTGGCGATTATTGGTTCATCTGCCTTTAAAGTACAGTCATTAAAACTGCCGATAAAACCATTAAATTACAAAACACCAAAGTTAATGAACTCTGAGGTGGCCTCAATTTATTATTGTTTTATCAAAAGGATTAAAACTATCAAATTGGGGACATCGGAAAATAAGGGCACGTGATAATGTTTGGGTTTTTGGGGAATATGGTATAATTTGTAATGACAATGACTTTATTTTTAAACTCGAAAAAATTTAATTTTTGTATTTCGAATCGAACTGGTTTGAATGGAGAGATCAACGCTCCGACAATCCCAACATCGAAGCCCTACAACTCTTCATGGAAAAGCCACAATTAAAAAGGTGACTTGGTCGTTGATTTTTCTTAATCGCAGAGGGCTTTTACATGAAGGTAGTACAATTTTGTATTAGGGATTTTTTAATAATGTATTGAGAATTGAAAAAAATAGGGTTTTGCAACGGGCGACAGTTTTAGGGGGCGCCAAAATCGTAATTAATTTGTTTGATTGAAAGAAAAACTTTATTCATAAAGCGCCTGGCATTCAGCGCACGTTGTTCGCAGCACATTTGATTTTAAAACGCCCAGTTGGTTTATGAACGTATTCTAAGTCGATTTTGAACGAGTGCATAGCGTACGTCACAGGTTCTCAACGTGGTCGATAACGTCCCCTTGTGGGCGTTTGAGACTTTCAAGGGGGCAGTGGAAGACATAGAGAAAATTAGGGTGCATTGAGATGGCAGGGCGTTTTTTGGCAGGTAAAAAAACGGTCTAAAAAAGACAAAAAAACACGCTAATCACGTACTAATAAATGACAGTAACCATTATTTTTTGTTATTGTGTGTACCTACTGTAATAATTTTTATCACGTATGCGAGAATTCACATATTTCGCTAGTTCGGGAAAATTGAACTAAAAGATTCCATTACATTCAAATCTGCATTAAATTGAATGGTATATATTTTTTTTATTTTTATTAAGTTTTTATTTATTTTTTTTTTTTTATTGGCAATGTTTATTAAAAATACATATGAAGTTACAACAGTTACATAGTTACATAGTTACACAAAAGGTTAACAAAAAATAAAAAATAAAATTGCCTTTCCTCACCCATAAAGAGACAATGCTCTTGTGTTTGGTGAGGGAGTTCTAGCTCAATTAGTAAATTAATGATCGTGTAAGTTAGTAATAACGGCTATTGTAAATAATAAGAAGGTTAAAAAATCTTGTATAATTTAAAAATAACAATCCTGAAGAGTTTAAAAAAATCATAATATAAATTAAAAAATCATTATAAATGGAAGAATCATGTAAGTTAGTAACAAAAATTATTGTAATAAGTAAGTAAAGGATACGTAAGAAAGAACGCAAGATTTATACAATGGTAGACTCAGAGATTTAGAAAGTAAGAAATGAAAGAAAAAAAGAAGGAATAATGATTTATAAAATAGCAGACTTTAAGATACAAAGTAAACATATTTGGGACTTTTATAGCAGTTTCAGGTAATTTTTTAATTTGGGCTTAAATTCCTGCATATTTTCGATGGTTTTTAATTTTAATGGGAGGTTATTATAATATATTATGCCCAGATAAAGATCAAGTATACAATATATAATATTATATCTTATGTGTTTTATTATAAGAATTGAAAATATATCAGGAATACAAGAAGGAAAGAGGTAGCAACCCTGTACTTGAAATACGAAAGGATTGCTTTTTTAACTTTCTAAACAAAAAGGTGTAAAAAATAATTTAATATATTTTTAATCGAATTATTGATTCTGTGACAATTATTTTTAAATAGCCGGTTCCCGGCATGCGTTGCAATGGCATATTCAAAGAAATAAATTGTTACTCCCTTCTTCCCTCCCTCCTTTCCCGTGTGACCCCGTTCCCCTCCCGCACCCCCTTCCCCGCATATATTCAGTCCCAGTACATTCAGTTTTCAAACAGCTCGCATGTCAACTTTTACAATGTTTTTATTCAAATTTTCATTTTTCGTATATTACAAAAAATCATTTTTGTAGGTATATTATAAGAACAATCAATCAATTTTGGTGCCTAACGTAGGTACCTATTTAAAATATCTATAATTTAAAAAGCCTATCGACAATTCTTCTGCCTGCTAAATTCAATTTCATCAAACGCGCGAACTTAAAATAGTCGTTAAGTTTTCTGAAATTATCCAATTTTCTTATTTTTTCTTTCCGTAGGAACCTTTTACAAAGTTTTAGAAAACTTTAAAAAAAAGGATGAATGAAATAGGTAAAGTCGTTCTGAAGTTATGGCGTGGCCAAGGGACACAGGGATTAATTTCTGTACAATATAATATAGATAATACATACGAATAATTCTTTCAGTAATTTAACGTTATTCAAATACTCAATTAAATTTTTCAAAAACATATGATTGCGCATGAAACCTTCAGCACGGGATATCAATGTGAGGATACCATTATCTCTAGGTACCTTCTTGTAATAAAAAAGGAATACAATGAAACGTTTATTATTACTTGGCAAAACGATTTTATACATTTTTCCATTTGAAGAGAAAACTACATTAGCACCATTGTGATTTGAAACTAGATGAAACGAAAAAGCGACATCAAAAAGAGACAAACACAGCAATCCATATGATTTAGCCCAAGGGCGGATCCAGGATTTTTTTCTGGGGGGGACACAAGGGGCGGACGGGTAAAAAATCAACAATTACTGTTACAATTTACAAGTTCAAGTTTGTATAGGAAGGTTTATGAAAGTGTCAAAACAACAGAAAAATTAAACGTTTAGTAAAGACAGTTTTTAAATAAAAGTATGTATTGTGATGGAATCTCCACAGTACACAAAAATACCTTTTTTTTTACATGAAAACCGCACAAGAGTCCCAACTGCTCCCGTCTGGAGCCAGTGGGACTATGGCATCCCCAATTGTGGTATGTTGTGAGGCTGAAGATAGTGGGGAGGGGAAGGAGATAGGGAAGAGGAAGGTGGGGAAGTACCTGGCTATTCAGATCTGGTCACCAAACACGGCAGAAGCCATTTCGAGCAACGTTTCATTTCTGAATGGTGGTCTTACTACACCAGGGCGATACTGAGAGTATCTTCCACTCTGGTGCCGCAAATAATATACTATACATTATTTTAAATGAATAAATTGTGAAATACACAAATTATTCAAATAAAATTTATTTGATTCAATCCTGCAACCTTTGGAATGCTAGTCAAGCGCCTTACCGCTGCACTACGCCGGCCGTCTGGGGGGGCACGTGCCCCCGTGCCCCCGTGCCCCCGTGCCCCCGTGCCCCCGTGCCCCCGTGCCCCCGTGCCCCCGTGCCCCCGTGCCCCCGTGCCCCCGTGCCCCCGTGCCCTCCCCCCCCCCCCCCCCTAAATCCGCCCTTGATTTAGCCTGGGAGAGAATTAGATAGAACAATTGGTCTCGTCTTTGTGCGGTACTTCGTAGCCTCCCCACTTTTTTTAGTTTTATGAAGGTTTTCTTCTACCGCGTGTGAACTACACACAATTTTATTTTTACTTAATTATAATTGCTACATTAGTAGTTACATTCAATTCACAATTATTATTTGTTGTCTTCTTTCACTCCCTTTACTATTTTATGGTATTGTAGGTGTATACATATTATAATAAGAAAATAAATAAACTAAAGACTATAATAAATGACAAAAATGTCCGGTAGTATCTACTCCAGTAATTTTTTCCTCTAATTTATCAAGATCAATGACGTTTTTAAGCGCGAATGGAAATCATTACTTTACTCGGAAAACATGAAAATATAAACAAAAGATTATGCATAAAATAATGGCTTTCCAACTTAATTTCATGCTTTGAAATAATTAAAAATGTCTGATATTATTCTTTTCAGACTACTTTGTTATTGTGTAGGAATTTGTGTTATTGCCTCTGAATCATTGAATAGTTGATTTAATTTTTAATGAGTCAAGAGTTGTTACACATCAAATTTAAATACCAAGTACACACTCAGCAGTGCTCAGTATTAAAACATTCATAAAATTATATGTAATAATTAATTATAAGATATTACTAAAACCACCTCAGCCCACGCCAGACGCCAGTATACTAATTCTTTAAATTAAAAAAAAAATAATTGCAGTATTTTAAATATTACATAGTATAGAGGACGCATGTTAAAATAAAAATATAAAATAGATGAATGGTCAGTGGCTGAGTTAGCATCGCGTTTGGGTCTCACTCAGGCGTCCCGTATTCGATTCCTCGGATGACGTCCTCCATCATGACTTAAGCAACATTTTCGGCTTACTGTGGTGGTAGTAGGAGATTTTCAAATATTGTCGGGTTATTCGTAACCCGGGAATGTTTTAAATTATTTCTTTCGTAGTCCTTCTCACTGGGAGATCCTGTGCTGAGGGGGACTATGTTTTGGATAAGTTTTCAGCGACTTCTATGGTGCAACTTTATGGTTTGGGTAAGGTTTTTTGAGAAACTTCTATCACGATCATCCAATGGTATCTGATCTTTATCCATAAATGTATGTAAATTTAGGGAGGCGTCTACTAATATCTACAGGAATTCCAAAAACTGAAAAAATCGAACTAATATCTATGAGGACCAAAGTGTTGACGAATATCTACAGCTCAAACTGCTGACTAATATCTATGAGAACCAAAGTGTTGACGAATATCTACAGCTCAAACTGCTGACTAATATCTATGAGAACCAAAGTGTTGACGAATATCTACATCACTGGCAGAAGTTGGATTTGCAATTATGTATAGCATATTGGAATAACGTAATATTGCGTACGCAGTTTAAAAAACTTAATTTATGTAAGTGTGTTTGTAAAAATCCCTAATATCCATAGACATCCAAATGACTAGACAAGCAGTTACGGGTGAGGGGTCAAACCAAACCATGGAGGGGGAAGAGGGGAAAGATGACTGTGATTCGTTATACAATCAATCTGACAGTAAATAGGCATCTCGCATTACAATATCACCATTTAGTTCTTAAAAGCAAAATCTGCTTTGAATGAATAGACCTTTTTACATGCTTTTTACATACAATTGCTTGCCACGATAATAACATATTTGCTAAGGTCAAATGCTCGCCTCAAAAAGACTCGCCCCAATACACATAGCAATATTTTGTTGCCGTGTTTAGTTAAAACACTATTACAAATGTTTCATAATTTACTTACCCCTGTAACCACCGATGAGCACACTGGAGAACCGCCCACATTCGCTATGTGCACATTGATATGTAGATATATTGTATAGAATACGCTACTGTTTTGGCGTTGTATTTCGTTAAATGTATGGATGTTACCTTCTAGCTGTTCACAGCAAGAATGATGACGTCACACATTTTAGATTCAAGCGAGGCTCTATCCCCTCCCCATGGAGCGAGCCGGTTCCAAGGAGGAGCTTCAGCCGGCGCCATGTGGAGGGGGAAATAATACGTTTTTATCACTTAGGGCAGGTCCATGTATATTCATATGTCCGTGCTAATATCGGACTATTGGACACATTTAGCTGATTAGTCCAACCTACGCTCTGTATATATTAGTTCAACCTAGGCTCTGTAGATATTAGTCAACACTGGGACCGTCATAGATATTCACCCGACCTTAGCTCTGTAGCATAAATGAACTAATACCCTCTGTAGATATTAGTCAACACTCTGAAGTTCGTAGATATTAGTTCAATATATGAGCTGTAGATATTCGTCCGACATACAGACTGTAGATATAAGTATCTAGAGTCAAATTTAGTATGACCTTTAATTTATGGTCTTTATGACGCAATTCTGAGTGATCTTCAGTTGTTTTACATGTTTTGACGGTGCTGAGCCCCATCCTATTACTCCATATTCCAAGTGAGAGTGGCATAGAGCATAATATTATAGGTACTCTCTTTAGATCCCTAGTTGACAAGATGTTTCGTAATTTATTAACCAGTTGAGCGACAGACCAAATAAAAACTTTTTTCTCGGATTGCTTGCGATTTTTGGGAGCTCAGTTTGAATATTTTCCGCCCACATTAAAAAAAAATCATACCTCCGAATTTTAATATGGAGACATACAAACTGAGTGTAGTTCTATATAGCAAATGAATTTATATATCTTTTGTCGATTATCACATATTCGTAGGATTTATAAAAAAAATGTTATAAACTTCTACTTAATTACTAACAATTATGGAAAAATTTTGCCAAAATTGACAACAAAGCAATCCAAGGTATTTTATTTATTTATTGAAGAAACAAACAGTACATTATTTACAGTGGTGAAAATTTTTTACAGTTATTAAGTATATGTTTAGTTGACGATTCCAATAAATTAATATTGGGTGAAAAAGATATTCTACAAACATGGGAAAAGTATATTCATGATACATTCAAAGATATTAGACCGGATATTAATATTCCTAATGATCAATTGCATGGACCATCGATTTTAAAATCAGAAATTCTTCATGCGATAAAGACTTCAGACAATAGAAAAGCGTGCGGACCAGACGATATTCCAGTTGAGGTGTTGAAGCTCTTTAATGATGAAAATGTTGACTACCTGTTGAGGTTATTTAACTCTATATATGACACAGGGAATATACCCCAAGATTGGCTAAAATCCACCTTCGTGACATTGCCTAAAAAACAATACCCTAAGAAGTGCAGTGACTATCGATTAATAAGCCTGATGAGTCATGTCCTTAAATTATTCCTTAAAATAATACATGCCAGGATACGCAATAAGTGCGAGCAGGACTTGGATGACACTCAGTTTGGCTTCAGAAATGCGTTTGGGACGCGTGAAGCATTATTGTCTATCGACGTACTATTGCAAAAGTGTCGTGACCAAAGAAAGGAAGTCTTTGCCTGTTTTATTGACTACGAAAAGGCATTTGACAGGGTAAAACATGCTGACCTAATGAAAATGCTTGCGGGTTGTAACGTTGACACCAAAGACCAGAATTTCACTAAAAACCTGTATTGGTTCCAAACAGCAGAAATAAGACATGGGAATGAGAGATCTAATGCAATTGCCATTCAGCGTGGAGTACGACAAGGCTGTATCCTGTCGCCACTATTGTTTAATCTCTATTCCAACTATGTCTTTAAAAGAGCCCTAAGTAATACTGATAAGGGTCTGAAGATCAACGGAGTTGTCATTAATAACATAAGATACGCAGATGATACTGTATTACTAGCTGACTGTATCGATGACCTCCAAGACCTATTAAATCTTGTTAATAATGCTGGTGAGCAACTGGGCCTAACAATCAACGTCAATAAAACTAAATGGATGACATTTGGACGACTAGATCACTCTGAATCAGTGATACTGTTAAATGGTTGCAATGTCGAAAAGGTGGAAAGATTTAGATACCTCGGCAGTATTCTCACGGAGACTCTTGACCCAGATGTGGAGGTTAGATGCAGAATTGAAGCAGCAAGAACTGCGTTCATTAAAATGAAATCCCTCTTCTGCAATGACAATATCAGCTTAAAACTAAGGCAGAGAATGCTAAAATGTTATGTGTGGTCGGTCTTGCTCTATGGATGTGAAACATGGACCTTGAAAGTAAATACCATGAACAGGTTAGAGGCTTTTGAAATGTGGTTTCACCGGAGAATGCTCAAGGTCCCATGGACCGACATGATCACCAACACAGAAATTCTCAGGCGGGCTAGAGCAGATAGAGAACTGCTTACATTAATAAAAATCAGGAAAATTTCATATCTGGGTCATATACTTCGAGGGGAGAAGTATCACTTGCTCCATTTGAAATTGAAAGGCAAGATAGAGGGTCGCCGAGGGCCTGGTAGGAGACAAATGTCTTGGCTGCGTAACATACGAGAGTGGACCGGCATTAGAAGTGTGGAGGAGCTATTCCGGGCAGCGCAAGACAGAGAGACATTCTCAAGAATGATCGCCAACGTCGGGGGGACCTGATACGGCACGCAAAGAAGAAGATTAAGTATATTTCAAGGTGGGTACCCATGATATGTTTCATTGAAGTATCTTATTTATATTAAGTGATTACCGGGTGATGTGCGTAATGGGTAAGGGTGTGTGTGTGTGTGTGAGTACGTCTGTAGATGTGAGAAGTGGTGATGTATGTATGTATGTATGCGCCTTGAACAATTTACTTTATTGACATGAGGCTCTTTTTAAATTTGGGAAGTGAATCGGAGAAAATGTCGATGTTAGAATTTAGACAAACATTATTGAATATATGAAGAGCACGGTTAGTTGGCGAATTATTTGCTGCATTTGTTTTATAATTATGCAAGTGGAATAATTCTGTATGACGTGTACGTCTTAAGGGTATGTTAAAATTAATTAGGGAAAGAAGTTCGGTAGAGTCGATGTTATTATTTAAAATTAGCTTTTTTCCCGCGGCTTCGCTCGCATGGTATTAGGGGATTTCCACTCAGCTTCCTCCACTTTCCCTCTCCCCACTCCACTCCCCCATCAATCCCTTGCCCCCTCCACCCACCCTTCCCCCCACTCCACTCCCCCATAAACCCCCCCTCCCCCTCCACCCACCCCTTCCCACACTCCTCCACCCTCCACCTTCCCACTCCCCCCACCACACATCCATCAACCCCCCACCCCACACCCTCCCCACTCCACATCCCCCCACCATCCTCCACCCCTCCCCCTTCCCTTCCTTCCCTCCCCCCTCTTCCACCTCACTCCGCCTCCTCCAACTTCCCTCTCCCCCCACCCTCCTCCCACTCCCCTTCCCCTTTCCCCTCCACCAACACACTCTTAACACCCCCTCCCCACTCCCCCCACTCACCTCTCGCATTCCACACATTCATTCCCGATACATTCAGTTTTCAAACTGCTCGCATGCAACCTATTATAATTTCTTATGCAAATTTCATAATGCCAGAACTCTACGGTAGTTTTATACGAAAAAACGAACAAAAAAAATTATCCAATTTGGTTCAGTCGTTCGGGTTTATACATTACATTTTTTTTATTTTTTTTTTTTTTATTTTTATTTATTTATTTTTTTTTTTACAGTGAATACCGCACAAGAATCTCAACTGCTCCCGTCTGGAGCCAGTGAGACTATGGCATCCCCAATTGGGGTATGTTGTGAGGCTGAAGGTAGTGGGGAGGGGAAGGAGGTGGGGAAGAGGAAGGTTGGGAAGTACCTGGCTATTCAGATCTGGTCACTAAACACGGCTAAAGCCATTTTCAAGCAACGTTTCAATTCTGAATGGTGGTCTTACACCAGGGCGATACTGATAGTATCTTCCACTCTGGAACATGCCGCAAATATACTATTGATACGAGCATGAAGAGTGACCCAAAACCCCGTCACTAAAAAATAAACGCAAAAGGGAATCAGTCACGGCTCGAATCGAGCTACCCAGTTTAGTCTAGGTACTTTCGTACGGTGGTTACACAAATCCATTTTTTTTAAACGCACCAGAATTCGAATTGAATTGTTTTGTTTCATTTTTCTTTTTTTGACAGATAGGAGTTTTTTTTTTTTAGAAGCGTCATGGGAGACTGTAAAAAAAAACATTAACTGATATTCTGTGAACTTGTAAAATAAACTATCGTACCGAGATACTTGTATTTTGTTTCTGAGCCCACTAAATTGATACTCGACCCTATCAATTGGCGCCCAACGTGTTTGTCAGATCAATGAGTTTTAACGAATAAATTCAAAGACAAGAGAGGCAACAAACCGAACAAAAGTGGGCTCAAAACACTGAAAATGCCACAAACACGTAGCACAACAGCGGGCAACGCTACCACAGTGGAGAATGAGGATAACAGTCCTCTAGCTCAATCCTCAGCGGATGTACCAAATGGAGAAACCTTCACGACAGACACCCAGACGACAAGAATCCTTGAAATTTTAGCAACAAAACTCACTAACATAGCCGTGTGTCAAAGGGAGCCTCGCCTGGAGGCAATATTTTCTGGGAGACTGGAAGAATTTCCACAACTTTTCCTGGAACGGTGCGAAGAGTATTTCCAAATAGCTAACACCTACGAGGAAAACAAAACGAGGGTGGCAACGGCTCAGCTCCGGGACAAAGCGAAGGACTGGGCGAATACTTATAAACACCCAGAATGGTCAATTTTTAAAAGATTTTTCCTTCGGGAATACGAGGGACCAGAAGTGGAACTCCGACTTCAAAACCAGATCTACCATAAAACACAAGAGAACACGGAATCCTTGGCAGAGTTTATTGCTAATAAACAAAGAATGTTTGCACGACTTCACCCGGCAAAACAATTATCGGAGTTAGATGTATTCGTGCCTGCGTTTTGTAATAGCCAAATGTTACCCCAGTACATACACATATATGCCACCACCATGGAAGAGTGGATGAACCAGGCCATGAGGTTTGAAAATTCTAAAGGCAGATATAAGATCCTAGGCCAACGCCAAACAAGAAGCAATTTATCTCCTCGCCGGTCAGCTCAACAATATTTTCCGCATCACCGTTCACCTCAGCGCAGTTCACCTCAGCGTCAATCACCGCCACGCCGTTCACCGAATCGCCAATCGCCATACCGCCATCCCCCGGCCCAGCGATCCCCAGCTCTACAAAATAGAAGAGATAGAAACTCGGGAAACCGGTACCGCCCGGGAGCTCGTTACTAAAACGGCAACCCGGGCAAAGAAGGAAGAAACCGAAACAAACCGCAGAGTGCCACACGGCAATAGCAGGTTCCTTCCTTCCAAGGGTGAGAGTCACCATAGAGGGGCAAACCTATCAGGCATTGGTAGACTCTGCATCTTCACACTCTATAATAAGAATGGGCATCGCCCAAAGTACCAAATTACAACAATCCTCGATTCCATGCCTCAAGTTGGCGAACAAAAGAAACGTGATGCGAATAAAGGGTATGATATCGATAAAATTCGACATCCAGAATACAACACGGGAATGGAACTTCCTCGTGGGAGAGAACCTAAGGGAGGAAATCATTTTAGGACGCGATTGGCTGTCCAAAGAGGAAGCTTCAATAGACTTCATGCGGAACTGTTTAAATTTCGGAAGCTCAATCAGGACATCCACCCACTTTGTGCCCGTTCGCCAGGGACAAAATAGTAACGATGTCCATGGGCCACTATTAGATCGAGTCCCAGAACAGGAGAAAAAAGGATTCACGGATCTATTATCCGAATATAGAGAAGTATTTTCCCCCTTGACAGGCACAGCAAAAGTACCACCGCACAGAATCCACCTGAACACCGACAGACCAATCTGCGTTCCACCACATCGCCTTTCGGACGAGAAGAAAAAGGATTTATACAAACAACTGGAAGGGATGCTAGCGGATGGAGTAGTAGAATCCAGCAGATCCCCATACAGTTTCCCAGTAGTAATGGTGGCCAAAAAGGGAAAAGAAGGGCGACGATTCTGCATAGACTACAGAAAGTTGAATCAAGCAACAATAACTGAACCCTCCCCACTGCCAATAATCCACGAAACACTTAAAGACCTGAGCACAGCCAAGGTATTCACAGTACTGGACCTTAAAAGCGGGTACTGGCAAGTGCCGATGGCACCAGAAGACAGAGAAAAGACTGCCTTTACCACACCAGATGGGGGCAGTTACCAGTTCCGAGTAATGCCATTCGGGTTAAAAGGTGCACCCAAGACATTTCAAAGAACTATGAGCCAGCAAGTATTAGCCGGGTTCCTTAGAAAATTTGCCATGGCCTATCTGGATGATATCGTCGTATATTCCGAAAACTTAAAAGACCACTTACGACACCTCCGCCTCATCCTAGAACGATTGGCAGAGTTTGGGTTAAAATGCTCTCCAGAAAAATGTATCATCGCCACAGATGAAATCACATACTTGGGACACACAGTCAGTGCCACGGGCAACACTCCCCAGAGGCCACACGAAGAAGCCATTAAAAATACACCATCACCTCAAACAAGAAAAGAACTTCGCAGTTTTCTAGGAGTGTGCAACTGGTTGAGGGAATACATACCAAACTTTGCCGAAATGTCAGCACCCCTAACAAATCTTACCAGAAATAAGATAAAATTCCAATGGACCGGAGAAGCCGAAGAAGCCATGCAGCAAATAAAAAATGCAATGGCGGGGCCGCTGGAACTCAAGAGACCTGATTTTAGTAGGGAATTCGTGCTACAAACGGACGCAAGTAAATTAGGAGCCGCAGCAGTACTCTTCCATAAAAATGAAGATGGTTCACGAGATGTGATATCATACTCGAGCACCCGGTTCTCACCAGCTGAAGAAAGGTACCATAGCAATGAACAGGAAGCACTGGCAGCAATATGGGCTATTAAGAAATACCGGCCTTACCTAGAAGGGAGGCACTTTAAGCTCATCACAGACAACCGAGCTCTAACATGGCTAAACGAGGCAAAGAACGAAAGAGCCAAACTCACAAGATGGGCCCTACTCCTACAAGACCACGACTTTACTGTAGAGCACTGTCCGGGGAAAGCTAATGAGCTCGCCGACGCGCTGTCTAGAAACCCAGGACCAACGCAAATGATACTCGAAACGGTTACCGGAAACACCCGAGAAAGCTATCCGGAAGTCGGCGGAGATAACGGCATAAACCAAATAGACTCAGAAGAGGAGGAAGAGCAACAAACCCTAGCAAGTGCGGTAAAATCAGGACAACCGACAGATCGGGAAACACGGAAAAGAATAGATCGATGGAACACTCTAAACGACAGAGAAATCCTAAACAATGCCATCGATATAAATCACTACACAAGGTATAACGTCCACCAAGGAATACTTTGGAAAAGAGACGAAGGAAAGATGGACCGGCTGTTCGTCCCTCGAAGCACAATTCCAAGAGTTCTGGAAGAATACCACAACTCGGACACCGCAAACCACCCGGGAGCAGCAGAAACAACGAGAGCAATATCAGCACATTACTTCTGGCCAGGAATGAACGAAGAGATCCGCAGACTGGTACGCCAGTGCATGACATGTGCCACATCAAAACGTGGCCCAAATAGACCCGCGGCTCCTCAAGGAGGCACGAAACCAAATAGACCATTTGAAGTGGTCGCCGCCGACGTCATGGGACCGTACCCAAGAACCCTGCATGGAAACAAATTTATTCTTGTAGTAACAGACTTATTCACAAGATGGGTAGAAGCATTTCCGATTAAGTCTAGTATAGCAAAGACCATAATCCACCAGTTAGAAACTGAAGTATTTCCAAGGTACGGCTACCCGAAACGCATTCTCACGGATAACGGGCGACAGTTCATCCACCGCCAATGGTTAGCCGCAATAGAAAGATGGCAATGTAATCATTGGACAACAGCTATATACCACCCACGCTCAAACCCCACGGAAAGGAGAAACCAGGAAATCAAAAAAGGCTTGAGAATTCTCCTCAGAGATTCACCTCACAACAAATGGGATGAGAAACTGCCGGGAGTAATAATGACGACCCGCAACAGAAAGAACGAAGCGACAGGCGTATCACCCAGTCAAGCACTACTGGGATACGATATACCGCGACCAGGAGAGTGGCAAGCTTTCCCAGAAAACGCGAACGAGGCAATCGTTTTACCCCATCAGCGAGAACCAGCAGATGAGGAAATAAGAAGGAATCAAGCAGCGTACCAAGAGAGGTACGCCCCAGCGGTGGAAGCCTTACTTAGATACCAACAAGGAGAAGAGGTGTTAGTAAAGGAACACCAATTATCTGGGTCTCCAGAAGGAAATTTCGCAGGGTTTGCACCTAAATGGAGTGGACCTCACAAAATCCTCATGAAAAGTGGAAGAGGTAATATATACTGGGTAGACAAAAGAGGTAGACCCACTAAAATCCACGCAGATGAGTTAAAAAGGGTACCAACAATCCAAGAAGTCCGGGTGGAGGATCAAGATAACGAGGTTTTGACTCAAGAAGACCGGGTGGATTGATACGAGCATGAAGAGTGACCCAAAACCCCGTCACTAAAAAATAAACGCAAAAGGGAATCAGTCACGGCTCGAATCGAGCTACCCAGTTTAGTCTAGGTACTTTCGTACGGTGGTTACACAAATCCATTTTTTTTAAACGCACCAGAATTCGAATTGAATTGTTTTGTTTCATTTTTCTTTTTTTGACAGATAGGAGTTTTTTTTTTTTAGAAGCGTCATGGGAGACTGTAAAAAAAAACATTAACTGATATTCTGTGAACTTGTAAAATAAACTATCGTACCGAGATACTTGTATTTTGTTTCTGAGCCCACTAAATTGATACTCGACCCTATCACTATATATTGTTTTAAATTAATTAATTGTGAAATAACACAAATTAATCAAATAAAATTTATTTGCGCATGCCGGGTTCGAACCCGCGACCTCCGGATTGTGAGTCAAGAGTCTTACCCACTGTACTACGGAGGTCGTCAAAAATTGAAACATATAACAAGATTACGAATTTTACAACATAATATATACATCAACATTTTAATCACTCTCCTAATAAAGCAGCTGCTTGTGTTTAGGAGAGGACAACTATAAAAAAATTACATTTGTTTAAATTAAAACAAAAAATATTAGTAATTTAACAAAAAACATTAGTGATTTTATGAGAAGATACCTTAGAATCATAGTTCCATGGAAGACACAGATAAAATTAATAAATTAAAGGTTAGTTAATAAATGATTTGAAGTATTGATAAGGCAAAAAATATTTCTAAATATTCAATACATATTTCTAAATATAATATACTCGTACAATAAGTTAAGTTATGAGGTGGTACTAGAATATTTTAATTTAATTTTTTTTAAATATTTTTCGTAGCTTTCTTCCGATCGTATATCAAGGGGTAATTTATTAAATAATTTTATACCCTTGAATGTATAGTGATGCTGTGCTGTTGTGGTTCGCACAAGTGGCACGGAAAATCCTCCAACAGATATTATTCTTTTGCTTATATTTAATTGTAGTAAATTATTTTTACTAAAGAAATCTTTATGTATTTGTAATAGTGCAATTTTGTCATAAATTTTTGCAAGTGGGGGACCGGGAAATCTTGAAAAACATTTATAGTTGGATAGTAATAGGGCTTTTTTAGGATGATTTTTTAAATATTTTTTGAATTGTTTCCAATGGGAGAAGGGTTGCTTTGTATGCACCCCCCCAAGCCACGATTCCATATTGTAATACAGAGTGCGCAATATATAAATTATTATTATTATTAAAAATAATAAATATCTTTTAGTATTTTTAATGATACAGTATTTCTTAATCTAAAAAATATATAGATCAGTTTTCTCATTCTGTCTACTGTGGAATTTATTTGACTTTTCCATTTGATGTTATTATCGATAATTATTCCAAGATATTTTATTTTTTCTTTACTACTAATGTATATACAGTTTGAGTTACAGGGTGCGATTCTAAGGAGGCAATTTCTTTCGTGAATTTTTATGTTTAGATTTTTATTTGAGATATTCCCTGTTAGACTACAAGGTATAAAATGGATTTCTCGACATTTAGTGTCAATAAGTTTTCGTCAAACCATACTTTTACGATATTTATTGCATTATTAGCTAATATTTCGACCTCATTCCAAGAGTTTCCTTTAATAGTTATCACTGTATCATCTGCGTATGATATAATGTTTCCAATGATTGGGAGTTCAAAAAGTTCATTTACATATAATATGAATAGTAAAGGTCCTAAAACAGTTCCTTGTGGAATTCCAAAATCTATATTTTCTATTTCACTTTACCTGTTGAGTTCTTTGATAGAGATAGCTTTTTGCATACATACATACATTTCGGTGATTCATTTTTAGAGATAGTTATTATGTACGAATTATTATTCTTCTACTTATATTCTACCAAAAAATCCAGTACGGCAGTTTTATACTTAAAAAATGCGATACCTGTCTATCCAATTAAAACAATAATTGTTATATGATGTCAAAATTTTAGAATGACATTTTGCAAAACAAAGATTCTTAAATAAAAATTCTACTTTAGAAAATATTTAAATTAGCGAATTTATTTGACGTACCTACTTCCTTAATAATTTGAATCGGTTAAAGAATTATAGATATCTTACTAATCGTGCCACCTATTGCAATTTTTTCATACAAATTTCGTAATGCCAGAGCTCTGAGCTATAGCCTATATGTTTATATGTTTATATTTTTGTAAAGTTTAATTACAATCCATTTAGCAATGTAGGAATTAGTATTTTATACAAATTTGAATTTTAACATCATAGAGATGTCCATAGTAACCTAATTTTAAAAAAAAACATCGTTTCCAAGGCGACAATTGACGTTTGCAATAAATCTATTTTGTTGGCGACAGAAAACGTATAATAAATAATTTTATAACGCCAGAGATTATTCATAACGCCAGAGCTTACCAATATATATAGCCTATAGATCTCGCAAATAATGTAGCTTTCTATTAGTGGAAGAATTTTTAAAATCTATTCAGTAGTTTTAGCGTGAAAGAGTAACAAACATACATCCATACAAACTTTCACCTTTATAATATTAGTAGGATTCTATGTATAAATGTTAAATCAGCTATTGCTCGCCTTTGTTGCAAAGTTTGAAATGTGCGTTCAAAGTTATTGTTGAATTTATAGGTAAGATATTTTATGAATTTGTGTTGAATGTTTTCAATGTTATTAATATACAGTTTGTACTGAGGGTTCAAAATTGGCGAGGCATATTCCAGTGTACTTCTGACTAATGCAAAATATAACATTACTACTGTACGCGAATTACTGAATACTTTACTGATACGAAAAACAAAACCAAGCATTTTATACGACCTGTTAATGATTGAGTCGATGTGCTTATTAAATATAAGTTTGCTATCAAGGTAAACCCCAAGATCTTTACATTCCTTTTTAGAGATGACAGGTTCATTGTGGAGTGAATAAGTGTACTTAATTATATGTTTATTTCTGGTGAATGTCATAGTGTGACATTTGGAAATATTGATATCTAAGCAGTTAACTTTGCAATACTTGCAAAGCCTATCCAGGTCACTTTGTAATGCTTCACAGTCAGAGGGAGAATGCACCACTTTGAATATTTTCATGTCATCAGCGTAAAGTAAATATTCGGAATTTTGAAAGCATGATCCAATCTCATTTATATAAATGTTGAACAAGAGCGGGCCTAGGTGGGAACCTTGCGGAACACCAGATATTACCTCTATAGATTTTGAGTAGACGCCGTTGATTAATATAACCTGATTGCGGTTACGAATGTAAGATTTTATCCATCTAAACAGGTCGCCATGTATACCAAGTAGGATGAGTTTTTTCAAAAGAATTGACTGAATTACGCAGTCAAAGGCTTTAGAGAAGTCTGTATACATAGCATCGACTTGCTCCTTATCGTCCACCTTGCTGTGCGAGAAGTTAATGAAAAGAGCGAGGTTGGATGTTGTAGACCTACCTTTCATAAATCCGTGCTGATTCGGCGAAATGATTGTCGAAATAGTAGAGTACAGTTGATCAAAAACAATTTTTTCAAGAACTTTGCTTAGAATAGGAAGTTGAGAAATCGGACGGTAATTTTTAACATCATACTTATCACCACTCTTAAAGATTGGTGTGATAACGGCTGATTTCCATTTGAGAGGAAACGATCCTTCTGTCGGCGATTTTTTGTAGATGGCGCAAACCGGAACGCAGATATATTTACTGCAGTTGCGTATAAAAATCCCGGGCAGCCTGTCTATAGTGTCTATTCCTGGTCCTTTTTTAATATCTATGCTTGAGAGATATTTAAAAGTGATTTCTTCATTTATTCTGATGAGGATATTAATGTATTGTTAAGAGGATCTACCATATTATTAACACCAGGAGTTGGAATATCATTTGTAAAGACCGTTGAGAAGAGTTCAGCAAAAGGGTCCGTAACTTCTTTGCTGTCGTGTGCCGTTTTGGAATGATACGTCATGTGTTCGGGTATAGTGGGAGATTTTCTTTGTGTCTTAACATAACACCATATTTTTTAACATTATTTTGAATGTCAGATTCTAATCGGGCAATATAGGCTCTATGAGTAAGACTAGAAATCTTCTTCTGTCTTTTGCGGAGTAATGAGAAAGATTGATAATCCAATGGATTCTTGTAGCGTTTCCAGATACGAAAAAACTTTAATTTTTCTTTTGTTATATTAATTAAAGCCGCCGAATACCATGATGGAAATTTAGTTGATCTGGTTACTTTCTTTGGAACCATGTCATCTATTAGGGCATCAATGATTCTATAAAAATGTTTTACCGCAGTGTCAACGTCTTGCGCATTCAATACAAGAGACCAATCATTATTTCTGAGAGCATCATTGACAACTTCATAGTTAACTTTATTAAACAATTTGATTATTGCGGTTTTGGGGCGACAGTAGTGAGGGGAATATTAAGTTCAACTATGATTGATTTATGATGTACGTCTTCGATTACCAATGGAGAATCGACAGCGGAGACATTGACTGTAGTGTTACAAAACACAAGATCTAAAATTCGTCCGTGAGAATTATAAATTGCATTATACTTTGTTAAATTCGAGAACGAAAGACAACTAAGGAGGGTAGAAGCACAGAGGTCGGTACTACGTGGCTGACACGTAGAGTTCCAGCTCACGTATGGCATATTGTAATCGCCTATTATTAGAAAAATGTCATTTGGATATTCAGTAGTTAAATCAGATATGGCAGTTGTATGACTATTGATGATAGAGAAACGCTGCACATTGGATAACTTAGGACTAACCCCCGGTAAGTAAGAGCAACAAATATGAATATTAGAGATGCGATGTTTCGAATGTCTTAATAGATGAGATCCATATATCCTCGGCTTCTGAAGTCCACGATTTTTGTGATCGAACTTTAAAATCTTTTTTTATACCTATAGCAACGCCTCCCCCTTTAGTTTTACTTGTTTTTTTTTTTTTTTTACATTAACTCCACACAGGAGGCCCTGAGGAAAATAATTTCCCTCAGAGCCTATGTCATCTGGGATGCTGTGTGGAGGGTCTTTTTGAGGAGAGGAAGGAATGAACATTGGTCTTGAAGAGACCCATGTTGTAGGAAGGAGGAAACACAGAGGCCGGCAAATCATTCCACAGCCGAGCTGTTGAACACAAGAACGAGTCGAAGAAACGACCCGTTCTCATGTGACAAATGTCAACTGTGTACAAATGTTGGGCACGCGTTTGGCGTGTTTCCCGACTATGCACCGGTGCCGAAGGGATCAATGATGCTAGTTCCTCGGAGCATCTTCCATTGTAATACCGGTAGAACAAGGATAGCATTCCCACCCGACGCCTGTGCTCTAAAGATTGCAATCCGTCTGTTAAGATGGGAGAATCCATCAAACGGACCGCCCGTTCTGCACAGAGTCGAGGGTATTTTTCAGGTATTTTGGAGCTCCAGACCAGAGGTGGCTGCCAAATTCAACCATGGGGCGCACTTGCGATTTGTACAGGGTTAGCAGTTGTGTACTATTAAAGTATCTGCGGGCCCTGTACAGTACGCCCAGTTTTTGGGAGGCTAACTTTACTCTGGCTTCGATGGAGCCCCCATACCTGAGCTGGTCACTTAGGGTTACACCAAGCATATCAATGGAGGGCCTGTTCGGAAGATTGCTTCCGTTGAAAGAGACTAGATTTTCATCGCGATCCCTTTTAGACGTAATCAGACAAGATTGGGTCTTTGAAACATTAAATTCAACGAGATTATTTTTACCCCAAGAGAAAACACTCTCGAGGTAACCGTCCATTCTTTGCTTCAAAGCCTTACGAGCTGTTGGAGTTTGTGAGCCCTTTGGGGGCTTGTCAAACAAAAAGCTATCATGAACTGTACTGTCATCCGCGTAACAGTGAATTGGTGCACATGACAAAAGGTCGTTGATGTGCAACAAAAACAGAGTTGGAGACAGAACCGATCCCTGCGGGACGCCAGCATTTATCGAGTGAGAGGAAGAGGTGAAACCATCGACTACCGTCTGAATCGACCTCTCCCTCAAGAAGTCAGCAATCCACGTACACAAGGATGCGGGAAGTCCGTAAGAATGCAGTTTGTTGACAAGTCCTCGGTGCCAAACCCGGTCAAAGGCCTTGGATATGTCCAGTGCAACCGTTTGGGTCTCACCGAAACGTTCCAGGCATCGCCCCCAAACATGCGTCACATACGCGAGAAGATCACCGCACGAGCGGTTCCGCCGGAATCCGTATTGACGGTCGTTAATAATTTTGTTCTTCTCGAGGTATGTGAGCAGTTTGTCGTTGATCACACGTTCCCTCACCTTAGACAGAACTGATGTGATCGCTATGGGGCGGTAGTTGGTCGGGTTGGAGCGGTCACCCTTCTTTGGAATAGGATGGATAACCGCTTTTTTCCAACCAGAGGGCACAGAGCCAGTCTTCAGGGACAGTTTAAAAAGCTTCGTCAAAATTGGAGCTATTTCTGCAGCGCACCTTTGCAGTACCAGGGCAGGTATTCCGTCAGGCCCACTAGCTTTATTAACATCAAGCCCTCGTAAAACATGGAGTACTTCCCGATGCCGGAGAGAGTAGTATCTCTGTCATTTCTGTAAACAAACAACTCATCATCGGATATGCTGTCAACTAACCATGTCTCGCTAATTAAGATTAAGTCGAATTCGTTAATCAGGACATTTTGATAAAATTCTTTGGTTTTGGATCGAAGACCTCGTGCATTTTGATAAAAAAAATTACTATAGAGTCATGCATTGTGTGAGTGCAAAATTATTATCCAGTTTCGATTTGAAATAAATATAATAATTAGTAAAAATAGCATTAGTCGAAATGAGGATATTATGATATTTACTCATCAGCCTAAAGTCCACTGGGGTGAGCTTATTTATCAATTTGTTCAGACATGAATGTATGTGTTTGTAGTGTATTGAGTGAGTCGAATTGTGTGTATGTAAAGTTGAGTAGAATAATGGTACTTGGAAATCTAAAATATAATAAAATTTAAAACAAATTTCTATTTTAAATTGTTCAATAGGGTTTGACCTGAGACAAGGAAAGCAGGAGAGGTAACATTCTTTCTTATACATATAAATTTTTGAGTTTCGCACCCATAAAAAATCATAATTGTTTAAGTTTTTGAAGTCTTTAGCTGACCTCAACAGTGATTTGTTTTTTCTGGTAAGGTGATCATTTATATAAAGTTTACCTCCTGCAACACCTAGGCTCTTACAGTCAACCCCCTTCTTCTTTATAATGCCATATTGTGGTAAAAAGCGCTCCAGTTGATAAAGAAGTATGTATATGAGTTTTTTTTTTACATTTTTAATCTTACTATAATATTCTACTTAAATAAAACATTTTAGAATGTTTTAAATAAATAGATTCATTGTCCTGGCGTGGGTCGAGGTGGAAATGGTTGGTCTCGCAACGTTCCTCTATTCGGAAAAAAGATAACACTTCAGATGTTATTAATTTGTATTATATATTCAGCAATGTCAAAAACAAATACTTATGCTGGTATATTACATACGTAGGTACCGTTAGATTATTACAACACTTTGGGAATATGTTAGATATGTAAATGGAATAAGTTAGACTCTCTAAATTTTGTCAAGAGATTTTTATTATATCGTATGGGAAAACTGAATTCAGACGTCAGTACAAAAAAGGCCTGCGTCTTTTTCTTGTTTATGGCAGGCGGTTACCTAAATGAAGCTTCTTGCTCAATTTGGGAGGCGGCTGGCAGATATAGATACCGCAGCCCCTGGAACCATTTATTAGATAAGGATAACCAATACCTGGTCACGCCAAGTGGAAAGCTATGTTTGGTGACTTAACAGGGGTTCATGGGATGAGGTTTGTCTAGGTATCTGCCCACCTACTGCGTGGCGGGAGGCTAAAGAAATGCCCTCCATACGGCATCCCCAAAGAGGGCTTATACCCTGAGAGTAATTATTTTTCTCGTTTTTCTTATTTGCCTCCTATGTGGCATTCATAGCTTGACCCTCTCTCCTCACCCAAACTGCGCATGTGGTGATACTAACCAAGACGCCAAGCACATTCTGTGGCACTGCGAGTTGATGAAGGAAGCACGAGAGGAAATGTTGGATGGTTTGCGCGGAATAACAAGACCAGCGTGGAATGCTGACCTTGTGTCGAACAAAGAGAATTTCGAATGCTTGAAAAAGTTTGTCAAGTCCTGGGTAGAGAGATGGCCTGTACTTAGAGTCGCCGACCTAGACTAAATTCATCCTTGTTTCAGGTGCTACACGTATTGCTCCCGTCTTCTTCGGTCCTCCTCTATTACTCTTTATTTAGTGAATATGCTTTGAACTATCTATAATATAACTTATGTGACCTATAAATTACTGATTATGTTTGACTATTTTTTTTTTCTTCTCTGGTCTCTGCTAACAATAATTTATGTTTTTACCTCGATAGGTCATCTTGGTGAGCGATGGTAGTAATGACAGTATCGCTTGATACATTATCACTCTGTACTGATTCTGAAATTATGTTTTACATGTATAAATGCTCTTATTATTTTCTATTTTTCTTGATTAGTTTTGGTTTCCATTCTTTGGTGGCGCAACTGAACTGTGCATGTTATGTATCGTCATTCCCCCATAGAAAGGGGGTGGGATAGACCCTGTCCATGCACATTGCCAGGCGAACATACAACAGAGCGGTCTTCCCGCGATCCGCCCGCGCCTCCCCCATCGACATGCGTTGGCCTGAGGCGTAACCGTGCGGTCTCGATGTCCTTCCGTCCCCCCTCCGGTAACCCGACGCTCATCTTTCCTCAAGGTCTTCAAAAACTTCCCCTTCTCTCCCAAGTACATTTCTTCGAGGCAAAATCGGGGAACCGGCTAAAGGACGCGGACTTCGAGCATCGTCTGCGGTTGGGCCGATAGCTATACGCATTCTCATTGGGACTGCCCGGTGGTCTATGGAATACTTTCTCTGGCTTTTTTTTTAAATATATTTTATTTTATTTCCGCTACTATAGTAATTACTTACATTATAACATAATCATATAACTGTTTTTTCCTCATTCCTTATTTTATTCACAGAAGGTTTCTTCGACTGGTCATAGCCGTTATTTTTATTTTTCTTTTTCTTTTACTAACACTATTATCTCTTTTTGATGTTACCTATTTCAGAAGAATTATTCCACGGGCTGCTACTTCTATTTATCTTTTGTATAATGTTAATGTAAGTACTTGCATACTGCTTACTAACCCCGTATGCATGGACATTGGAGGGTCTAGAGTCGTTCAAATAAATGTAGCTTCGTTCAAAAAAAAAGTAGAGTCTTGACGTGTGCGGTGAAGGAGGAAACCATATGTTTCCTTATAACGCCGTTGGGAAAGTGGTGGGTCCCCTCCAATGCCTCCTATGTGGAGCTAATGTAAAAAAATGTCTCGAGACAGTGGGGCTATGGTAGGAGCGACTATGGCACCAGTGGCGCACTAAGCTCGTCAGAGGCCCGGGACGGCAAAGCTGAATGAGCCCCCCCCCCCCCCCCCCTTAGTTTAAGTTGGTTTAAGTTGGTGTAATTTTACGATATTTTATTCAGTTCACACGGGCCTCTGTTCCTGGGGGGGGGGCCTCCAAACGCCTCCGTGTTCCCTTGATCAAATCCTAAACAAGGCTTTAAGGCACCCGGGCGCTGTAATTTATTTTAATTTTAAATTAATTTTCTGAAAGAAGCCTTTGTTAAAAATACTATCACCATTTTTTGGGAAAATTTGTAAAATTGACGGAGATACAGCATTTTAAATGAAACCGTTTTAAACTTTGAACGCATTTTTCTTGAAACTACGTTTTTCAACCTGGTTGACAACATATTAGAAAAACTATACATACATATTATTATAAATACCTATATATATATATTTTTATGAACGATGAAAATTTTTCATAAAAAATCGAAAATAAAATTATGGTCCTCCATTTTTTAAATTTTTTTAGATATCGAAATTCCCCTAGATGGTGCAGACACTGGATTTTCGAACAGTTTAATAATTGATGCATGCAATTCCGATGCATAGTTTGTTTAATATGTTGTCAACCAGCCGAGCGATTCTATATCTTTTGTGAGATCGTTATCGATTTTTAGAGTGATTTTTACATATTTACTATCACATATTTTAGTTTAGATCGTTTTAAACATGAATTCCTGCAAGTATATATGATTATTTATTCATTTAATGTATGTTGTACATAGAAAAAGCAAATGAATCACACAAATCTGACAGGAGATCACATCCGTTATCTCGATATCGATCCCACAAAAGATATAGAATCGCTCGGCAGGTTGAAAAACGTGTTAAAAAAGTTTCGAGAAAAACGCATTAAAATTTTTGCTGAAGGATAATTCTTACAAACTGTTTCACATAAAATGCTTTATCTCCAACAAATTAATTATTTTTTCGAAGTTCTTTAAAACATTTGGTGAGAGCACTTTTAACAGGTGCATGTTTCGAAAATGAAATTTAAAAAATTACAAAAATAAATATTTACAGTATCCTGGTGCCTTTGTTTAGGAATTCCCGGGGCCCCCCAGGACCAGGGGCCCGGGGTGGGCCGCCCCCCTTAGTCCGTAACTGTATGGCACTCCTAGTTGGGTACTGTGAGGTATTGTGTGGGTGAGGAGATGAGGAAGAGCAAGATGATTATTCACTAAACATGTTTGAAGCCATTTCAAGTAAAGTTTCGGTTTTAAATAGTGGTCTTTCAACAAGGCTATACCGAAAGCAGGAATCTACCACTATGGAATATTATTATTAATTAATAAATTGCGATATAACCAAAATTAAACAAATAAATTTTCTTGCACACGTCTGGATTTGAACCCGGAATTTTATAATTTTTCATAATTTAATTTAATTCAAAACTTCATAGATCACAATGTAAATGACACACGGAGCTGAAAACAGTTCTTTAACCTAGAAACTTGACTCTGAAGAGTTGTATAAATTTCATGACGCCAGTTCTCTCCGTTCGAGAGTATTTGCTGCTTTATACAAGCAAAAATGTTTTAGTTTTGAGATATCTGACGTGGAATGGTCGTAGGTGAGTGTTTTTGCATTAGCTCCACACAGGAGGCCCTGAGGAAAATGATTTCCCTCGGGGCCTATGTCATGTGAAGAGGAAGTGCTGGGAAGTAAATACGTATGAGGGATGGGTAGGAATCTGGGGTTCAGTGTGTCCAGGAGTAGTGGACGCATGAATCCATCTCTTCAACTGCGGTGCAAGACGATGGGTCGAGGGATTCTGGCTGGAGAGGTCAAAAGATCTCCTCAACCAGTATATCTCGATCCGGCCCGCCACGCAGCGGGTGGACAGACACATCGGCCGCCAAGACCTTACCACATGAATCCGGGCATTCCTGTCACCAAATGTAGCGAGCTACTTGGGATGACATATGGCAGAGGTGTTGATTATCCAATAAATACCCATACCCGCCTCCCAAAATAAAGATAATCATAAACGCTTCTGCTATATTTCATCGGTTGATATCTGTAAACGCAAAAGCACTAGGTACCTACACAACGCCCAAAAAAAACTTCCCGTGTGAATGCGTATTCAAAGTCTGACGTCATAATACAGATTAAAAATATGCAAATGGAGGCATTTTGTAATCAAAATATGAAGCATTTTTTGGTAAAATCCGTATTATTCATAGCCCTCATGGTTATAACTATAACGAATGAATGCGCATTGGAAATTACCCGACTTCATGAATTCTACGGGTTTTTCTATTACCTACCTAACTAACTAAGTAGGTAAAATCGTCAGTGTTTCGTCATGTTCCCACATGTGTAAACAAAATGATAATTTATTATTATTAATAGACAAATATTTTTAATTGCAAGTGTTCTAGGAAATTAGAACTCTCTTGTTATCTGTTATTTTAAGATAACAAACATATTTGTTAGTTACTCAGTAGGTTATTTCGAAAGAGTGAATTTTTTGGTTTGATCAAAATAATGGTTGAATGAACTGTTAGGTAATCGTAACAAAATACAATAAGGGGTCGTCCTAATCACGTGATGTTTTTTTAGCAACCTTTTAACCCCCCCCCCCTGGTGATATGTTGTGAGGTTTTAGACTAACCCCCCCCCCAAAAATCACGTGTATTTTTTTTAGTACAAAGTATTTTAAAATTTTCAGAATATTATCACGAAAAATAAATACACGTGATTGTGGTGAGCGCGTTGATGGCACTACCTTACAAGGGTTAAGTGAAGCTGAATGCTCACTCTATATGAGTTATGCTTGTGGATCTCGATAGACTATGTTTATTGAAACAAATACAAAGATATATCACAGAGGGACTTACGATACTGATGGCAATCTTGCCCGGTTTGTGGGTCCCTCGTGGTCGTTTGGCTGGGCTGGTCCACAGGCAGTCGTTATTTAGTTCGTATGCGATGAAATGGTGAGTTACCGGCGGTAAATTCACTACACGTATTATGATAGCTTGTCACGATATAGACGATGATGTTGACAGCTGCATTACGATCGGAAGACTCACGAAAACAACACTTGTTTTTCTCCTTAACAACCGTTGACACCGGCAATTATCAGCCAAATAAGTACCCAGTGTGCGAAAATCACCAATAGGTTTGAATTCTGGTCTTCGTACGTGAATCAGAACAAACCTATCGAGATCTTATTAAGCGTTATGAAACATTCCACCCACCAAAATACAACAAAGTGTATTTTTAAAGAAAAATTTAAACCTTAACCAAAGCATGAAATGTTATGAAATGTTGTGTGAACGGAGAAAGAATTAAACTAGGTGATACGATATACTAAGACGTAACAAAAAAAATAAATTATTATTATATTATTAAAATTATCCGCGACAGCGAGAACGATTAGTCAACTTGACTAGGTAGTGGACATAATTTGGTTAATGGTCTCGTGAGAATAGAACCATTAGATGTACGGACCGTAGCGACACGCACAACGCCGTCTGGACCTGGGTGCAATTTATCGACTCGTGCAATAGGCCAATGCAAAGGGACAGTATTTTCGCTTCGGATTATAACCACATCATTTACAGAGAGTGATCTGCAATGCTTGGTCCACTTCGCACGCTGAGTTAGCGATTGGAGGTATTCAACCTTCCATCGTTTCCAAAAATCCTGTTGAAAACGTTGAATAAGTTGCCAACGACTCAGACGGTTGATTTTCAGATCAGTATAATCCTCATCCGGCACGGAGGTCAAGGGTTCCCAAGTCAAAAAATGACCTGGAGTTAACACTCGCAAATCGTTTGGGTCAGAACTCATCGGGTAGAGAGGTCGAGAGTTTAACATGGCCTCAATCTGCACGAAGAGTGTTGTCAATTCCTCGAAAGTTAACGTTTGGTTACCAATTATGCGATAAAGATGAGATTTAACCGATTTAATTTGAATCTCCCATACGCCACCGAAATGGGGACTAGATGGAGGATTGAAACGAAAATCGATTTGTTCTGATTGTGAAGTAGTGTGCATGAACGAATTAAGTTGAGTTTTAGCTCCGACGAAATTTGTACCGCAATCTGAGTGTATGGCATTTACACGACCTCGTCTACCTACAAATCGACGTAGCGCTGCAGTGAAAGATTCGGTAGACAGATCTGAAGCTACTTCGAGATGTAGAGCCTTGGTGGTAAAATATACGAATAAGCAAAGATAGGCTTTGTCTATCTTAGCGCCGCGGCATTTACCAGCTTTAATGTGAAACGGATCACCGTAATCAACGCCCACAATCGAAAATGGTTTAACCTGATTAACACGAGCAGCGGGTAGGTCACTCATGAAAGGTTCTAGAGGGGCTGGTTTTATGAGATAACATTGTATACACTTTGACAAACAGTGGCGGATGGCGCGCTTGGGCGACAGAATCCAAAACGGCTGTGTCAACAAATATTGCATCGTGTTAATGCCTGGATGACAATGTTCTCGATGGAGAGTTTCTATCACAAGAAAAGTGAGCTTGGATTCACGAAGAAGTAGGGCAGGATGTTTATGCTCAAATTCAAGCCCAGATCGAGATAACCTGCCACCCACCCTGAGCAAACCGTGGTCATCAATGAATGGATTAAGCTTTCGCATTTGTTTCGAAAGAAGGTTGCCCTCATTCAAGCGCTTGATATCATCATTGAAATGTACAGATTGAATATGTTTAAGTACTGTCAACAGCGAAGCGTGAACTTCGGTACGGTTCAATGGAAGATCCGACCGACGAGACTCTTTGTTACGTATGTTGTAAATGAATCTATGACAATAACCGAGAATGCGTTGAATCTTCCGGAGAGAAGAAACTTTTACTAGTAGTAAGTCCACCAAATTTTCATCTTGTTGGACTAATAACGATTGAACTCGTTCCTCAGAGTGAGGTTCAATTTCGTCGACATTACCATCTAAGGATGGCCAAGAATCGACTGGCTGAATTAGCCATGGTGGCCCCGCCCACCATAACGTATTATCAACTAGATCGGCTGGGGATTGACCACGTGAAGCGACGTCCGTTGGATTATTGCCGGATAATACGTGATGCCACAAAGTATCTTCGAGGGCATCCTGGATGTGACTAACACGGTTCGCTACGAAAGTTTTCCAGCGATATGGAGGAGAACGTAACCATGCAAGCACAACGGTTGAATCGGACCACGCAAACGTATTAGAGATTGAAAGCAAGGGTACGTATAATTCCTTGACGAATTTTAGAAGTTCTGCAAGAAGAACTGCCGCACAAAGTTCGAGACGAGGCAATGAAATACTTTTGGTGGGGGCGATTCGAGACTTGGCGCAAATTAAAAAGACTTGGACGATACCGTCAACGTCTGAGGTTCGTAAGTAAACTACCGCACCATATCCGATTTCCGAACTATCTGAGAAGCCATGTAGTTGGCACGATTTCAGGTGAGGTACTGAAACCCAACGAGGGATTTCGAACGACTTCAAGAGCGGTAATTGTTTAGTGTAACGTTCCCATTGATGAACGATGTCAACGGGTGGGGTGTCATCCCAACCAACCCTTAAAATCCACAACCTTTGTACTAGAGATTTGGCGAAGAACGTTGGATTTGCTGTGAGTTTGCGTTCAAGTGAATGGAATCTGCGTAAAGCGACTTCGCGCGACCCGGGAAAAGAGATATTCTTGTCCCTTTCTCGAAAAGGCAAGGCTACGATGTATCGTTCCGAAGTGTCACGGGAATGGTCCGCGCAGTACATCTGTTCACAGAGTTGTTTCTCGGGGGTGAGCTGTGAAGACTGGGAAATGGTGTCCAACTCCCATAGTCGCTGAACCTCTTCATGGAGCCGGTCCTCGTTAGTTACGACGAACGATTTTATTTCGTGACCGGCGTCAGAACCAACCGAACCTAGAAGAAGCCAACCAAATACAGAATTGAAAGCTGATGGCTGATTACGACCACCCTTCACATTACCAGGTCTCAAAAGAGAAGTAAAGACCTCAGCACCCAGAAGAAGGTCAATCGGTCCCGGTTTGTGACAGTCAGGGTCAGCAAGAGGTAATTCTTGCAACTGATGCCATGACGACTTATCTAATCGAACCGTTGGCATGTTGCCGCAGATAGTAGGCAGCGTGAGTGCCATGATATTAAAGAGAACCCGTTCCTCAACACCAACTTCTAATTGAATGACACCTGACGCAGTTGCGGAAGATTGGCCTAAGCCACTAATTCTTTGAGAACTGGTCGTACGATGGATGCCTAGACGCTCTGCAGCGCGATCGGTGATGAAGTGAGCTTGACTGCCTGAATCGATCAACGCACGAAAAGTTTGAAACCTACCGTATGAATCGCGAATGTTAACCTTGGCAGTAGACAATAGAACTACGGACCTGTCACCTAAATTAGTGAGGACACTAATTTGAGGGTCCTCTTGGTCCGTAGACGTCATGGGGTGATGACCCCCCTCTTTAGAAGATATGGTTTCATCACGATGGAGTAGAGTGTGATGCTTTTGGTTACATTTCTGACATTTAAATATAGATTTACAATCTTTAAGATAATGAGAAGAACGAAGACAATTAAAGCACCAGCGGTGAGCTTTGGCGAATTGGATGCGATCCTGAACTGATTTTAGCGCGAATGCCTTGCACTTGGAAATTAAATGTTCTTCCTCACAACAGGAGCACTTTGGAAAATTGATCGAGATCGCGGACCCATTGGATTCAGGTCGCACCTTCGTTACATCGCAAAGAAGCGATGAAGTATGTTTTTTGGAAGGCTGTTCAGATTTACGTGCGGGAGGTTTGTACGCTGATCCTACACCGTGGTGTTTTTCAACATGATTGCGATCGGGAGACAAAAAATGTAAGTCTCGTATACGAGCTTCACACTGGTTATATAAAAACTCCTTTAGTTTCGAATATGATGGCAACTCAGTAGGAGACTGCAGTTGTTCGAAAGCGCATCTCGTTAGTGAATCCAATTTTGACAGAATCAAATAACAAAGCACGAAGTCCCAATTGTCTGTAGGGAGATCCAATTCCCTTAAGATTGTTAGATTTTCGTTAAACACGTCGAAAACGCGGCGAAATTCGTATGGATCGTTGGGCAGAAAATTTACATTTTTCATTTCCCGCCAACACGTAAATGCCAGTTCGCGCGCGTTGCGATAACGCCCGATCAGTCTTTGATAAGCTTCCAAATAGTGGGCTCCCTGGACCGGGAATGTCCGAATTAAGCCTAATGCCTCGCCAGACACACTCGAAAACAAATATTGCATGCGTTCGATATTTGACAATGATTTATTTTCATGAATCAAGGCATTAAACATATCATAAAATTCGGGCCATTGCTTGATATCGCCAGAGAATATTGGAATGCTTATCTTTGGTAATTTGACGTTCGTGCATACATTCGCGGTCTTAGATTCGACTGGATGACTGGTCAACTTCTGATAAATTGCGACAATTTGGTAATACATTTCATCAAAAGCTTCGCGAATTTTATCTTCCTCAATTTCGTTTGAGTCCTCTAAATTTAATATTTCGTCGTGAGATGTTTCAAATTCAAGAACTATCCTCTCAAGAGTTGTATAATGAGCCAACAGTAAGTCGCTCTTCGTTACATCGTGTAAAGCGATTTTCGCGATTTCATGCGTTTTTATCAATCTATTATTTGCTAATGTCCGTTTTCGGCGCAATGTTTGAATAGTTGGCGCCATTTTGATAATAAACACGAGTAGAAAATAGAAACGTACCTCGAAAGGTAATGGAATAAATCAATAGAATTTGTTATAATTTAAAAGTACCTACGGTAGGTCGTAAATGAATAAGAACTAGATACCTAATTCTAAACTTCACTGTTTAAAATTAACAGTTCGAAATGATTAACATTTAAATTCACGAAACATTTCATAATATTTTTTTGCTTTGCAATTGCAGAATTTTATATCTAAAGTTCCCTGGTTTCGGCACCAATAATGTGGTGAGCGCGTTGATGGCACTACCTTACAAGGGTTAAGTGAAGCTGAATGCTCACTCTATATGAGTTATGCTTGCGGATCTCGATAGACTATGTTTATTGAAACAAATACAAAGATATATCACAGAGGGACTTACGATACTGATGGCAATCTTGCCCGGTTTGTGGGTCCCTCGTGGTCGTTTGGCTGGGCTGGTCCACAGGCAGTCGTTATTTAGTTCGTATGCGATGAAATGGTGAGTTACCGGCGGTAAATTCACTACACGTATTATGATAGCTTGTCACGATATAGACGATGATGTTGACAGCTGCATTACGATCGGAAGACTCACGAAAACAACACTTGTTTTTCTCCTTAACAACCGTTGACACCGGCAATTATCAGCCAAATAAGTACCCAGTGTGCGAAAATCACCAATAGGTTTGAATTCTGGTCTTCGTACGTGAATCAGAACAAACCTATCGAGATCTTATTAAGCGTTATGAAACATTACTTCATGAATTCTACGGGTTTTTCTATTACCTACC
Source organism: Limnephilus rhombicus (assembly GCA_929108145.2). NCBI lineage: Eukaryota > Metazoa > Arthropoda > Insecta > Trichoptera > Limnephilidae > Limnephilus > Limnephilus rhombicus. Next base: position 26,269,751 of record OV815292.1, read on the forward strand.
TAACTAACTAAGTAGGTAAAATCGTCAGTGTTTCGTCATGTTCCCACATGTGTAAACAAAATGATAATTTATTATTATTAATAGACAAATATTTTTAATTGCAAGTGTTCTAGGAAATTAGAACTCTCTTGTTATCTGTTATTTTAAGATAACAAACATATTTGTTAGTTACTCAGTAGGTTATTTCGAAAGAGTGAATTTTTTGGTTTGATCAAAATAATGGTTGAATGAACTGTTAGGTAATCGTAACAAAATACAATAAGGGGTCGTCCTAATCACGTGATGTTTTTTTAGCAACCTTTTAACCCCCCCCCCCTGGTGATATGTTGTGAGGTTTTAGACTAACCCCCCCCCCAAAAATCACGTGTATTTTTTTTAGTACAAAGTATTTTAAAATTTTCAGAATATTATCACGAAAAATAAATACACGTGATATCTCATTAAACCCCCCCCCCCGTGATATTTCATGATTTTATCCGAACCCCCCCCCCCCCTTTCGAGCCTCGCGTGATTAATGGACGATCCCTAATAAGCATGTCAGCCCTGATAGTAGGTACCTACTATCAGGGCTGGGCAGTATTTGAAATACAAATACAAAATACGTATTTGTATTCCTAAAAATGTGTTTTGTAATTGGTTTTTCACCTGATGCTGAGGTATTTTGCAATTTGTATTTCAAATACTTATGGCTTCAAAATACATTTTCAAATACATTTAGGACAGTGGCGGACTAAACCCGTCAGAGGCCCGGGGCGGCAAAGCTAAATGAGGCCCCCTCCCCCCAAAAAGTACATGTAATTTCACAAGATTTTTATTCAGTTTACACGGGCCTCTGGTCCTGGGGGGCCTCCAAGCGCCTCCATATTCTCTTGATAAAATCCTAAACCAGGGCACTTAAAAAAAAGATTTTATTGTATTTCATTTTCTAAAAGATGCTTTGTTATAATGCTATCACTTAATGTTTTAAGGAAATTCTTTACTGGCAGCACCGGCAACCGGCAGGCAGTACGCATCTCCGCCATTTTAAAATATACCAAAATTGGAGTGTGGCCGCTGTCAAATATCAACATTGGAAAACCAATTTTTTTGTTAGTGACCGGATGTGTATTATCAAACATTATTTTGATAATTAATTAGCTGTTACTCCACGGTGAGAATGTGTTATTTTCTTGTTGTATGACCGCGTCGTAGATTATGATTTATCCCGGTTTTATGTACGTTTAAGTTCAACCATTCGCTTGAAAGCGGTTTCGTGTTTATTTGCAATTTCAGCTAGTTTCAATCTGTTATATACTCTACACACAAACCATAAATGTAAAGTTTTCCTTGTGAACAAAATCAATAAGTTCAATTCTTTCTTCAATTCTGTAATTTTTTTCCATCATACAATTTTCTAACCTCCACATACATTACGTTTTCCCCCCATACCATAGATTATTAAAATTCATGCAGTTCTTCAATGTTTGGTAGTGTGAGAAAGACCCCTTTGAAAATATTTAAATAAAATAAATGTTGTGTGTATCTGTCAATTATTATATATTTCTATCTAGTTTTTCATTTTGATGGACATTATAAAATAAATTAACCTCATTGTTCAGGGCACTAACCTTCAAATATTACCAGCCATTAAAATGTACACCACAGGTACTCAATAATATAGTATTTGACAAGCTTTATTGAATTATTTAACATAGTTTACATTTACAATATATAAAGTAATGGTAAATATCGGTTCGGACTGGCCACGCTTATTACGAATAATTTTTAGAAAAAAACTTTAGATTCGCCTTACTATAAAAGGAAACTTTTTGGCTTTGGGGCGGCGGAAAATAATGCGGCTAAAGTTTGGTGTTTGGGTAAAATTCCTAAAAAATAAAACTAGTTATTTTTATACTAATTTGGGGTCGGGGAATCCGAATCTGAAAGAATTAGGCGGCGGCAAGCAATATTAACTGAATTAAACGACTTTAAAAAATTTTATACACATACAGGAAAATAGCCATTTTGGAAGCATTTTGATTCCTAGAAAATCAAACTAGTTATTTTTATACTAACTATGGGCCGGGGAATCCGAATCTGAAAGAATTAGGCGGCGGCAAGCAATATTAACTTAATTACACGACTTAAAAATTTTCTATACACACACACATGAAAATAATCATTCCGGAAGTATTTTGACACATGTAGTACAAAGATCATAGAAAAACACGATAACATAGATGTTTTTACCACACAAAATTAAGTGTTGCCATTAAGCAGTAATATTTATAACGTAAAATAACATGTTTATATTTTAAGTACTTATTTTTTATAATTGATTCTCAAATATTTTAGGAAGGTACACCAACTAGTTTTGTGGAGTTTTTATGCCTTGACGCGAGTAGGCGTTATAAAGGGGCACGTTCTTTTGTATCACAAACCATGTTACATAAACCCGGCGTAGCTGCTAAACTACTTGAAAACAGGGATGTTTTTTTGCCGTGACGCGAGCAGGCGGTATAAAGGGGCACAAACCATGTTACACAAACCTAGCGTAGCCGCTAAACTACTCGAAAACAGGGATGTTTTTTTGCCGTGACGCGAGCAGGCGGTATAAAGGGGCACAAACCATGTTACACAAACCTAGCGTAGCCGCTAAACTACTTGAAAACAGGGATGTTTTTTTGCCGTGACGCGAGCAGGCGGTATAAAGGGGCACAAACCATGTTACACAAACCTAGCGTAGCCGCTAAACTACTTGAAAACAGGGATGTTTTTTTGCCGTGACGCGAGCAGGCGGTATAAAGGGGCACAAACCATGTTACACAAACCTAGCGTTAGGTTAGGATAGGTTAGGGACGCGAGCAGGCGGTATAAAGGGGCACAAACCATGTTACACAAACCTAGCGTAGCCGCTAAACTACTTGAAAACGGGGATGTTTTTTTGCCGTGACGCGAGCAGGCGGTATAAAGGGGCACAAACCATGTTACACAAACCTAGCGTTAGGTTAGGTTAGGTTAGGGACGCGAGCAGGCGGTATAAAGGGGCACAAACCATGTTACACAAACCTAACGTTAGGTTAGGTTAGGTTACGCATTTTTAAGACTACGAATTTTCATACTTTTGATTTAAGAATACGCCGTTGAGATAGTCGTAATTCATCAGGTTAATGTGTTAATACGACGGACGAAGAAGACTTGGTCGATTTATAAGGTATGTTTTTGAGAGCTGGTAACACTGCCGGCACATGTTTTTGTATATTTCTTGTTTTTCTATGATCTTTGTACTACGTGTGTCAAAATACTTCCGAAATGATTATTTTCAAGTGTGTGTGTATAGAAAAATTTTAAGTCGTGTAATTCAGTTAATATTGCTTGCCGCGGCCTAATTCTTTCAGATTCGGATTCCCCAGCCCATAGTTAGTATAAAAATAACTAGTTTGATTTTCTAGGAATCAAAATGCTTCCAAAATGGCTATTTTCCTGTATGTGTATAAAATTTTTTAAAGTCGTTTAATTCAGTTAATATTGCTTGCCGCCGCCTAATTCTTTCAGATTCGGATTCCCCGACCCCAAATTAGTATAAAAATAACTAGTTTTATTTTTTAGGAATTTTACCCAAACACCGAATTTATTCCAATAATGCATTTTAATTTTCAATTGCATAAAACCAAAATTCACTTCGCGAACCGACACAGCGAAAATCCGCGGCCGTACCTGTCACTGTTATGTTGGTATCCTTGATAAATTAGTAATTAAGGCGAATCTAAAGTTTTTTTCTAAAAATTATTCGTAATAAGCGTGGCCAGCCCGAACCGATAATTACTTTGGTAATCTATATATAATAAATCCGTGGCCGTACCTGTCACTGTTATGTTGGTATCCTTGATAAATTAACAAGAGCTAATACGACTGTAGCCGACTTCGTAGGATACCTACATGAAATTCCGCAAAATTATGAAAACACAGCAGAATTATTATGTTAACAAACCTCTATTCGTATATATTTGTTACGAAATTCAGAATATTAGGTAAATTTTTACAAAGCCGGGACCAGCTCATTTTGGACAAAAAAAATGGTAATTATCGGTTCGGACTGGCCACACTTTTACGAATAATTTTTAGAAAAAAACTTTAGATTCGCCTTAATTACTATAAAAGGAAACTTTTTGGCTTTGGGGCGGCGGAAAATAATGCATTTTAATTTTCAATTGCATAAAACCAAAATTCACTTCGCGAACCGACACAGCGAAAATCCGCGGCCGTACCTGTCACTGTTATGTTGGTATCCTTGATAAATTAACAAGATCTAATATGACTAGCCGACTTCGTAGCTTTCGTCTTGTGAGATTGTACGCCAGAATCACAAACCATGTTACACAAACCTAGCGTAGCCGCTAAACTACTTGAAAACTGGGATGTTTTTCTTGCCTTGACGCGAGTAGGCGTTATAAAGGGGCCTTTCTTTTGTATCACAAACCATGTTACACAAACAAGCCCGCTAGACAAATTTCATACTTACGCTCCTTATCCCAGTGACAGGTACGGCCGTGGATTTTCGCTGTGTCGGTTCGCGAAGTGAATTTTGGTTTTATGCAATTGAAAATTAAAATGCATTATTTTCCACCGCCCCAAAGCCAAAAAGTTTCCTTTTATAGTAATTAAGGCGAATCTAAAGTTTTTTTCTAAAAATTATTCGTAATAAGCGTGGCCAGTCCGAACCGATATTTACCAAAAAAATATATATATACCCCAGTAGATAGGTAATAATTAGATGTAATTAAATCCATGAACGGAAATTGAAAATAATGTATATTATCATCAATTTTTTTAATTAAAAAATACGAAAATGTCATTTTTCAATGACCTCCATGTTGTTATTGTTATTTTTAAAAACAGCCTACGTTTTTAAATGGTTTGTCTGGCAAGGCAGGGTTTGTATAGCGGGCTTGTGAATATTATCTTTACTTTAACAGCCTACGTTTTTAAATGGTTTGTCTGGCTACGCAGGGTTTGTCTAGCGGGCTTGTGTGACAGATCGCCGCGCCATGTCAGTTTGCGAAGACGCGAAGTGAATTTTGATTTTACGCAATTGAAATTTAAAATGCATCATTTTCCGCCTCCCCCAATGCAAAAAGTTTCCGAAATACGTAATTCTAACAATTATTCAAAGTGTTTTTTCGTGACAAAGTGCATATTTACCGCTGTAATTTACAACATGGAGGTCATTGAAAAATGACATTTTCGTATTTTTAAATTTAAGAAATTAACAATAATATACATATTTTTCAATTTCCGCTCACGGAATTAATTACATCTAATTATTACCTATCTACTGGGGTAATATTTTTTTTTTAGTGTAAAATGAGCTGGTCCCGGTTTTGTAAAAAATTAATGAATATTAAATTAATAAAGGCCTTTAGGCAAGTTTTTTTACATTGAAAAAATTTTGGTAATTTTTGGAGATCGCTGGCAACGGTTAATATGCACTTTTAAAAAAAAAAACCTTTTGATTCACCTTAATTACATTAAAAGGCAACTATTTGTATTGGGGGAAGTGGAAAATATTTCATTCTAAATTTCTGAGGGAGCGGGCCGGATCGGCAGAGACGGGACGAGAAATAAAAGGCGTCAGTCAGTGTAGTGAGTCAGTCTTTATTGTTGCGCTACGTAGCGGAGGTCGAAGCGGAGCGGAGTGGAGTGACAGTGGTGCCGTGAGTGTTGCTGATGCTTGCTGATGAGTGAAGAAGGTCAGAAGACTACGGTGGTGAAGATCACTGGTCTTCAGGGAGCCAGCGTGTTGCTCTACACCATGGCGGTGTAGAAGTGACCTTGGTCCAGGCGGTCGACCGTCGTCGTGTTGACGAGGTATGGCGGCTGTGTGGCCTTTGAGTTGACACACACACGTGACGCAGGAATGAACCTTGAGAGGCGATGAGGGTGATCTCTGGCAGCGGAACGCGGTGGGTTCGAAATGCCAGAGAACGGGTTGCATCCCAAGCAGAAAACACGGCGGGCTTTATGTGCTGCGGACGGAGACATCTCATGTCAAGGCGCGAATGGGCCGGACAGCGGAAGGTGATTGGAGTAGTTCCTCGAAGGTGTTAAAAATGTTCCTGGAGTCACACTGGACAAACGTTATTCACTAACTGCCCCCTGACCGGGCTGTTGCCCCGCGAGGGCACGTAAAGAGTTACTACACTGCACTAGTTGTATCACTTCCCGGTGTGTGTGTTGCTTGACCGATGAATGAAGTAGGTACTGACTGACTGGAGCGGACGAGCGAATCGGCTGCTTATATACTCGCGCGATCAGCAGAGTAGCTGGCTAGCGCGCCAGGTAATGTTGGGTGAATTCACGCAAAGCTGAGAAATCGCTCGAACCTTCTGTGGGCATTTATATAGCACAGCCACGCGTTCGAGGCCTTTCGCGTAAGTGGCGGAATTATTATTCCTAGGCGGCCAGCGGTAGTACGCTGCTTGAAGCGAAGGTAGGTAGTAGTAATTCTTGCGCCTTCCATGGAGTCCAGTGGCGCAGCGGTAGATTTTATCAGAGCGGGTTAAGTGACCGCTACATTTCTATTACGTAAAATTAAAATTAGCTTTCGTCTTGTGAGATTGTACGCCAGAATCACAAACCATGTTACACAAACCTAGCGTAGCCGCTAAACTACTTGAAAACTGGGATGTTGGGGATGCTGGGAAACCCTTGAGGTGATTTTTCACAAAAACGGCGCTTTATAAATCATCCAAATATTATTATTATTATTATGTTTTTCTTGCCTTGACGCGAGTAGGCGTTGTAAAGGGGCACTTTCTTTTATATCACAAACCATGTTACACAAACAAGCCCGCTAGACAAATTTCATAATTACGCGCCTTATCTCACGCAGTCGGCTACAGTCGTATTAGCTCTTGTTAATTTATCAAGGATACCAACATAACAGTGACAGGTACGGCCGCGGATTTTCGCTGTGTTGGTTCGCGAAGTGAATTTTGGTTTTATGCAATTGAAAATTAAAATGCATTATTTTCCGCCGCCCCAAAGCCAAAAAGTTTCCTTTTATAGTAATTAAGGCGAATCTAAAGTTTTTTTCTAAAAATTATTCATAATAAGCGTGGCCAGTCCGAACCGATATTTACCTATATAAAATATGTTTTAGCAATGTACATATTTATTATTATGTAAATAGAAGAATAGAATTATGTATATTATAGAAAAGAAAGTAGAAAAGATGTAAGATAAGATAAAAGGGTAATAGTAAAATAATGGATTTGAATGGATCAAGTTAAAGAACATTCAGTTATTAACTCGAGTGGGCATTACACATACGCTTCGGAACCAGCATTCTGCGTGCTGCTTCAGGATGCTGCACAGAAAAGTCCTACAAGCGCTGTGAACCATGCTTCAGCAGATTTTACTTTTCTACGCGGTGGCCTGAAACGGCACACGGAATGTTCGTTCTCGTTACATGTGGGAGAGCCTATTGTCTGGTGAAAAAACACAATTACTTAGTTTTGCTTTGAAGGGTTAAGTTAAAAAAAACTATTACATGTCGATATACGAGGGGGTACCCAAAAGAATCTGAATTAATGTTGTGGTGGGTCGAGTTTTGTAGTACCGCGTTCTGCCTCTAGGGGGCATATAGAGCCGCCATTCCCGAGTCTGTAAGCCAAATGTCATCGCTAAAGAAGCTTCCGTTCAGTTTGTGTGAATTTTTTAGTGACAGTTGTTTTGTGTGCTCGTTGTTTTTGCAAAGGCTGATTCTTGATTAAATGCTGATTGAACAGCGCGCGGCCGTAAAGTTTTGCTTCTTGCTCGGAAAAACTGGCACAGAAACTTTTGAAATGTTAAAAACGGCCTACAAGGATGATGCTATTGGGAAAAACTCTAGTGTTTTATTTTTCTTCCCATTTCAAAAATGGTGTAATGTTAATTGACGACAAACCTCGCTCTGGTCGTCCGTCCATGGCCTGAATCGATGAAAATGTTGAAAAAATTCGCGAAATCATTATGGAAGATCGACGACGGACTATTGAAGAAATTGTGGAGCTATCTGGAGTGACTTGGAGTTCAGTTCAGCAAATTTTAACGGAAGATTTGGGGATGAAAAGGGTGTCTGCCAAATTCGTACCTCGACTGCTGACTGCTGAACAAAAACAAGGTCGCGTGAAAGCATGCTTTGCTTTGAAAGAAGAATTCCGAAATGATTTTTTTTACCAAGGTCATCATCACAAGTGACGAATCATGGTGCTATGGTTACGAGACTGACACGAAGCAACAACCAAGACTTCAAGTTCACCTCTCCCCAAAAAAACTCGTCAAGTGAAATCAAAAGTCAAAACAATGCTGATTTGTTTTTTCGATTTGAGAGGAGTTTTCCATTCAGAGTTTCTTCCACAGGGTCAGACAGATAACCAGGCGTTCTACCTGGAAGTTTTTAAAAGATTGCACAACAGTTTGCAGTGGAAGAGGCCTGATTTGTGGCAGTCGGGCGATTGGTTTTTCTACCATGTTAACGCCCCTGCTCATACAACCCTGTCTATTTACAAGGGTTCCTGATGACCAGACTCACCGTTCCAATCTTTTAGACCTATTTTTAACTACTGTGCCACACGGTTACAAGATTGAAGTCACAGCGCCTTTAGGATCGTCCGACCACTGCCTGGTGACGACATCAATCCCTGTAAACTTCAGACCACCAAACGAGAGGCTGAAGAGGGGCACTATAGGTCAGCAGATTGCTTCGGTCTGCGGGCACATTTTAATGCTTTCCCGTGGTCAGCTGTCTGTTTTCGGACTTCGGATCCCTCAAAATGTGCCCAGGAAATTGGTGAAGTCATCACATCCGCGATGGATGGCCTCATCCAATCTACTGTTAAGGAAACTGGTGTAGGCTCAAAGACGTAGTTCAGTCGACAATGTGCTGAAGCAGTGCGACGAAAGAACGCGGCTTACCGAGCCTACAACACATCTAGAACATCTGAAGACAGAACAGCTTACAACAAAATGGCAAAGGAAACCAAGAGAATCATAAATAGGTCAAAATTTGAGCACGACCAGCAGAAAGCTGGCTGCATGCCCGCATGGCAGCAGGCAATTCTGGTCGCTTGCGGGCTCAATAGGTCGCAATTTCTGCAAATCCAGTCTGCCACCTCTTACCAGACCTGACGGCTCACTAGCAAACACCGCCACCGAAAAGCCTAACTTACTCGGTAAAATGTTTGCGGATAACTCAACCCTCGATGACCAAGGTGCTGTCCCGATGTCGGTTCCCCACTGCGGTTTTCGTATGTAAAAGCTGAGGATCCGGCATCGGGAAGTACTCCATGTTTTACGAGAGCTTGATGTTAATAATAATAAAGCTAGTGGGCCTGACGGAATACCTGCCCTGGTACTGCAGAGGTGCGCTGCAGAAATAGCTCCAATTTAGACGAAGCTTTTTAAAATGTCCCTGAAAACTGGCTCTGTGCCCTCTGGTTGGAAAAAAGCGGTTATCCATCCTATTCCAAAGAAGGGTGACCGCTCCAACCCGGCCAACTACCGCCCCATAGCAATCACATCAGTTCTGTCTAAGGTGATGGAACGTGTGATCAACGACAAACTGCTCACATACCTCGAGAAGAACAAAATTATTAACGACCGTCAATACGGATTCCGGCGGAACCGCTCGTGCGGTGATCTTCTCGCATATGTGACGCATGTTTGGGGGCGATGCCTGGAACGTTTCGGTGAGACCCAAACGGTTGCACTGGACATTTCCAAGGCCTTTGACCGGGTTTGGCACCGAGGACTTGTCAACAAACTGCCTTCTTGCGGACTTCCCGCATCCTTGTGTACGTGGATTGCCGACTTCTTGAGGGAGAGGTCGATTCAGACGGTAGCCGATGGTTTCACCTCTTCCTCTCACTCGATAAATGCTGGCGTCCCACAGGGATCGGTTCTGTCTCCGACTTTGTTTTTGTTGCACATCAACGACCTTTTGTCATGTGCACCAATTCTTTGTTACGCGGATGACAGTACAGTTCATGATAGCTTTTTGTTTGACAAGCCCCCAAAGTGCTCACAAACTCCAACAGCTCGTATGGCTTTGAAGCATAGAATGGACGGTTACCTCGAGAGTGTTTTCTCTTGGGGTAAAAATAATCTCGTTGAATTTAATGTTTCAAAGACCCAATCTTCTCTGATTACGTCTAAAGGGGATCGAAATGAAAATCTAGTCTCTTTCAACTGAAGCAATCTTCCGAACAGGCCCTCCATTGATATGCTTGGTGTAACCCTAAGTGACCAGCTCAGGTATAGGGGCTCCATCGAAGCCAGAGTAAAGTTAGCTTCCCAGAAACTGGGCGTACTGTATAGGGCCCGCAGATACTTTAATAGTGCACAACCGTTAACCCTGTACAAATCGCAAGTGCGCTCCACGGTTGAATTTGGCAGCCACCTCTGGTCCGGAGCTCCAAAATACCTGAAAAATACCCTCGACTCTGAGCAGAAACAGGCGGTCCGTTTGATAGATTCTCCCATCTTAACAGACGGATTGCAATCTTTAGAGCACAGACGTCGGGTGGGAATGCTATCCTTGTTCTACCGGTATTACAATGGAAGATGCTCCGAGGAACTAGCATCATTGATCCCTTCGGCACCAGTGCATAGTCGGGAAACACGCCAAATGCGTGCCCAACATTTGTACACGGTTGACATTTGTCACATGAGAACGGGTCGTTTCTTCGACTCGTTTTATGTTCAAGAGCTCGGCTGTGGAATGATTTGCCGGCCTCTGTGTTTCCTCCTTCCTACAACATGGGTCTCTTCAAGACCAATGTTCATTCCTTCCTCTCCTCAAAAAGACCCTCCACACAGCATCCCAGATGACATAGGCCCTGAGAGAAATTATTTTCCTCAAGGCCTCCTGTGTGGAGTTAATGTAAAAAAAATAAATGCCAATTTTTGACCAAAAATGGCATGACCCCGTGCCCATACCCCTTACTCACCCGACCTCGTCCCCTGCGACTTTTTTTTATTTCCCCGAATGAAAAGAGACATGAAAGGAAAGCGTTTTGCCGACATTACTGAAGTGAAGAAAAAACGACAGAGCATCACAGAAGACGAATTGAAAAATGTTTTGAGCAATGGAATAAAAGATTGGACAAGTGTATTAGTGCCGTTGGAGTGTACTTTCAAGGGGATTGAAGGTTTTTTGTTGAAAAATTAAATATGTAAATGAACAAAAAAAAAGTTCAGTTTCTTTTGGGTACCCCCTCATATGCCCAATATTCATTTCTTAGTTTACGAAGTCTAGTCGTAATAAACATAGTAAATCAATTTTTCTCAAAATAGGTTCTCACCTATCGGTAAAATATATGATTTATATTATATAACTCTCATAGTAGTCCACCGCTTGAATATCCTGTTATTTTTTCTTGTTGAAAGAACCAAATTAAGCTCTATAATAAATCGCCAGTAATCGCATCTCAAATTAGAGCTACAAGTTTTATACTCCCGACAGGCTGGTTTATCTTACTCTAGTGCCTTATCCACCAACGCCAGTATTTCGTTGAGAAGTTAGTGGTAACTGAAACGTCCAGTAGAATTTGTATGCACTGGCCCCGTATGCATACAGCACTTTAGTAAAATTTGTAGCGTATTAGTTGACCGGAATAGAATTTATTTTATTTTTAAAGCGAGTAGCCCCCTCCACTGCCAGCGCGTGCATCCTTGTAGATAGCTGGGGGCTACAGTAACTCTCCGCACATGGACACTCATCTCTGTGCTCATCCTTGTAGTTAGTGGGGATATCAACGCATTGGCAAGACAGTGGATTATTTCCGTGAGCACTTAGGCCATAGGCCCATTGTGCTATTTCCCATTTTGCCTCATTTCTTTAACAATAACCCAGTCCCTTTTATAAAGTTCACCAGAGTTGTCATTGGATATGTGGCTGTCTTCTGGTTCTACAGTATGTCTCCAAATCTGAGCGTAGTTCCCATCAGGGCAGGACATTGGCGCCATAAGTAAATTGGAGTCTCTTCATCCTCTTCACATTTTCTACATCTATTGATGCTTTCCACTCCCAATAGCTGCATGTGTCTCCTGAGATGGCGGTGTACCGTTAGTAGTCCTACCAGTTCCCTCAGCGAGTTTCTGTCCATATCGAGTAGTTTTCTGGTCCGTATGGGGTCCGGTCCGTATGGGGTCCGGTCCGTATGGGGTCCGGTCCGTTTATGAGTACTTTGGATTGCCTCATTTCGGGTGCCCTCTCCAATTCCTTCCAATGCTGGGATTTGACCCACCTCTCAATATATAATTTGGTGTCGCAAGCTGCTACTCCTACAACCGGCTCGGATCCCGAGTTACCATTAACTACTCAACTAAATACTAGCTCCATGTAAACAAGGAACACACTCAGTTGTTATACCATATAGCTTGCTCTCGCTGACCATTTTACCAGTCACCAGGGTTCATTATTGTTGGTTTAGGACAGCGGTCGGCAACACGCGGCCCGCGGACGTCTTACTTGCGGCCCGTGAATGTTTTGTAAATAAGTTAAAATTAATTTTAATTGGAAAAATGATAAAATGAAGGATATTTTAATACAACTGCAAGCTCAATTCAGCGACAGATTGGGTGATTTTGAGAAAGTTTCAAGCAAACTGAAAATTTTTGCAAATCCTTTTTCGTGTGATATTGAGGATGTACTGAGTCATTTATAAATGAACGTGATTGATCTCCAATCTAATGATGTTCTCAAAAGCTCTTTCTATGAAATCAATGATCTTGTTAAATTTTAAGGCAGTTTGCCATCTGATTTTGAGGAATTGAAAAGGATTGCCCAGCAGTTCATTACAATTTTTGGTAGCACTTATTTATGCGAACAAACTTTTTCAATTGTCAATTGTAGAAAAAATAAATATGCTTCTTGTCTTGACAGATTCTCGTCTGAGCATTTGAGAGCCATTCTACGAATTGCAACCACAAATATGATAGCTAACATACAAGAAATAGCTTCCCAAATGCAACCTCAGACATAATGCTGAAATTTGTATAAAATCAGTTACCTATTTAGTTACTTTGTAGTTTTCATTTTATTTTATTTATTTTTTTTACATTTTTAAAACTTTTAAAAAAAATTTTTTTCACTTTTTTAATTTTTTTTTTTTACTTTTTTAATTTTTTTTTACTATTTTTTTTTTTTTAATCTATAAAAAAGTATATGTACATTGGGTTTTTTTGATGCCTGTCTCACTAGGATTTACCTGTGTCGAGACAGGCGTACAAGTATATAAATGAATATCGTATTTACAATATTCATCTATATTTATTTATTAAATTTCTGAATGATTTACAGTGGTTATTTTATATATATATAAGTATAATGTAAGTATTATGTGTAGGTACGAATTAAATTCCGTATGTTTTAACAATTTTTAATAGCATTTTTATTTTTTCTTTGGGTTATGACCAATTATACGGCTTCTAGGGTTAATATCACAAGTGCGTCCCGCCTTTAGTTTATTTTGCCAACTTGTGGTGCCATGCCAAAAGGTTGCCGACCCCTGGTTTAGGACATTTCGATATTCTAGCAAACTGCCACACAAGTTTCTGCCACATTTTGTTTGAATAAGTTTAGAAAATGTAGCCTTCTCATGATGATGCCTAATTTGGAATTTACAAAAGATCGATAGTTGTGTTTGTTGGTTTTTATGAAATATCTGTTTTGATTTTTAATATATTTTGTAAGTATGCGCTATAATCCACTGCTTTCACTAAATGGTCACTTGCCCGGTTTTTTGGGGGTGGTTTGGTGATTGAGTACTGTATTAATGTTTATTTATTTTAAAGGTTTTGGTGATCCTGCTTCATAAGCCATGATGGACGGACCAAGAGGAATGAGACCACGCGGGCCTCCTGGTATGGGGGGCCCCATGAGAGGCAGGGGGGGCTTCGATAGAGGAAGGTAATGATCTTTAAAATTTATGCACAATATTGTAAGGAAAATAATTCCCCTCAGGGCCTATGTCATCTTTGGGGATGTTGTGTGGAGGTCTATTTTAGGGAAAGGAAGTTCTGGGAAGGAATAAGGTACCACCCCTCTGTGGGTAGGAATTTGGGGTCCAGTGTGTCCAGGAGTGTGATCTGGTGGTAAGTGTATCCAGGAATGCAAGTGCAAAAATATGAATGTATATCCCCACTGCGGTGCAAGGCAATGTTCTGAGAGAATCGTGCTGGAGAGGTCTCGTATTACCTGCCGTGAGGGTAATTACTCTACCGCTTGGCTTCGGCTATATAAGCCGCAGTTTTGCTTGCCCGGACCAGTCAGTCTCAGTCCAACAGCCGGTCCAACACGACATGTAACGGATGTTGGTGGCTCAGCTCACAGAGCCACTCACCGTTCACCTCCGCGACTCAAAGCGTCGAGCCACGTGCTGACCTTCACCACACCATCTTCACCACCTTCGCTACTTCGACTGACGCCTTTTATTACACGACCCGTCTCTGCTGATCCGCAGTCCCTCACAGTAAATATGTAAAAATCACACAAATCTGACAGGAGATCACGTCCGTTATCTCATAACGATCCAAAAAATATATAGAATCGCTCTTCTGGCCTGCCACGCAGTTGGTGGGCAGAAGCATCCGCCGCCAAGATCCGGACAAACCTTACCCCATGAACCCAGGCACCCCTGCTCATCAAATGTAGCGAACCACTTAGGGGGTAACCTATGGAAGAGGTGTTGGTTATCCAATGGTTCCCGGGGCGGTGGTTCCCATACCCGCCTACCAAATTTCGCTGTTTGGTGCTTACTAATATACGGCAACCATTTTGAAAAGTTTAGATTAGTTGTAAACACAGTTAATTCACACATGATCTCTTTATCATCCTTCCCTCCCTACAATGAGCATCTTAAATATGAATGTGTTGCATTGCAAGCTTCGACCAAGTATATATAGACAGGGCATGTAGGTCTTAAAAATGACACCGGAACCAAAAATATTGGTTTATGAAAACATTTATCAAAAAGAAAGTCCTTTATCTCGCAGTCAAAAGATCTCAAGAAGCATTGGTTTGTACCTTTAGTTGGTCTGTGTGGAGCTAATTTGTTTTCCAGCAAGTTCGCGGTAACGGAATTGCTAGCTTTGCGAAGATCATTTTTAAAATACAAATTTCAGGCAGTTAGAAATATTTTAGGTATGGGCTATCACGGACTTTATTATTAACAATTTAATCAGTTATATGAATATCTAAAAAAATATGTACATAACATATGAATTCAAGGCAGCGTTTCAAGAAAAGTAACATTTGATAAAAAAAGTTTAATTTCTTCCTAGCAAAACAACTACGTCACGCAAGAGATGCAACGGAATTCGATGGGTAGTCGTATTATGAAATTTCTCGTAGGTGGTGTCACTTTGTGATTGGAATTGGGTATGGGAGGGCTAATCTATAGTTAATATATCGATGATTGCAAGCTATCTATAGTTTGTGAAATAAATCAGTTTAACAAGCATAAACTTAAACCGTTAAACCTAACCTAACTTTTCATCACATTCTGAAAATGAATATTATTGTTAAAAGTACCCGATTTTTATTCAAATGTAAGTGCAAACTATGTACGCATGTGCTTCTCGAAGGATACTTCTCTTCTCATCTCTTTCTCTCTATCTTCGGGTATCGCCTCGACAAATCGCCTTCAGGCTCCCCTGTCCTGCTCTAGTTCGGTGGCCGCTGTCCATAGTAGTCCCAACCTCTCCTCGCACAGCCTCCGTATTTGCAATTCATCTTTACCTAGGTACTTAGTTTATTAATTTCTCTTTCTAGAGAAATGTAGGCTCTTAATCAGGTAGATTTGAACAATTCTCAGTACCCAACCTCAAAAACTGCCATTTTTTCCACATTAACCCTTCAAAAATTTGGCTTTTTTTTCGGATCGTGAAAATATTTTCGCTTTACAATAAAATGCAAATATTTGGAATATTTCTGAACACATTCAAAAACCAAAAACTGTTTTAGAATGGTGATGAAATATGCTTTCAAATTATAGAATTCGAAAAATATTTTTTTTTTTAAATTATAAAATTTTTGCATACAAACATAAAAAAGTTTTCAAAATGGGTCACCTTATGTTTTTTCTAACTAAAGTTACTGATAATAAAAAAAAATGAAAACAGATGCACATTTTATTAGACAAATGTATAACAAACACATTATTGTAACCTCAATTTTTTGTCGCTATATGAATTTTTTTTTTTAAATTCCCGAAGTTTCAAATTCTTTTTTCAATTTGCGATTCAAAACTTTGTGTACATAAAAGTGTACATTTTATTTTTTTGGTGGCTATTTTTTAGATTGGAATATAAAGCATGATGTTTTTCCTTTCTAACACCGATTAGAACATATTTCTAACTATGATAGTAAGGGAGTTACGGCGTCTTATGTGAGACCTATGTGCGTTGGGACAAATCTGGTCTCCTGTGATTAAACGGGTTAAAACATTGGTTGTTAGTGAAAAAAGTGTTTAAATATTTTATTGTTCAATCGGAATCGAACCTTAATCAAAAGGAAAAGGGTATTGTTTCCTTAGTCAAAATTTGTTTTATTTTCTTGTAGGGGTATGGGAATGCGTGGTCGCGGTGGTCCTCCAGGAATGCGTCCCATGGGCCCCCCGATGCGAGGATTTGGACCCCCGGGCATGCGGGGTGGATTTGGACCCCCCCACCCGATGCCCGGTATGGGCTTCAGGGGCCCCTTCCCGCCCCCTGGACCCCCTAGAGGCGGAGGCTTTGGAGGCCCCAGAGGAGGACCCCAAGGACCAGGCCCCCATCCTGTGCCCACAATAGAAACAAGAGGACCACCCCAAAATCGTAAGTTTAAAATTTAATATCTTCCTGTTCTCATAAAATAAATTAATGTTTTTTTAAACAGTACCTACCCATTGTCTATGAAAAGTTATGGTACTTGAAAAATAGATAGGTACCTACTTATCCATATTTTTCTATGCACCAAATTTAAAAATAGAATATTACCTGGTCTGAAACAATGACTGAACAAAATACCTAAGAGAAGGACTTGGCATACCAATTCAAATATATACTGAACATTCTGTACAAGCGTTTATACAAAACTGACGGCGGTTTCCATTGTTATTTTTATGTTTATATGGATAAGTAACAAGGTTCGCACAAAATGTATTTTATAAGGTTAACTCATCGAGGGCGTAGAGCGGTGTTTGACGTAGTTTGGAGTCCATTCTAATACAACTAATGGCAACTGAAATGCATCAACAAATAATTTATTCAATAGTAAGTTGGTATTTATACTAATTATTATTTACTAGCTGACCCGGCCACGCGTTGCTGCGGCTAATAAAACACAACCCTATCTATTGGATGTCCGACCTTTATAACCACCGCCGTCTTTGAGTTTATCGCGAGGAGACAGACAGATGCCGCGGAGGACTGTAATTTATAATACGTAGAGATGGTGTGAAAGATTATAATAATGTGCACGAAATGCTTGGGGTAACTAACGTATTTAAGTTAATAAGGATTAATACTGTATCCGTCTAAATATTACCGCAATGTACGTGACCATTTTATTAGAAGATAGAATATCCGTAAAAGATAGATATATGCCTTCGTGGACTTTTTTGTAGATCTATAAAAGAGGAATATCCCACCATGCATTGTTTTGTTACATCCCAAAAGGATTAGGCAGCGTTTTCGATGAAAGCTACCAGGCGGCTTGAATTTTTCCGACACTTCTAACAATTATCATTATGTTTCAACCAATTTACACAAATCGTTGACAAATTACATACCTAAACCTTCCTCACGAAACACTCTATCTATTGGTGAAAACTGCATGAAAATCCGTTCAGTAGTTTTCAAGTTTACCGTGAACAGACAGACAGACGACGCGGGGGACTTTAATTTATAATATGTAGAGATTAAAACTGGTATTCGGATTGAAAGGGATATAATCCCAGGTGGATTATTTCCTAAGTTACTTCCACATTGATGATGTAGATTCAAGGTCATTATCGCCTTATGCAATGATGAATCTCTTTTACTGCAATTTTTTAAAAATTTCTTTTGAATTTTTGCTGCCTGACAAATAATGTTAATTTTCCAAATTGAAAGTCTAACTTTTTAAACTATCATCCAGGATTAAACTGGGAAAGTGTAGGGAATAGTCAAGTACGCCAAGTCCTCTCTTTGGATATTTTATTTAGTCATTGGTCTGAAATAATAACTTCCCGCCGTGCGTTAATTTTTAACTTAAGACCTGAATGTCTTATATTTGATGAGTCCATTGTGATTTACGTTACTCTATTTGTTTCCCGTCTTATTATAAAAATAGTCTTGAAAGGGTAAATAAAGTAGGGAATTATATTCTTTGGTTCAAATATTTATTATGTTTTAAGATTTTTCATCAGGTGGCGATCAAAGGGGTGGCTTTGGAGGCCGAGGAGGAAACATGGGCAACTTCAGAGGCAATCGTGGACGGGGTGACTTTGGACAGAGGGGGTTGAATCGCGGAGGACCTAGGGGTAAGTTCATATAACATTGTGTTGTAATTTTTTTATTACAATTGTATTGACAGAAAGAAGAATTCTCATTCTTTTTCAAATTTTAATGGTAATTGTTGTTATCAACTAGTCACAATTTGATCAATAGTTGAAAAGGGCCTAGAATCGGTGTTGGGTTGATGGTTTCCTTCAGACAAATCCGCAACAGGAATTTGCATTATCAATACAAGAATGGTTTTAACTTAGAAATGAATCTGTGTAGGGGTGTAAATTTATAATTTTATTGTTATTTAACTATATTTTATGCAGAAGTGTAGAATATATAAAGATAGCACGTCATATTAATTTCCATATCGTATAATAAATAAGAAATTAAAATAAAGCTAAAATATTATTTGGATCTCGTATGTATTTAACTTGATTTCTAGAAAAATAGCTGCATACCAGTGGTGGGGCGGTCTGTGAGTTTTCAGTGATTTTATTTTTTTCCAAAATTCAACTTTTTGTATGACGATATACTGAAAATCTTGATACAAAAAGTTGAAATATTGAAAAAAAAAACTTTTTTTTTTTCAATTTTTTTATAAGAAAATGATATACAAATTTTTTTAGCTACAACAACATCAATAACTTCGTATTTTTAAATCTTAGCACGCTAGCTCACTGAAAACTCACGGACCGCCACTGCTGCATACGTAAGCGCATACCTGTCAGCTATGTTACAACTTTCTTTGGGTTTAGTAATAATAACTTAAAAATGTAGCTGAAACACTGTGAAAGAAAACTGTTCTCGCCTTCTGAGTGTAATTTTTTTTTCAGCAGACCGCACCCTAAAAGCTGGCTGCAGGTTCCCCACCCCTGGTTTAGATAAAGAAAATGTTTTGTTGCGAAGAAAACTTTATTTATTTCATGAATTATTCACAACAATTCTTTTTATCAGGTCGCTTCAATGGCCCGCCCGGCTCTCGTCCCATGGGCCCAGGAGGCGACGGGCCGCCTCCGCAGCAGAACCAGCAGCAGCCGCCCCAGCAGCAACAACAGCAGCAGCAGCAACAACACGGTGGCAACAATAACAGTAATAACCATCCGAACAGCGGCGGCGGGAACCAGCATCACCAGCAACAGCACAATAATCACGGCGGTAATCAGCATATCCATCAACAGCCGCCTCAACAGGTAACTAAATTAAATTTTGTGAATGCTGCACGAGAGTCCCAACTGCTTTCATTGTCCAGAGTAAGTGGGACCAATTGTGGGGTTAACCTGTCAAAGGCCCGCAAATTCCAGGAAAAATACGGAAATTTCGTAACAAAACACGATTTTGAATTTTGAATTGAGTGTTTTGTTGATTAATTTTGAGCTATCGTATATTTCATTGACTGAAACACGTTCCTAGAACAATAAACTATGCACCAAAATAACATTACTTGCGTTAATCACGTAAATTAATAGGTTTTACGATGTTTTAGTCGAGGAACACGCGTCAATATTGACAGCTTCAATTTCCGCCAAAAAAGACATTTCGATTCCACAGATAAAAATCATTTAAAAATAATCTGGTGTTGTCAGGTGAATGAAACTAGTGGCTATATCATCAATGATGTTGGCGCAAGCGATTCTGACCTTGTTTTCATACAAATTCTGTACATAGAAGGGTCAAAATCGCAGACAAACACTTTTATTTCGAAATTTTTTTTTTGCGCATGCGCAAATGAGCGTTTCCGACCCATTACAGGTTAAAGGGAGTGGAGAAAAGAAGAAGATTAGGAGGAAGAAGATTGGGAAGTATCTGGCTATACAGATCTGGTCACCAAACATGACTAAAGTAATTTCTTACAATACAGCAATGCTTCGATTCTGAATGATGGTCTTACACCAGGGGGATAGTTTTGGTATAGTTTTTTAACTGTCTAAGACAGAGGGTTAACCTCAGACTAATTTGTTTGCTTTTGGGAATAACTCACAGAGGGGGGTCATAGAAATTCTTGTGTCTTCCTCACATCATAGTGCTGATCTAAACAGTGTAAGAAAGAGAAAACACAACACTTTATATTCAAATCTAAAAATTAACCACAAAATAATAAAAATGTACATCTTTATGAAACAAAAGTTTCCGACCACAATTTGAAAAAAAAATTATGGGACTTTTTATTATTAGGGAATTTTTTATTCATTATTTTTATATTAAAAGACAAAAAATGAAGTGATAATAACATTACAATCAGGATTGAGATGACTTAAATCAGTGATTTAAATCGTGAATAAAATCGAGTGATTTAGAAAAGAAAATCAATGATTTAAATCAAAAAACTTTTACCGCAACCAAATCACCCGCCTAAAGTGCCAAGAGACTGGACTTCCCCTGCATAAACTATGGCACGCACGCAATAACTGTCTACACAGCTGTACATAGCATTGCATGTGTGTGCGCGAGTTAGTTTGATGAATAGTATTACTCATTTGAATTCCAAAATTGAGCCGTTCACTGGAGTTATTGGTCGATAAACAAGTCATACAGAATAGCACACCTACTGATTGGTGGTTAGCAATATACAATATGAAAAAATGTATAACTGAAGAAGAATTGAAAATAATCAAGTAACTGCCAAATACAGTTGCTTCTTCTGCTGGGATCTAAAGAATATTTTCAGCTTTCAATTTGGTGCACAGTAAAATAAGAAATAGATTAACCCCTCAAGGGTCAGCGTTTTTTGGAAAAATCGCGTGGAAATTACCTTAACCGGTGACAGGCCATATGCGCATGCGTGAGAAAATAATTCAAATATTTGAATAATACTTCCGACAAAAAACTTTTGGTCTACGATTTTGGCCCTTCTATGTACACAATTTGTATGAAGAACAGTGTCAGAATCGCTTGCGCCATCATTACTCTCGGAGACGCTACAAGTTTCATTCACCTTGTCACCCTGGAATATTTTTAAAACGATTTCTTCTATGGCAATCGGCTGTCAGAATTTGCCGCGAATTTAGCGGTCGCAATTAATGCGTGTATCGCGAATAAAACATCATAAAACCTATTAATTTACGTAATAAATGCAAGTAATGTGGTTTTGGTAGATAGTTTATTGTGTTGTGAACGTGTTTCAGTTAATAAAATATACAATAGCTCAAAATTTATCAACAAAACATTCAATTCAAAGTGGTGGTTTTTTAGTGTTTTTTTGCGAAGTTCTGCGAATTTCCGCGAAATGGCATGGCCTTTGACCGGTTAAGAACAAGAATGGAGGAAGCTATTCTGACCTTTTCCTTGGTACAGTTTCTTTATACAAAAAATTTAAAATCGCATCCAAATTATTTGAATCAATATTCTTTTTTGAAATTTGATCCGCCCACAATTCCGCGTCTCTGGCAAATGACAGGTTTTAAGCAATGAGAAGGCGGGCAAATTAGTCTTCCTTTTGAAAACACTAAATTTGGACAAATCGCAAAACCAATACAAACAAGATACCCAAATGGTTTAATTTAATTGTTAATATTCTTATTTGTTGATTTTTTTTATTGAATAAGCAAATACTTGTTATTATTGCCAGTGTTAAAAACAATCTCTCCAAGCACATTTCCTATTGTAGGTGGGTTGGAAGAAATTTCTTTAAAAGACAAACCCCCTTTTGTGCTCTTTTTTTTGTTATGTTGTGTTAATTTTTAAATGTTATAATGTTAAAAAATATTTGTGTACAGTAAAATATTAAGTAAATAAATATACCGACATTTTGAAAAGACTGTAAATTAATAATTAAAATTAACAACAACATTGTTTTTTTTTTTACATATACCAAATTCTGAGTTAAAATAACGAAATATTAAAAAAAAAAAACAAAAATCTGATTTAAATCAAATAAATCCGATTTGTATGATTTAAAAAAAAAAATCATGATTTTTATCAACCCTGTTTACAATACATTTGTCCTAAGCTAGACCAATTGTGTCGGTACATTATAGACCTAGACATTCCTTGCACAGTTTAAAACAGGTCCAAGCTTCCTCATCATATAATATTTGTATTAAAATTATTTTTGTTTCCAGATGCTGCAGAAGAAGCCTCCGAAGCCTCAGCAGAGCCCCTCCAAGAACAACGTGCCCCTGACGGGCGGGCCAACCATCATGAACGCCAACAACAAGCGACCCATGATGGGCGGCAACAACCAGCACGGGGGCAACAACGGCATGGGCCAGGGTCAGGGCAACATGCTGCAGAACAAGAGGCCGCGCAGAGATCAGCAGCAGATGCCGTACAGGCCGCCGCATCAGATGGTAACAAATACTGTTCACCTTTTTAAAGATGCATTCATCCTTTTACCTTTGAACCAGCTTGATGTTGCTCATAGATAATAGAAACATGGCCATGAACCGTTAATAGTGTGAAACCGCACGTACGTGTAGCCAACTTCTTTCACCCATACTACTGCAAATATGTATACGCATAGCGACCCCCGCCATCATTTATACCTACAAACCAAATGCATAATTGTCATTGATTCCACTACTTTGATACTCCGTGCACTGGTAATCGGACAATTCAGGACAGTGACAAATTAGCACACTTTTTAAAAGTGATTTAATGACCAGGTTACGTTAGGGCAGGTTTATAGGATAGCTTTTTTTCATCACAAATTTTTTTCAGAAAACTTTGCAATTTTTATTTTGAGATTTCAATTGATGCTATACTGCAAGCCCCACCGACTACACTTATTGTATAAAAGCAGAAATGCGTATTTTTCACAAAAAAAAGGATTGTAGTCAAAACATCGAAGTTTTCCAAGGGAACAGAAAAAACAAAACTTCTTAGGCGGGAAAATCTTGTAAGTGGGATAAATTGGACCATTCAGTCTTCAATGGACTGAAAAAACCAAACTTGTTAACTTCTTATAGGCCGGAGATGTGAATCCACGCGCGGTTTGTGCGTGCGCGCGGAAAAAATTTCGAAAAAATATGTTTGTCTGCGATTTTGACCCTTCTATGTACAGAATGTGTATGAAGGACAAGGTCAGAATCGCTTGCGCCAATATTTACCCATGACACAGGCAAAAATTTCATTCACCTGGCAACCCCAGAATATTTTTAAATGATTTTATCTGTGACAAACCGCACAAACTGCGCGTGGATTCGCGTCTCCGTCCAATAAGAGGTTAAAGAGGGAACTTCTTAAGAGAGTTTCACTGTAGTTGCAAAACTGCCACTTTTAAATTTCAACCAATCAGAATCCTCCTTTCACCTTTACCTAAAATGGCCGCTGTTGTTGTTGTCTGGCATTTTGAATTTTAGTTGGATGCAAAATAACCACTTGGTAACATCAGAGATGCGAAAGTGCCGCTATTCATTTAATTAACTCCAACATTTTGGCCAAGGTGCAGAAATTCGTAATTCTTTTGTTTCGTGTAAGAATATAGACTGGTAATAAGTAAAATTAAAAATAAATATTTTTAATAACTTTACCCCTCATTTAATGATTTTATATTCCATATTATCTCCCTTTATTATTTCTATTATGTAAGGTCTTTACCATTGACCTTTTTTGTAGTACGGTTCTGTTACTTTGAACCACCTCCGATGTACACCATTTATATTTAATTAAAAGATGGATTAAAGACCAAAAAAGGCAACTTTACAAAAAAATCACAACATAAAAAAAAAAAAAAAAAACACATAGACATAAACACCATTGCAATACTCACTAATGTATAAAACCTTTTAATTTCACTATCGGTTTATATGTATCTATCCTATTTATATAGTTTTATTCTATTGTTTTATTTTAGTGTTATTTTACTCTATTTTGTTTTGCTCTATTTTCTTTCTTTTAATTCTCATATGTTATTATTGAGTCTCTTTTTGCTTTAGTTTTTATTTTATATGCATCTTAAATAAATAAATAAAAAAAAATCATATCAAACTGTAAAATGAGGTCCTCAGCACGGGTAAAGCACCCTGTGAGGCCCACATTAGTCAAATATGTAACACACATGTATAAATCAGGTGAATCAAATAAAAAAAAAAATAAAAAAAATTGCCATTTGTATACAATAATTGTTTCTTGTCTGCAGCAACAACCCCCTCCCCAACATCACCAGCCCCCTCCTCAGCAACACCAGCAGATGCAGCAGGCCCCCAACGGCTACTCTCATCAATCGTAAGTCACTATTATTGTTTTATTTTAATATTTAAAAAATTATATGCATATTTCATCTCCTTTCAAAAACAGTTTTTAGTTTTCGGATGCGTTTAGAAATGTTACATTTGAATTTTATTACCATGCGGAAATATTTTGACCTTCTGACAAAGTATGGTTAAATTTAAGTGTATATAATGTATGATTTGCAGCCAAATGTGTAGTACCAACCCAAGATAGAAGGTGCGGCAGCATGACTTCCTTTTTTAAATGCGCCTCATTCAGTCAGTTCATGTCGTAGCGGAGAGCTAGTGATCATGCGTTGGAGCAGTGAGGAGTGTGCGTTTACCGTTGAGGTCTACTTTTCGAACGGATGTTCTGTGATCGCAACCCAGCATAACTTCCTTTTTTTAAAACTTAATAAAACCCATTGTATGAATCAGATTTTTTTTTGTTTTTTATAATGTAGGCACATACCTAAAGTTTTGTTTTACTTAGTTTTTGAAGATCAAATCAGGCAGGTGACGCCCCCATTCTCCATACACTGAGTAAACTGATTTCTGGCATTTGTCATGACTCTTGCCAGCATATCTGGTGTCATCCTGGTAATTTCTTCCTGGATGTTGGTCTTCAAACCTTGTAGAGTCGGGACAAAACTTTATAGTTCCGTCTCTCGAACGAGATCACTAGCGCTCCGCTACGACATCAACCGACTGAATGGCGCGCATTTAAAAAAAGGAGGCTATGCTGTCGCACCCTGTACAAAACATTGCCAGCATATCTGGTGCTATCCTGGCAATTTCTTTCTGGATGTTGGTCTTCAAATCTTTTAGGGTCGGGACAAAACTTTATAGTTCCGCCTCTCGAACGAGATCACTAGCGCTCCGCTACGACATCAACCGACTGAATGGCGCGCATTTAAAAAAAGGAAGCTATGCTGCCGCACCCTGTACAAAACATTGCCAGCATATCTGGTGTTATCCTGGCAATTTCTTTCTGGATGTTGGTCTTCAAATCTTGTAGGGTCGGGACAAAACTTTATAGTTCCGCCTCTCGAACGAGATCACTAGCGCTCTGCTACAACATCAACCGACTGAATGGCGACATTTTAAAAAAGGAAGCTATGCTGCCGCACCCTGTACAAAACATTGCCAGCATATCTGGTGTTATCCTGGCAATTTCTTTCTGGATGTTGGTCTTCAAATCTTGTAGGGTCGGGACAAAACTTTATAGTTCCGCCTCTCGAACGAGATCACTAGCGCTCTGCTACAACATCAACCGACTGAATGGCGCGCATTTAAAAAAAGGAAGCTATGCTGCCGCACCCTGTACAAAACATTGCCAGCATATCTGGTGTTATCCTGGCAATTTCTTTCTGGATGTTGGTCTTCAAATCTTGTAGGGTCGGGACAAAACTTTATAGTTCCGCCTCTCGAACGAGATCACTAGCGCTCTGCTACAACATCAACCGACTGAATGGCGACATTTTAAAAAAGGAAGTTATGCTGTTGCACCATGTACAATACATTTTATTAAATCCTTCAAGTTACTACTTGGTTTTTGTCCCGAGTTCCTTTTTTCTGATTGAACAATTGAAAAATTTTAAACGAATATTATGTGATCTTGTTTTAATTACCTTTTTTGTTTTTACTAGCCACACTCCGTATCAGAACTATGAAACGGCCCCCCCACCAGTGGATCCTTACCAAAGTCAGCAATATGGACAGAGGTAAATACTACAGATGTCTAACTCCCATATCTGGCGATCTAAGGCCCTCCGTTCATGGAGATGCTTACAAACTACGTGATTGTGACGCAACCACAAGCACCCTGCAGATATACTACTCTTTAATGCTGGTTTCCGTACACGGCGCTAGGTACCCGAAATATACTGAACTTGATCATTTTAACTTGATCAGTTAACACAATGTCAAGCGATGTCAAATGACTTTTTTTCCAACATCAATCCAATGCCTTTTCCACTAAATCCTTTCTTACATATTCTGGTAAAGTAATTCTGGTGAACACCCATTTTTTTCCACTTCCAGAACAAATCTAACATTCCTTTCATGTTCTGACACTATTTCTGTCAAACGAATAAGTAGCAGACACAAATGATGCAACAGATTTGAAACCGACAGCCGTCGCGTAGCGCCGTGTACGAGCACCAGCAAAATCGTACGGGGGGTACTTACGATCGGCGCGCATGGTACGCGCACGAGGATAGAGTAGCTTGTAAGTAGCGTCATGTACGGAGGCACTAACTGTGTGCATGCA
Organism: Limnephilus rhombicus; assembly: GCA_929108145.2. NCBI lineage: Eukaryota > Metazoa > Arthropoda > Insecta > Trichoptera > Limnephilidae > Limnephilus > Limnephilus rhombicus. The sequence continues at coordinate 26,296,661 of OV815292.1, forward strand.
ATTATTGGTGGTCAATCAAATTGCTATTTATAGTTGGTTTACCCTTCTTCTAGCTGTCCCGTCCTGCTCCAATCTTCTTTGGAACAGTGGCTATCAACAGTGGATAACAACAGAAATTATTTTAACAAACATGAAACACAACTGCAACATAAAACATGTGGTCCCTAGAGTTGAACAGTTCAGTGCACAAACCTTGTGTAATTTTGCATAATTTTCCCAGAAGCTTGAGTGAATTTCAAAAAACATTTGATGACCTGCAACTTGACGAAGAATGCCCTTTTTTTCGGCACGTTTCAGCTTTTAAACAAATTATAATCAGCTGTGAAGCACAACGGTCATGTTTTTATGTTCGTCAGTATATCTCGATTTGATCAAAAGCTGAAACGTTCTGAGAATCAGCCCGTTTCAGAAGTAGTTTTAAGATATTATATTATTAGGTATTCAGCTATATGCCTACTATTACAATTGTTTTCATTACCCACTTGAGTGAAAATTTAGGTTTTTTTTTACATTAACTCCACATAGGAGGCCCTGAGGAAAATAATTTCCCTAAGGGCCTATGTCATCTGAGGTGCTGAGTGGAGGGTCTTTTTGAGGAGAGGAAGGAATGAACATTGGTCTTGAAGAGACCCATGTTGTAGGAAGGAGGAAACACGGAGGCAGGTACAGTAGAATCCGGATATAATGGCCGGGGGACAGGCGATACTTTGTCGTACTAACCGGACGACGTACAAAACGGCCGAATAATTTAAGCTTGTTTTTACATGAGACACGCCAAACTCCTTTGCAAGGGTTACATTTGATTTGATTCACCGGCTCCCAACCTGTGTAATATAGCACTTTTTTCTTTAATCAAAACTTTCGCTTCACGGAACTCATTGTGTCGAGCTTTTAACCTAGTCACAACAGATGATAAACACTGACTGATTTACACGTACTAATAAGAATAGGTGTAAGCGCGTGGGGAGTCGAAGAGGCGCGGGGCGGCGAGGTATTGGTGCGTAGGTTTTGTTAACAAACCACCGCGCGTCGTTCTAACCAGACGAATTATCGTTAAAATAGGTCGCTTTAAGCAGTTGGTCGCTTAAAACAGTATCGTACTAAACGGATATTATGTTTTCCTAGTACCTAACTTGAGTTTACATTGCCGTCGCTAAAAACGGTAAAAGCGAAGTCGTTATGTCCGAATTCTACTGTACTTGATTTTTATAAATTAAAATTAATTTTAAATTTATTAGATTTTATGAAAATATTTTTTTAAAACCTAAAAATATAGGATGAACTGTGGAATCCATATGTGAATTCAATGACTTTAAACCGCAGTAAATAGGTCATATGTTTCTGTATTAACCGGTCAAAGGCCGTGACATTTAGCGGAAATTCGCGGAACTTCGCAAAAAAACACTAAAAAACCACAACTTTGAATTTTGAATTGAATGTTTTGTTGATAAATTTTGAGCTATTGTATATTTTATTAACTGAAACACGTTCACAACACAATAAGCTATCTACTAAAACCACATTACTTGCATTTATTACGTAAATTAATAGGTTTTATGATCGTTTTATTCGCGATACACCCATTAATTGCGACCGTTAAATTCGCGGCAAATTCTGACAGCCGATTGTCATAGAAGATATCGTTTTAAAAATATTCCAGGGTGACTAGGTGAATGAAACTTGTAGCGTCTCCGAGAGTAATGACAGCGCAAGCGATTCTGACACTGTTCTCCATACAAATTGTGTACATAGAAGGTCCAAAATCGTGGACCAAAAGTTTTTTGTCGGATGGATTATTCAAATATTTGAATTATTTTCTCGCGCATGCGCATATGACGCGCGCGCCGGCGCGTCTCCGGCCTCCCAGCGGTTAATATTTGTGGGTATGATATTAATTAAATCGAATGATCAAATCGAAAACTGAACGTTTAGAAATCTCCATCGCTCAAGTGGTTATTCCTAGAATGTAATGTAATCTTCTTCTTCCAGTGCGTACCCATCAGGGCCGAGCTACGCAGCCGCCCCGGCAGCCGTGCAGTTCACCACCCCGGCCCCTGTCTCCTACACGGCTCACGTTCCTACGTACGCACCCCCCCCGCAGGCGCCACCCGCACACCACGCCCATCAGGGATACGCGCTGGAAGTTGCACCTGCACAGCATTACGGGTGACTTTAATAATTCTACACTCAATTCTGTTTTGTGATTTAGTTATCAGACATTTAATAATGTACTGCTGTGAATTAACCCGTTTAATCACAAGAGACCATATTTGTCCCAGCTCACATAGGTCTCACAGAAATCGTTGTCTCCCTTACTATCGTAGTGCAGTATGTGCTAAACGTTATTGGAAAGAGAAAACAACACGCTTTATATTCAAATTTAAAATTAACCACATAATAATTAAAATGTACACTTTTATGAAATGGAGTTAAAAATTTTCACTTGATATTTCCTTTGTGTTGTTGACATGTCAAACGAAAATTGTGTGAAAAGAGATTTGTGTGTATTTTTATTATGCCACTTGACTGATTGAACCAACATCCTTTAAGCAGTCAGTACGCCGTGGCCGAACCCCCGGTCTACCAGGAGCACCAGGGCTACGGGGCTGTTAACGCCGCACAAGTAGGCGGCTACGAACAAGCGGGGGCCCCCCAGTACGCCCCGCCGCCCACCGTGCAATACGGACAGCCGCCCATCTATCACCAGCCACCGCCGCAGGCCACATATCCCGCATATGGTATGAGAATTGAGTCATTTAATAAGATTATAAATAACATAATAATTACACAACATCATTACGGCACTACAAGTCTGGGTGAGATTAAATTCATTAATGTTCTCCACTGGCTTGGTCCTTCGTCATCTGCCTCCAGTCCTTCATCCTTCCAGTCCTGGCTCGATGCGCAAGAATTGCACAATTTATCTCAAAATATTTATTATTGACTGTATTATTCAATTTGGGAGGCGGGTATGGGTTTCCGGAAACAATTTATTGAATTACTAACACCTCTGCCATAGCTCAACCTAGGTGGTTCGCTATATTTGGTGACTTGGCAGGGTTCATGGCGATTGTCGGGATCTTGGTGGCGGATGTGTCTGCCCACGAACGGTGTGGCAGGTCGGATCGGGAGAGACAGGTTGAGAGAGATCTTTTGACCTCCAGCAGGACTCCCTTGGAACATCGCCTTAATAGATTCACCGCAATAGTTTCGTCTGCCTGTCACTCTTGGACAAACTTATCCCCAGATTCTGATCCATCCCTGTTAGGTTTTTCTTTCCAAGAATTTCCTCTTCTTCCTTTCCTAATAAGACCCTCCACACACTATCCCGAAAGATGAAGTATGCCCTGAGGGGAATTATTTTCCTCAGGGTTTCTGTGTGGAGCTAATGTTTAAAAAAAACCAACTAAGAAAATGCATTGCTAATTTTTGAAAGGAATTAACTTGAGACATTGAGATGTAAACAAGAATGTGTAAAAACACCAATTTTCATGCGACAATTGTTGATTTCTCCCAGTTTTATACAAGGGCCGATTGGATAATCAACACTAGTTGTAGACTACGATTTGTATAGGTCGTCAGTTAGTAATGTACTATTTTATTTTTGTTTTTATTTTTTTTCTTATTTTTTTTTAATTTTTTTTCTTATTTTTTTTAATTTTTTTTCTTATTTTTTTTATTTTTTTATGTATATTTTATTGCCTGCAAGCTCCTTACAGTATTCCTAGCTTCCGAGAGATTAACTAACTTTTGTTTCAACAGATCCCCATGTTTTTGGATACGGACAGCTTTTATAAGTCGTTCAATTTAATCACACTGCAGAAATAATTCGTTCCCTTCTTCCAGACACAACGGGATATGCTGCCACGGTCGGCTACACGGGTGCCGGCGAAGCCCCCTCGTATTACTGAAAACCTCCCCCTCTCCTCGCACACTATGGTGAGTTTCTCTACTGTCAGTTATCAGATATCAGATTCGGTGCATCTAGCCAGCAATCAATCACCTGTCCAAAACAAACAAACTCACAGGCTGCCGTCAATTACAAATAATGGTGCCACAAATGAATAATTAATCTCAATATTTGCCATCTATACATTCCAATTGAAACCGGTTATATTTAAAAAATCACATCACAGTTGCTAACACCTGTGTGTCACCCTCTAGCTCTTGCGAGATATACTGTTTGTATCCACTTGTGTAAGTTACTTAACCTATCTCTCACTGTATTACAACGATATCATATTAATCTTATGACAACTGAGTCAGTCACAGAAAAGTAATACTGATGGAATGACCATTAGCTACTGTCATAGGATTTACAAGATTACGAATCTTTATTGTTGAAAAGTTGCAATATCTTGGTTTTTACTGTTGCAGCAGCAGTTTTCATTCGATAAAATTGCATTGTAGGTTGGCAGATTTTGATCTTAAATGTTCATTCATACCATTTTTGTGTGGGACAATAATATCACGTGAATTTTATCAGCTTACATCAACCAAATACATAGTTAATTCTACTCTTTGTATGTTTTTAGTTATAAAGTGATGTTAGGTGTTATTAACATTTTGATAAAATTAAGAACTTTTCAGTAATTTTATGTTAATAAAAAAAATCCTTTAAAGTTTCCTTATTTTAAATAATTAAAATCAAAGTTACTTTTAGTTTTAAATCAGGACTTATCTAAATCTAGAATATACCTTCAGTTTGTTGCCAAGTCTCCCAAGTAACTTTTTTCTCGATGTTGTTGACCTAATTAAAATTTATTTTTCATGACATTATTTTATTGAGAGAAATTACGATTTACTGTATGACCAAATTTATCTATTAGTTTAAAATAATAGATCTTAAATTGTGTTCATTTCTCTAAATTGCTGACTTTGCAATATGCTGATGATATATCAAGTCTTTTGATTAGACTGTACTATCAAAATATATTCAGTTCAGCTCTAGAGAAATAAGCCCACTTTTATGTAGGTTTAATTCAACCTCTTCAATTGGAGCGTAGATTTAAGTTTACAGTGCAAATAATATTAAGTGCTTCTACACTTAAACTGTTGTTCCTTATCAATCATCTTACATTGGACATAAATTAAATTAATTTGGTGTTAAGACTTGTGCGTTTATTCCCCAGACTACAACACTAATGTAGGATAATTTCTTTGATGTATGTTTTTTTGTCAATTAGATAAATTATTATGGCATATTACAAATATAGAACTTCTCTATATCCCCACCTGTTATGAACCTGACGAAACTATTATAAGATAATCTTAAATTCTTTAATATCTTTAGCAAATACAAACTCGAATAAAATCATTGGACTCGATATACAAAATTAACATAAGCAATCTAAAGTTAAATATTTCCTTTTAAAATAGGTTTTAGCGTTAACATAATCATAATCCAAAGTACTAAATCAATATGTAATTAGTAATAATTCAATGCTTTTCATTTCAACATATTTTTACTTATTGTTGACTACAGTTTGATGTAATTCTTCTGATTAATTATACAGACATTGATTGTGCAGTTCATTTAACATCTCCATAGATGTACTGAAATGGAGAGGAACGAACTCGGTGTCCAGTTTACAAAGTTTCTGAAATTTCAAACAAGAATATTTTGACAAACTCGTAATAAAACTTTGTTGCTTGCTTTAGAGAAATATGTACACAGCCTTTTGAAAAATAAGGTTAAATTTATGTTTATTTCAGCACTGTAGAATCTTACTTGTTCAGAAGATGTTGTTGTTTATTTACATGTATGATTATTGTTTTAAGTTAAATGTGAGCCCATCAACTGTGAAGTAAAATGAAGTACACACATTGTAATTGTCTTGAATAAAGAAAACATCTTTCAGTGTCCAAATGTGTTTTTTATATTACTCTGTGTGCCAACCGATACAATGTACAAATAATAATATCTCAAAGATGTTGTGAACAACAATTCACTCAAGAACCCATGTGATGAATTGAGATTTATCTGAGAGAAACTACCTCAAATGGAAAGTATTAACCTATTACCGGTCTTTTTTTAATCTTCTGCAAGCGTTTTGGACCTTTGTCATTGTATTTATTATATTTGGTGGATAATTTCTTTAATTTTCATTTTATTTTAAAAGAACAAATTTTCTCAAATTCATTGTTTTTTTTCAATAAATTTGATTCTAATATTATAGAATATGCTGATTTTGCTGTTGCATAAATTTTTGTCCTTTGATTATTGATTTGCAACTTTATTTATAAATTTATCAGAACTACAGCGCTGTGAGGCCATTTATTTTATTTGTACTGGTAATGGGTTAATTTTATTCCCAAAGAAGAAATATGGAAAATGCTACTATGTGGCTAAAGGAATGTCTATTCCGATTATTATTATTTTATTTTAGATTTTCGTGGAAGACTTTGGTGACTTTCTTCAATATTAGCTACGTAATTATAAACACGTTATTTCAAATCATTAATCGAGACAGTAAAAAAATTACCTATTGTAAGTTCGGAAAGTTATCGTCTTTTTAGATAAATCAAAGATTTTAGTACAGGTTTTTCTGTGTTACTGTAAAATCTTTTCATCCACTAAATTTAATAACAATTTCAATTATTTCTACTACTTTCTGATCATAAAAAAACTGCCTACTATTTAAACAGTGACAAGTCAAGTTCCACGTTATCCATACTTTGATTCTACTTATTCATATTGATTAAATATATCTTTCCATAAAGTTGACAGAAATACACTTGATCAACATTGAAACCGGGAGATAATTTTTGTGTGATACCTTTTCTTATTGAATGAAGTCAAAGTGATGTTCCTAATTAGTAACGTAAATAAATATATTTTAATGCTTACTTATTTATAAGCATAACTTCCATTATACGCTTATATACTTCTCTATCTGAGGAACAGTATATCCGAAGTGTTTTGTAATTTTTTAAATAAAAAATCGTGATACCAAAGAGATTTTAATATTCATATAATTAATTAATTTATATATTTGGAATATATCGAAGCATCTTACTTTGAAGATATGAAAAGGAAGCTGTTTCAATTTTTGAAATTTATTAACCTACTTATGGTAGAATCCTTTTGTTAATAAATTAAATAAAATATACGTGGCTACTACCCCAGTTGGTTGTACATAATGACACACAGAAATACACATGTAGATATTATATTATAACTTACTGGAGTTTACATAAGAGTTATGGTTTTCTGTCAAAAAGGAGAAAATATTTAGTAAAAGTCTCGAATCTGAATTAATTTAGTAACAAAAAACAAAATTATTTCCAAAAATAAAATACCTCGTGTAAAATACTTGCCTTCAAGGATTTTATTTTGTTTTTGTGAAAATTATGCATATTGTTAAATCCAAATGCTAAGCAAGGGTTAAAGATTATAATATTTGATAAAAGTAAACAATAATTTTCAAAACCTTTTTTAGTTTTCAGATGAAAATTAATAATCGAGAGAACCTTTTGCTATTTTTTTATTCGCTCAAAACTTAGCCCAATATCAAAATAATGCTAAGTAATAATATAAATTATCCTAACAAATTATGGGGAAATATCTCAATACATTAATTATTATTTTATTTGTAAATGATAAAATAACCCCTTTTATAAAAAATATCTACGTAATATATTTGCAATGCTTTTCAACATATAGAAGAATAAAAATAATCCATACTCATTTTGTGGTTGGTACCTACCAAGTTGCTAGTTTTTTTCATGTCATGGCAACATTTGAGACATGAAGTCGTTTAGAAAGATGGCTACGGCCATTTTTCGTTTAATTTCTTGATTTACATCAAAAACTTGTATTATTTCTTGGAAAACTGCTTTTGAAGCCCAAAACTGAAAAATGGTGAATAAAAAACTATCAAAATGCCTTCATCGTGAAGTACACCGATGTGTATAACCAATGCTTTTCAACATATAGAAGAAAAAAAATAATAGTAAAAATAATCCATAATCATTTTGTGGTTGGTACCTACCAAATTGCTGGTTTTTTTTTTATGCCATGGCAACACTTGAGACATGAAGTTGGTCAGAAAGGTGGCTGCAGCCATTTTGTCGTTTTCTTGATGCACATCAAAAACTTTTATTATTTCTTGGAAAACTTCTTTTGAAGCCCGAAACCGAAAGTTGGTGAATAAAGAAACTATCAAAATGCCTTCACCATGAATTACACCGATGTGTGTGGGTTTTCTGAGTAAGAAATGGTGTTGCAATCTCCAACTTTTGGCTTGACAGCGTCTGGCGTAGTGTGGCTTGGAGAACCTTGTTGAGCTGTAAAAGTTTCTCCAAGATAACAAACAATTGATGACCCAAGATCAACAAAGGATTTACAAAATATGGTAAATGGTAAAACAATGTTTATAACAATAATGTCTCAAATCTGACATAAAAAAATCCCGCCTTTTTGTCCTAAGATTCTTTTCTATGAAAAAAAAATCTTTTGACTACAGCAATAGAGTTAAAGGTAAATGGGTATTTTCATTTCATTCAAAGTAACACAAGTATAAATTTGAATAAAGCAAATTTCAATACTTTAATAATACAAAATAGTAATAATGATTTATTGTATTAAAAAGCATTCTTGATTGACTAAGAGAAATGACACGGTAAAAATTGAGAAATGTGTTGCTACTTAATGTTTTCTGTATAAAAGAGATTAATTTGAGTTTAATCTTTTACAGATGATGAATTTGGTGCTGCCTACAATTTTTTTAAACATACATATTAGTTAAGTTACTCAAAGCACCCTTCAGGTATACGATCTGTTTATTATTATGAAAGCAGATTCAATTTGCCAAAAATTCTATGGAAAATCCTGAAAGTTAAATTCTTTTTGGTTAAGAGCGAAAGTTGCTAAATGCCGTAATTCTGAGGTAACGGATTAAATTTAGACCAAAAATAAGTGTTAAAAAAATATATATTTCAAAACAATACAATGAATGAGTTATACATTAAGTTTTTCTGCACTTTCATTTTTCTTTATCTTTGTATAAAAGTATTTATTTTTACTAGCCAAAATGGTCGAAATTCGACCATAATTAATTAATTTTTTTATTGATTTTTTATGCATAATTAAAAAAAAATATTAGCATTCTGCACTCCTCTATATAAACTATAAGTGTGCGAAATTTCATACTCCTCCGTCCGTGCAATTTTCGTAAAAAGGGGTACAAACTATAAGTGTGTGAAATTTCATACTCCTCCGTCCATGCAATTTTCGTAAAAAGGGGTACAAAGTTTTTGCTTCACGTATTAATATACCGATTACCCATTTATTTGGTTTTAGCCTTCATATTTTGAATTTAATTTGGTATCTCAGAATTATAATTTTTCAGTTAGCTTAACTTTTGACATTTAAATAATGATGAATATTCATAAAAGAGCATAAAAAATGCTCACTAAAAAAAGTGTACATTGCAAGCAAATTAATAATTTTATAAATACATTATTATATAATTATTATATCTAATAATTGTTTCCCAAAAAGGTATTACCAATATACATACATGTTGTAGTTTTATGTATGTGCACACTTTCAGTTAATTTTTTATTTGAATTTAAAAAAAAAATTCTTATGAGAATAATAATAGATTTGTGTTGCCTTAATTTTATCAAGTGCAGAAGAAGGAATATAGTTAAAACACGACAGTTATTTAACCCTATTTATTTTTTATTTAAATTGTTAAGCCTTGTAATGGGAAAATTATTAATTTGAATAAAATTTAGGCGAATGAATGAAAATAGTAAAACTAATAATACATATTTTGTTGAATTTTAAGAGATTTGCTGATTGCAACAATATCTGCATTATTTAACTATGAATATATTCCTATGTTGAATACAACATTATTTTTCTTAGGCATATACAGTTTTAATGATAGTATTATTTTAAGATTACATAGTTAGCATACAATCAAAGTTTGTAAGCAGATTCTTACAATATTACTTGCGCAGGCTGCAAATTAATATAGTATTTTAGTATGAAATATTCTTTATCCATTTCGGAATACTATAATAATAAAAAAATATCTTATAATACAGCATGTAATATTTAAAAAATAATGTATGTTTTCGACTTTCAGATTAAAACTCTGTGATACTTCTTAAAAAATGGATTCAGAATAGCATATTAATTCTTATTGAAAAATTTTGGAAACAAAGAAAGGAATGGAATATATGTTCAGAATACTATTTGCATTTTTGAGTGGAAAAGGTAAGATAAAATAAGCACAAATGTTAAATATAAATAATGTGAATTTTTATTATAAAGTTGTAAAAGGGAATGTAACAATATATATAAGCAGTGTCCAAAATTATAGCCTACTTTGTAATAGCACTCCATAAACAGAAGTTTAAAGTCAGTGTTGGGCCATTTAGTGACGTTTTATGTGTAAAAAAATGTACATATTTTAATATTTTACAAAAAATTAGTTTTCATTTTGCTACAAATTATTACAAAAAAGAACAATTTGCACATCTCCAGTGCAAAAGTGTAAGTTTTCTTCTGATAAAATATTATTCCCCACAGAAGAGAAGGAGATACAAAGATTTCCTTATCTTGTATCACATATATATTAATATGTTTTTACGTACACACAAAGCGCCATGCAGCTGGAAAGGAACAGTGGCTGAAGTGCCATACAGCTGTATGGTGCTTGAGCCATTTTTCCTTTCTAGCGTCAATATTTATTAGATATAGATTGGGACCCTTGCAAAGAGATTGGTGGGTACAATATTCATATAAATATATTTTACAGCAATGTCTTTCCAGGCATTTAAGTAGGACCGGCGTAAAAGGTAGAACTACCCTTCCCGCCTAAAGTATGTAATGTGCAGGTTAAATAATTTTGTTGGGAAGCTTAGTGTAGGATTTACACAAAATTCATATTTACATAGTTCATCGTAAAAGGGTGATTTAAAAAAAATTTAAAATGAGCAAAGAATACAAGAAAAAATGTGTGTTATCTCAAAGCGTTGATATATTTTTGTAATTACCTTAGAAAATTCAGCATTCCAAATGATTTTATTTGTATGGCTTTATTATTTGAACTCTTCATTTATTTGCAGACATAAGGCACAACACCCAAACTTGTCTCCTTGTGTCTTGAACGAAAGGACCATTGCAGAAAAAACCACCTGCATATTCATCTGTTGGATTCTCACTTTCAGAGAAATGAAAAAAATGAAGAACCACCCTCCTAATAAATTATTTCAGATAAAGGCCCTTTGTATATGCTATACTTACAAGTCAACTTACTGTGATGCAACCACTAATAGCCTACTGATATGCTACTCTTTAACGCAGGTTTCCGCACGCAGCGCTACAAGAAATATACTGAACTTTATCATTTTTTCACATGCAGCTGTGGAATGAATGCGATATCAAGTGACTCTTCCAACAAAGACAATAATATTGTTCTTCTTTTTTTTTATAAGCATGAAAGATCTAAAAGAATATTCAATGAAAAAAAAATGATAATTCTACTTTTATCAGAATAACTCTCTTTTTATAACTTTTGAAGGTTATTCCCATCAATGTAAATATATCATTGAAGAAGAAGATAACAATTTATGAAATTTTCATTTAGACTTTTACAAAAAGGAAATTATGTGTTCCATATAAATAGAATCGGATATATTTATCTGAGGCACTCTAGGTTATAAACCAGTTCATCAAACACTAGTTTCTAATGAAAAAGGTTGCTGCCAATATTATGGAAAAAAAAATTGTCGAAGATAATATTGTTAATTCTGAAATTTGAAATATTAAATTGACAAAAATTACATTTAAATAAGAGGTCTTGGTAGCCGAATTGGTAGAGGCGTTTGTCCCGGTAAGATGAGAGTTTCTGGGTTCGAGTCCCAGTTGTGACTGTTTTATTTTTGTGTCATGTTCTTTTTCTTATTTTCATTTAGATTATTGACGTTATCTTCTTCAATAAAGTAATAATTGTAGGGCATTCGTCGCCGCCAAGAAACTACATGAGATGTCTCTTTGACTTTTTTCTAACCTCAATTCACGCCTTCTCCGCTAAATCCTGGTTTTTGGATGTATAAAAATGGATCCTCCAGAACAAATTTCTACTGTCAAACGAGTAGGAGATGTGAATGCAACTCAAAAAGCGCGCCACCGGCACTGCCAATAGCGTGCAACTCTTAACACTAGCCTAGCAATCATGTACGAACAACAGCAAAATAGTATGGCGGGTATTCACAAGTGGCGCGCGTATACTACTCTCATGCAACTCGAGTTGGTTGTAAGTATCTCCATGTACGAATGGCTTTAGAGAATTAGGATCTGTACTGTTGCAGTATAGTAATATATTATCTATTATTGTTGTTTCCCTCTCATTGTTTATACTCTCATGTTTTTATATGCGCCGCCCAACAGTATTCCCGATTTGATTACTTTCCTCAAATAATATATATGTGATAAAAAAAATTCATGAAACGACATCTTATTCAATCAAGTGAAAAATTTTTGGACCGCAATATAAACACTTTTGTCAGAAATGTTTAAATATAATATTTTTTTAAATTGTACAAAAATATATTCCATGTGATAAGTGCAAAATTTTATTGAATTTTGCGATTTATTTTTGCTAGCGATGTACCTTCTGATCTTATTTTTAATACTGTTCTCCCAAATTGAATAAAGCTGTGATATTTTTGATTTTTTATAAAAAATAAATGACCTAAATGTATTCTGTAATTATTATTTTTCTTCTCCAAACAAACTAAAGTCAAATCAAACAATATATTGAAGGCAAAATACTAAGGTAAGTATTGAGAAAGAATCTCTATTGGTTGAGCTTTTCAAAATAGGTAGAGGTATTTTAATTCAAACCTATCGTATCTAAAATTACGTTGGTTGATAAAAATCAAACAATTAAGGGGGTATTTCACCTTCCTCTTGAAAGCTTATCCATAGGATAACGTTCATTTACGATTTTTTTTTTTTTTTTTTAGTTTCTTACCTATTGCAAGTGTTTATTTATTAATATCGCTATACTCAGAGGCGGCCCGTGACAAAATTTGCCGGCAGTGCATTTCACAAAAAATGGTAACATTATTACGGGAAAATATAATTAATTGATTCACAGATTCGCGAAAACCAACATCAAGTTGTAGTCGTATACCTATCAACTCGATCCAACTAACTAAATTGCATTACGTTATGTATAAGCACTGGGAGTATGAATGTTCATTAACTTTTCGGTAAAATAAAGGCTATCGTTTACTCAACTTTCACTTCACAATTTATCATCAACCATGAAAAAAAAATGTGTTCAAGCGATCACATTCACAAAGCCAAGATGCTTTCGAATATTTAATACTTTGTTTTAAAAACTCTATTCATAGTTTTTTTTTTCCCTTAACCTTACTTGTATTATATTTAGCAAAGGTTTTGGAGAGCCATTATTTTTCAAAAACAATTTATTCTCAAATGAAATTCGGTTGCTTTTGAAAAAATCAACGTTAATCGCAATGTTTTCATTACCACTCATTTTTAAATAAGTTTTTTACAGAGCAAAACTAGCGAAAACCATAAAAAATGTGTCAATAGTGATCAGTGATCTGCCGAATGTTTGATTTCGCCGCCCCGGTGCGATGGTAGAGCTAATACATAACATTGTCAATTAGTTGAAAATTCGTTATTCCTAACTAAGTCATTCCCAACGTTCGGTAACATATAACGCATGTTAAAGGTTTTGTCATAAACCAGAATGCTTCTGCGCATGTGCGCCGCTAGTGCACGAGTGTGTCATATATCTTCCCTTATGTCTTGCCCATTTCACGGTTCCAGCCTCTGTAGACTGTCCCAGTAGAAATATCACTTCATGTGACGTCACGTCTCGGCACAACGGAAGATGCACGCATTGCTTTTTCGTATGGGCCGATGCGAGTTTAGTACGGAATCTAATACGAAAGTTAATTGGTAAGGATATTATAACGAATTGGCGGGAATTCTTCGTGAATGAATGTTACAAATTTACACGTTTGTTGAAGTTTGTACAAATTTACACTTTTGACGTTGGCAGTGCATTGCACAAATGCACCAAGGCAGGGGCCGCCACTGGTTATACTATGGATAAGCTTTCAAGAGGATGGTGAAATACCCCCTAATTAACGTAAGTCGATGGTAGAACACCAAGAACAGTATCATACTGTCTGTAGCCGTGGTCGTCAAAGTGAGGCAGATATTTGTGCGGCCCGCACATTTTAAATATATTATTTTTCACATACAATCATATTATCCATTTTTTTCAAATATCTTGTGTACGATTTATAATTTATGATTTAAAGATGTTGATTTTAATTGATTGACATTTGATTTTAAAACGCTCAGCTGATTTTTGAACAAATCCTAAGTCGATTTTGAACGCGCGCATTGAGTACTTCATAGGTTCTCAGCGGGCAGTAGAAGACCCGGAGAAAATTGAACCCGGAGGGCATTGAAATAGCGAGGGCGTGGGCAGGTAAAAAATATGGTCTAAAAAGACCAAAAAAACCACGCTAATCATGTAGGTACTAATAAAGCAGAGTAAACTTTAATATTGGTTAATTTTTGTTATTGTATGTATTGTAATCATATTTATCATGTGTGGGAAAATTCACACATTTCGGTAGTTCGGGAAGTGGATAAAAATTGAACTGATTTTTTTTTTTTTTTTTAATGGCTCTTCACCCCAAAAGAGTGTTCTGGCCAGTGTCAAGTGAATGCTTTTGTGAGTGTAATTTTTGGTTAATATTAACTAATTTAGTTTTAATAACAAGAACCTATCTACATTATATAATAATACTATACAAATAATAATAATAATAATACGCAAAATTATTACAATAAGAGATGATTTTAATTAAACATAAAAAGGAAATTAAAAGATATGCTGACACAATTTATTGTGCGTAAAAAATAAAATAAATAAATAAATACATGAAACTTAACTTACAGTTACAAATTGATGCTGTTAATATTCAGGAAATTAGCCAAGACTTTATACACGCGTTTGTTCACAGAAGATAACAGGCATGCAATGTTGTAGGGAGGCAATATACCCGAACTGATTAGGTGAGGGAAGAAATTTTTGTATGAATTATTTAAAGGACAACTGAAAAAAATATGATTGAGATCCTCTTCGGTAGCTAAAAAAACAAAAATCTGTAACTAATAAAATTTTATGAAATAAAAAAAAATTACAGACCTACATATTTTTTTTTAATATAATATTATAGTGGCCGGCCGAACTTTCGGTTTCGGTTTCGGCCTAGTTTCGGCCAAAAAACGAGTTTCGGCTTAGTTTCGGTTTCGGCCGCCATCCAGCCGAAACTACGGCCGAAACCGAAACTGAATTTAGGAGGTTTCGTTCTGCGATCGGACATGTTCAGTGCATTGAACTGCGAGCCACGAAGTTTTGCTGCGTCCGCGCTCATAGTCGTGGCAGGACTTATTCACTTGTTTGTGTTCGCTCCGCGAACTTTGCGAATAATACAAATATATTTGTCAAACATTTTTACATGTTCTTACCAAAATTGTTACGTATTTCACGTCACGTATTACGTAATTCAGTGGCTCTCAACATTTTACAAATTGAAAGTTTACAAAATTTTTTATTTATATAAAAAGAAATGTACAATAATAAATGGACACTACTAGAAATAAAAATTGGACTAATCCAGTGGCTCTCAACATTTTACAAATAGTGTTTTCAAAAATTATTATTTTTATTTATAAAAAAAAGTGTACAATAATAAAAAGATAATACTAAAATAGAAAAAATATGTATTTAAATAAGAGCTTATAATAAGTTGGACAAATTTGGTGGCTCTCAACATTTTACTATATATATACAAATTTAGGTTCCGTATGTTTGTGCCCGCAAACCTCGGAAAGTAATCGAAGGATTTACTCAAAAGTTTTACAGAATTTTTTTTTTTTACATTAACTCCACACAGCAGGCCCTGAGGAAAATAACTTCCCTCAGGGCCTATGTCATCTTTGAACATGCTGTGTGGAGGGTCTTTTTGAGGAAACGAAGGAGTGAACACGGGTCTTGAAGAGACCCATGTTGTAGGAGGGAGGAAACACAGAGGCCGGCAAATCGTTCCACAGCCGAGCCGTTGAACTCAAGAACGAGTTATAGAAACGACTCGTTCTCATGTGACTAATGTCAACCACGTACAAATGTTGGGCGCGTGTTTGGCGTGTTTCCCGACTATGCACCAGTGCCGAGGGGATCAATGACGCTAGTTCCTCGGAGTATCTTCCATTGTAATACCGGTAGAACAAGGACAGCATTCCCACCTGACGCCTGTGCTCTAAAGATTGCAGTCCGTCTGTTAAGATGGGAGAATCTATCAAACGGACCGCTCGTTTCTGCACAGAGTCAAGGGTTTTTTTTGGTATTTTGGAGCTCCAGACCAGAGGTGGCTGCCAAATTCAACCGTGGGGCGCACTTGCGATTTGTACAGGGTTAGCAGTTGTGTACTATTAAAGTATCTGCGGGCCCTGTACAGTACGCCCTGTACATTGCATTTTAGTAGAAGAATGTTTGTATATATATATATATATACGTATGTATGTATCCGTGTTTTGAGGAATACCATATGAAAAGAATATTTTAGCTAGTAATTTAAATCTAACATTATTCACATGTTGAGAACCACTAAATTTATACCTTATTTTGATTTTTAGTATTATGTTTTTATTACTGTACATTTCTGTTTTTATGAATATTTTTTTTTGAAAACACTATTTGTAAAATATTGAGAACCACTGAATACGTCCACTTTTTTATTTTTAGTATTATCCCTTTATTACATTGTATATTTATTTTCATAAAAGTAAATAAAAAAAATAAAATTAAAAAAATGATTGTTTGTAAAATGTTGAGAACCACTGAATTGATACTGTATTTTTTATTTTTAGTACTATGTTTTTATTACTGTACATTTCTGTTTTTATACATATATATATATATATATATATATATATATATATATATATATATATATATATATATTTAAAACGATTTGTAAAATGTTGAGAACCACTGAATAAGCCCTCTTTTTTAATTAACCCTTTATAACATTGTATATTTCTTTTTATATAAGTAAATAAAAAATAAATAAAAATTTGAAAACTTTTTATTTGTAAAATGTTGAGAACCACTGAATTTCTATTTTATTTTTATTTTTAGTATTATGTTTTATGTACATTGTGTACATATTATGTACATTTCTTTTTTTATAATTTTTTTTTTTTTAAACTTTTTGTAAAATGTTGAGAACCACTGAATTTGTCCAACTAAATTTACAATGCAATAAGAAAAGGTTATATATAGTAATAAATAGATCCGAAATTAACTTGTGTAGTAAAATAAGGTAAGAAGATAATTAATTAAATCGATTAAGAAAGAAAACTTGAAAAATAACGATGTAGATGACAAAAAAATAACTCACTAATCAAGAAAGCAGATAAACTAAAACTACAAAAGGATTATAACAAAGATGAAGTTTTCATAATCTGTGGAGAAAGCTTCGAAGAAGACTGGTTTCAATGCCAAGGTTGTTACGGATGGACCCTCTTGAATCTTACCAGCATTTTTACAAATGTGAATTGTGCCAGAAATAATTTTTATTTTTAGTATATCACAACGAGTATCACACGGGATCTACGAAATCTGGCGCCCTGTGCAGTAGGTAAAAAATTCGTTCACCCCATTTTTTTTTATTTAATTTTTTTTTTTTACACTAATTTATCAAATAAAGTCAAGACATATAAAGGGTGTAACTTTTCCAAGTGACCTGGCGGTAGCTCTCACACTCGTTTTTTTAAAGAGAGAATCGCCAGGAGCCCTATACTCACTGAATCTATTGGGTAAACATAAAATTATGGTGCCATTTTAATTATTTTAGGAAAAACTATATAACAAAATAATATAACCAAACCAAAAATAATATATCCTCAAATTTGTACCTTGCATTTCCCCTGTGTTGAGCGAACAAACACCAAATTGAGCGAACAAACACCATACAAACACTAAACACTGACGTATGGTATCAATGGCTTACGAAAGACACTTACACTGACGCCGTAAAATAACAAATCCAACAAATCTATTAGATATTAATTATACATTTAACGAACTTCAAATAATATGTCAAATCAATGATGAAACTGTCAACACGTTGCAACCTGTAAATCCTGCAAGGCGCTAGTCGGTTTGTTTGATTCATTAGAACAAAAATACCGCGCTGTGATTGGTTATTGAATTTAGATCGCACCCATTCGTCGTAAAAGATATATGGAAAAAATAGATCTTACGTTTAAACTAAATATATGGAATTTGTAAAAAAATTCTGTAACTGACTATAAATTCGTAAGCCGTTGATACCAACCTGATGCGTGCGCATTCTGTTTCTTTGGAAAGTGTTGCTAGAGCGAAAGTGGTGCTCACTGATTTTGAGCCATTTCGCGGATTAGTGCTACACATCAGGTGACTACGTACTTGGGTAAATGTGATTATTCGAATAAATTGATTGCTTACATTTAAAAAAAAAAATTGTTCACTGTTCGGTATATATTTGGAAAAACCTGGCAACCCTAAAATCAAAATTTTTGGAAACAGTTATTGATTTTTAAAATTAGTATACCAAGTAGATCTGGCTTTTCCACTTATGATTAGTTCATAAATCGTTTAGGTATATAGGTATATTGAAGCAATAACAAAATACAAATAAACAACAATATGCGTTCTATAATATCCGTACTCCTCCTACCTTAGGTATATCTGTTTCCTCCAAAGGAAAAAAAATAGTACCTACTTTGGAAGAAACAGACACACGTATTTTGTGTATGTATCTCATATTTTTTCTCACCATTCAATGTATAAGAAAGAGCTGCAGCATTATAACGAAAAGGAACGTATGTTTATTGACTTTTCTTGCCGTCACGGTACCGTAACGGTGAATCGTCACGGTAATTATAAAAGCGTCTAATCTCTACTAGGAAATAAATAAACTCGTATTTCTGTGAACTGTAGAGAAGTACCTACCTAATGTTGATTATTCCGATTTGACAGCTCATAATGCTAATGCAAACACGGAACACACAAGCAAATTTACAGACAGACGAAATGCAAAGCGCTTAAGTTAAAATAGGGCGCTCAGTCAATAAGCAAAACAAAGTCATTTAGGACCGTTTTACACTAGATAGACCTACCTTGAAATCTGGGGAAATGCGTATGAAACATACATCAATGAATTACAGGTAATTCAAAATAAGATAATCAAAAAACTATTTCACTACGAATCCAAAACATCCACAAAAAAATTATATTTGGAAACAAAACTGCTAACATTAAGAAAACTATACGAGTACAATATATCCTTATATACAAAATAAATAATAAACTCGTACATACAAACACAGAATTCATTAAAACGTCCCAAGTACACAAACATTTTACACGACAACACGATAACATACGTTTAAACACCATTCATATATTTTTTTTTTTTTTACATTAACTCCACACAGGAGGCCCTGAGGAAAATAATTTCCCTCAGGGCCTATGTCATCTGGGATGCTGTGTGGAGGGTCTTTTTGAGGAGAGGAAGGAATGAACATTGGTCTTGAAGAGACCCATGTTGTAGAAAGGAGGAAACACAGAGGCCGGCAAATCATTCCACAGCCGAGCTGTTGAACACAAGAACGAGTCGAAGAAACGACCCGTTCTCATGTGACAAATGTCAACTGTGTACAAATGTTGGGCACGCGTTTGGCGTGTTTCCCGACTATGCACCGGTGCCGAAGGGATCAATGATGCTAGTTCCTCGGAGCATCTTCCATTGTAATACCGGTAGAACAAGGATAGCATTCCCACCCGACGCCTGTGCTCTAAAGATTTCAATCCGTCTGTTAAGATGGGAGAATCTATCAAACGGACCGCCCGTTTCTGCACAGAGTCGAGGGTATTAAACTAACTACGGTAAGCAATCAATTAGTTACGAGGGGGGCAATTTATATAATTCCCTTCCAGATGATATCAAAAACGAAAAAAGTGTGTGCAAATTTAAAAAAAAAATGTTCATGTTTATTCACAAAAAACAAAGTAGTGATAGTGAATAATATCGTATGGTAATATAATATCATGTAAATGTTAGTATTGCAATCTAATGTAATGTAAGGTTATGAAATGTAAAAACTGTACATAATTCAATATTCTAGTTAAGTAAGTGAAAATGTTATTTTCATTTTTACTGGAATAAAAAAACTTATGAAAAAAAAAACGATTTTAAAAAACAGAGGCCGCCAATTAATATAAGACCACTCAATTGACTCACCCAGCTGCTCGGTGAAAGTTGACTTTGAACAATTCAAAACGCAAATTTCGACTTCATGAAAAATAAAAAACTTTCGTAACTTTTAAACCAGTGGTTACGGAAATGCCATTTTTAAAATGCTTAAGTGGAAAAATATGATCCATCACATGGTAATATTTAAATCTTTTATAAGTGAAGAAGGACAATGTTTTTGGCGCTTACAGCAGTTGACTTTTTTTTGTGTCCTACCCCAAAAATGCTGTAAACACCACTGCTAAATGTACGAATACTGAAAATCAACTTTATTTTCAGTTGCATAAATTGCTGTAAGTGCCAAAATATATGAATATTAAAATTTTGAATAGCTTAAATATAAATATGTGTCGTTATTTTTTTGAGCTAAATTCGTTTGGTTTACAATATTAAAAAAATGTGTTTGAAATGAAAACGATGTAAATGTGATTAACAATCTTTATTTGCAACTTTTGAATGTTAACAGTACAAATTATTATACCACAGAAGACAAATTAAATAATGAGGTAAAATCAAAACGTACGATTTTTTTCTAATCTTTCGTTAAGAAAACAAATATAGTAAGGAAGTAAACAGAACGTCGTGCTAATTCTTCTGACACGCATGGGTAATGGGTATGGGTGCTGACAAGTTGTAGTAAACAACATGTGTTATTAGAAAGCAAACAAATAAAATGTGGTAACCGCTACGAACACTTAAATGCAATCTTTGAAAATGTTGTAAGCACCAACCGAACGTGTAATGTTTCCGTGTAAGAGATTTTGCCGTTTCTTTTAAATATCGAATATTGTCGTAACCGCAAAACACAAAAAATACAGGACAAGTGTGTCCACCAGTTAATAAAAGTATTGTTGACAAAACGGCTACCAACGTCGTACAATTCTTATTTATCGTCGTAGAGTTACGGGACCCAGATAGATCGACGCAGAAAAAGAACTCTGCAAAATAGTGTATAAAAAGTATTTTAGTAGGTAGTGGCGGTTACAGCAGTATTGCTTTCCTGCGACGATATTTATTTATAATTTCTCACCATACATGTCTTCTTAATTTTTTTTACATAAAAAAATATTAACCTCACTAGGACTAGCAGCCTGTATTGAGGTTATTATTCATAAATATTAACCTCACTAGGACTAGCAGCCTGTATTGAGGTTATTATTCATAAATATTAACCTCACTAGGACTAGCAGCCTGTATTGAGTGATGTTAAATTTGAGTGATGCATTTACACAAAAATCACTAAAATACAAAACACTACATCCAAAACACTAAAATGTTATGTGCGGAAAGTAAGAAATAACAATATTATATTGTTGACCAGATGGGTAATGTGTAACAATATAGACAATAAAACAAATCCTTGATTACTATACCCACCAAGAAACAAAGGTAGTTCAAAACAACTATGGTGACACTCCGATTTTGACAAATGGAACTCAAATAAAATTGAGTTATTTAAAAAAAAAAAAATATATATATATATATATATTATTAAAAAAAATCTTATTATTTTAAAATAAAAAATCTTATTATTGAATATGATATACTTATATGATTTTTTAAAAACTTTTAATTATCAATTTTTTGTTTTAGTTATCTATTTTCTGTTGTAATTATCTATTTTTTTGTTTTATAAAGATATGTAGGCACCGCGTATATTATTTTTGTGCCCTGATATCAGGGCACAAAAATAATATACGCGGTGCCTACAGATATAATTTTTTTTTCCTTTGTTGAATTGCGGTATTACATGAGTTTTCTCCACCTTTTTAACCCGAGCTTTGCTCTAAAAAAAGGTGAAGACGTAAATAAATGTATTTTTAAGAATAAAAACTTTATTTATTGTATAAAAAAATGTACCATTAAATTAAATAGGTTTTTTATTTATATTATTCATGAGCGCAAGCATGAATGAAAAGATATCTTAAAAAATGTAGATTAAAACAAAAGTAAACACTTAAATCATTTCCGTGACCAATCGTGCATCTTAAAATTTGTTCATGTCCGAAAAAACAAAATAAAAATTTCATGTTATTTATTCTGTTTATGGAGGCCATTTTTCAAGTTAACGAAATCAAATAATAGTCTTTGTGGAAGAAGGGAAAACGAAATAATAATATATTCCGTTCTCTTATTCCTTCGTCGTCACTTAAAGCCCAAATCCCATTTCAAAGGATTCGCTTTCTGTGAAATAAAATTCCCACTGCCTGCGAGGTAGAGATTGCAATCCGGATAATCTGGATTTCCATCGATCCGGATTTTAGGATTACTCACAGCGGAATCAGAATCTAGATTTTTAAATATAAAATCCGAATAATCCGGAAAAAAACAAAGTTATTTAAAATGCTATGTCCTTTGAAATGAACGCGTTCAACAAGCTAACAGGCATAATGCATTAGGTTCCATGACAACTCAACATGGTGGCAAATCAACACACCTGTCAAAAGTGATATAAACTCATTAAAAGTGATAAAAAAATCCACAACTTAACCAAAAGTAGCGAACTTAAACCATTTTTTTCATTACTTTTCATGACTTAATATTATTTTCCAAAGATGTATTGATTAGCTACTGTGTTGAGTTATTCGGTCACCAATACATTAATCTTTAGACACATGAGACGAGGAAAAGAAATAAAATAAGACGTTTCTTTAGAAAAAAAAGCCAAAATTAAAAAGTCATCGATGTACGAAAGATTGAAAATATTTCGCGAATTACTAGAGGTAATTTTATAAGAAAAAAATAGAATTTAAGTTAAGAAAATATTTAATTAATTTAAATAAAAAAAATCTTTGTTAAATACATATTTATATTGTCACCTGTCTTTAATAATCACATTGAAAAAGTTCAACGCAAGTTTTTGAGGTGTATTAATTTTCGACTTGGAATCCCTTTAGAATCAATAAATTATGACTTTTTATTACACTCATTGAAATTATTGAAGATAAGTGACAGAAGAAAAATTTTTGATCTCATATTTTTATACAAAATTGTAATCAGTTGGATAGCCCTGATATATTAAAGTTGATTCACTTTCATGTACCTACCAATAGATCAAGGTTCCTTAGTATGTATTATTGTGACAATTATACGTCTGTCGTATGATATAATTCTGTTATAAATAGAATACTCACCATTGGTAATTTTTATGCCAATGTTGCTGATATTTTTAATATTTCCTTATTAAAATACAAGGCTCTACTTATCAAACATTTCAGCCTTACGTACTGTAACGAGGTTAGTTCATAACAAGTTTTTCTTTTTATTTCATTGTATCCTTTTAAAGTTTTAGAAATTTTTTCTCCTTTTCTCTTATTATGAGAAATTAAAAAATAAAACAATCTTTCTTCTCTGTACTATGACTGTTTAAATATATTAAATAACACATGTTTGTAAATGGCACCTCGTGCCGTAAATTTAAAATGTATAAATAAATAAATATGTAGAAGGATAATATTAGGACTTATGTGACTAACCATGTATCTATAATAAATTAATTTCCAAGATATTGATACATTTACAACAGTTAAGTCGCTAGCCCAATAACCAAATGATCACGTCATGCACAAATACAAAGAAATGTACTAATTTTATAGGTAGAAAATTTTATAAATATGTAGAAAAATATCTATATCTATGTATCTATGGCGGGCGAGCAGACACCGGGCAGGTGCAGCGGCGTCGATTTGATTTATATAAAAAATCTACAATTTTATTCTGAGATTGATGAAATTTCTCACACTTGACCTTCACAACAAGAAAAA
Source organism: Limnephilus rhombicus (assembly GCA_929108145.2). Lineage (NCBI taxonomy): Eukaryota > Metazoa > Arthropoda > Insecta > Trichoptera > Limnephilidae > Limnephilus > Limnephilus rhombicus. The sequence goes on from OV815292.1 coordinate 26,320,804, forward strand.
GTTCACTGCCTAAGTCTCCTTTCGAAAAACTCTGTGTAAAGCCCGGGCATCGCCGAGAACTTCAGCAATCTCCACATGTAATAAATTAAAGTCTTCCACCGCGTCTGTCTGTTTGTTCACGATAAACTCAAAAACTACTAACGGATTTTCATGCGGTTTTCACCAATAGATAAAGTGATTCATGAGGAAGGTTTAGGTAAAGAAATTTTTAAGATTTTGTGTAAATTGGTTGAAATATGAGAATGTCTGTATGTGGTTGACGAGCGGCTGGCAAGCGGGTGGTGTGGATTTGATTTGTATGCAAATTAACAGATGACGGTGTGAGTTAATTTATCGTGGTTATAAAGGTTGGATAACCATCCATTAGATGGCGTTGTGTTTCGTTAGCGACAGTCACGCGTGGCCGGGTCAGCTAGAATATATCTATAAAAATGAATCCCTGTTTCCCTTGGTCAAGCCATAACTTCAGAATGACTTTACCTATTTCATTCATCTTTTTTTCAAAGTTTTCTAATACTTTGTAGAAGGTTCTTACGGAAAGAAAAAATAAGAAAATTGCCCAGAAAATTGGATAATTTCAGAAAACTTTACGACTATTTTAACTTCGCAGGTTTGACAGTTCGCATGTTTGATGAATGTGAATTTAGCAGGCAGCTGTTTCTGTAACAAAAGAATTGTGTTTGGATTTTTTAAATATTGGCAGATATCTGCTACATTGACACTCATTGCGTTTGACAGTACGCGGGAACGGGGACGCACGAGAAAGGACATGCAGGGAGAAACAATTTATTTTTTTGAATATGGCATTGCAACGCATATCGGGAACCAGCTAGTGTTTTATAAAGAAGAGTCTCTGTTGGTGACTTTGTTTTCACAAATCTATTTTGTGTTGAGCCTGTTTAAATTTTGCACACTTGACGTTCAAAATAAGACGAAAAGATTTCAGCTAGTTTACTAATAAAAATGTTCAAATGAACATTGTTCATTTTTTTCTGTTTATTGAATACTAGCTTTTTCCCGCGGCTTCGCTCGCATAGTGTAAGGGGGGTTTCCACTCTGTCTCCTCCACCTCCCCCCTCTCCCCTTCCCGCTCCACCCTCTCCCCTCCACCCTCCGCCCTCCCCTTCCCCCCTCGCCCCTCCCCTCTCCACCATCTCTCCCTCCCTCCCACTTTCCATATATTAACTTCCAGTACATTTAGTTTTTAAACAACCCGCGTGCCACCTTTTACAATTTTTATTCAAATTTCCATTTTTCATATATATTAAATTTGGTACCTAATATAGGTACCTATTTAAAATATCTAAAATTCTTGATTCGATTCAAACTATTAGGGGAGTACCTACTTTAAATAAATTTATTAACTTAAAGATTTTCAAAAATAGAATCCTGATTTAACAATCATTGTTTTGCAAAATGTCATTCTCAAACATGCGAACTGTCAAACGTGCGATAGTCGTTAGGTTTTTTGAAATTATCCAATTTTCTTAATTTTTCTCTCCGTAAGAACCATCCTCGTACTTCAAGGAATATTCTAAAAAAGAATAAGCGAAATCGGTTCAGCTGCTCTCGAGATTTGCGCTTAGCAACACATTAAGCGATTCATTTTTATATATAAGATAATATCTATTATAAGATAATTAGATTACTTATTAATATGAACCGTTTAATTATTATACGGTTTTCTTTTCTGCGATCAAAGAAAATAAATCGATGTAGGTACATAATGTGTTCATATATCCGGATATTGAGTTTTAAGAAATCCGATATTCCGGATTTTCCAAAACGGTTCCGGATTTGCAATCCCTACTGTGAGGGATATTGGGGAATTCATTGCGTAAAGGAAAAAAAAAACGCTTTGAATCCTTTAGTTTATTTTTGGAGGACAATCTGTTGTACGTGACGTTGTCCCTCTATTGCCCATTAGCAACCCTTTGGGAGGAAAAGCAGCTTTGTTAAAGTTTTGTCTCAAAAAATAAAAGTTGGTTTTGCTTGTAGATTTCTTTGAATGAAATAGCAGTTAATTAAAATGAGCCCGTGGTTGATTTTTTTGAGGCATGTGAAAGGGTTCATTGAATAGATAAAAGAAACAAACTGAGATATGTGTATGGAATGAGCGACGACCAAACTGTGAGGATTATCAAAATGGACGCGGAACCATTATTAGTATGACACCGCGCGGACATATATAAAAGAAATAAGGGAGATGGGCTATCAAACAGTATGCATTAATAGCCTAGATACGGTACGGTTAAAATTTAAGAATCCGGTTAAGAATGCAACCCTGACGCCGCGCTTTAAAACCGTTTTAGTACCTACTGTTTTTTTTAGTGGAGTTTGTGTACAAATCTACTTTTGTAATAGAACCGAATTAAAACAGTGCCAAAAGATGGCGCCACATACGTTAACAGCTGGCATGAGAAGCATCGCATAGCAGGCGTAAGTACTTTTTTTGGCATTACTACTATTTACTACATTTTATCATACTACATTTGGCGTACTGCCGACGGTTGTGTCTTCCACAGTGGCGTAGCGTGGGGGGGAGCGGGGGGGGGGGGGGGGGGGGAAATAACATTATCTTGGAAAAATTCAAACCATTTCAAATCATTATTTGAACATGTTCTACGATCCTTTCGTTTACGAATCCAACTCTTTTTTTTAATTCATTACAAATATCAATAACATTTTTTTAAGCTGCAAATTTCGCAATTCGTAGGAAGACCGTACGCATATTATGAGAGTAATACTAATTAAAGCTGATAACTCGCTAACAGATTCACTCTTAATTAAAATCAGAATTGTGTTCAGAATGTATTAACGACTGAATTTCAGTTGTGTATTCATCTGCTGATACATTTCGAAAGAGACCATTATTTTATTCAAAGTGCAGTTATAAAATTCTAGTTGTAGATTATGTATGTGCTGCCAGAATAAAAAAAAAAACATTTTCATTTTCTGGGTGTAGTTTTAATTCGGTAAATACAGATTTAATTTGACCCGTCTAATCACAGGAGACGCAAATTATACCACACATTTAATTTTACAATAAAATTGTGAAATTATGTCCCACACATTTAATTTTAAATAAATTTGTGATTGCAATAAAAAGTTAAGATACAGTTTTATAACATTTTTTAAGAAAAGGAATCTCTATTTAAAATTTTAAGTTTATTCTATTTTAGGTACTTTAATTCGAATATTCGCAGGCGTGTATTTTTGAGCCAATTCACATTTCCAATATGAAATAATGTTCTAATAAGCACGTCGAAAAAAATTACTTTATCTAGATTTTAGAACAGTTTTGTTTTAATAATAAGGAACATTGCATGGAAAGAACCGGAAATTTTGTGCGCAAACATTGACAGGCAAAAGTTTGTAGATATTTTTTTCTTATTATTCGAAGGGTTAAACCAGTTTTCAGGATGTAAAATTCCTTTTGAGAATTCATCTGCTGACACAATTCAAAGGAAAACATTATTTTATTCGAAGTTCAGTTATTAAATTCTATTTGCAGACTATGTATGTGCTGCCAGAATCAAAGAAAAACCATTTTCATGTTCTGAGTGTTGTTTTAATTCACCGCATACAAACTGGTTTTGTGTTCAGAATACAACGATAAATTAAATAACGAGTTGCAGATTCATCCTGCATCGAGTGAAGCTTTACATTTGAGTTAAATAATGCTGTAAAATTCTGAGAAATTGATTGTTGCGTGTGTAACTATTGTTTGGGGAGTAGAATTTATATACATGATTTTCGTTGAAAGAATACTCGTCAAATGTGATTATTAAAAAAATCCGGCTCGTTTATAAATAGGTCGTAATAAAAAAAATAGGATTTCCATATACAACCCCACCCCCCCCCCCCCCCCCCCCACCGCTTGAAGTCCCAAATAACGGTGCGGCGAAATTTTCCTCCGCCCCGATGTTCCGAGTGTAGGTTTAATTCACCACAAACAGATTTAATTAAAACCAGTTTTGTGTTTAGAATGTAAATGCCGGCAGAATCAAAGAAAAACCCTTTTCATGTTTTGAGTGTAGTTTTAATTCACCGCGTACAGATTTAATTAAAACCAGTTTATATTTAGAATGTAATTGCCGGCAGAATTAAAGAAAAACCATTTTCATGTTCTGAGTGTAGCTTTAATTCACCACATACAGATGTAATTAAAACCAGTTTTGTGTTCAGAATATATGTGCCGCTAGAATCAAAGAAAAACCATTTTTATATTCTGACTGTAGTTTTGATAAACCGCATATTTATTTTAATTTAAACCAGTTTTGTGTTATCAATAAGTTGCCGATTCATCGTGTACCGAGTACCGAGTGAAGCTTTGCATTTGAGTTGCATTGCGTGATGAAGATGCGAAATTCTATTACAAGCATACAATTCTCGATTTCAGAGAGCAGTTATATTTAAATTTGTAGTTGAATTTACAAGCATGATTTTATTGGAAGAGTAATAGGCACATAGATTTATTATTATTCAAGTAGAAAGCCTATACTGCCAATGTACTTAAATAGACCGGAAGAAGGCGCTTATGAAATTTAGATAAAAAGACATCTAAATGAGAGTGAAGACTTTTTCAGAAGTTATTGTCGTTTAAATAAAAAACAGTTTAATTTTGTAATCTCTTTAATTTACAATGATCTTGCTCCAAAAACAAAGCGAAACACAATATCGCCAGAAGAAAAATTATTCTTGACATTAAGGTGAGCAAATTAAAATTATTTTGTAATGAATGACATAGAAATAAAAACAGAACTTGAAAATTAACTTTGAATTTTGATGAATCTTTCAAATTCTGTGAAACAACCTGTCCTTAGTTATGTTAAGCTACTGGTTTAAATATTCTGAAAATGATGGGATTTCTTCACTTGGTTTCGAACAATTATTAAAAGAATCCATTATTACTCCATTTCGTGCACATGTAGGGTTGCCATCTGTCCGGCTTTAGCCGGACATGTTTGGCTTTTTTAGGTCGTGTCCGGCTAAATATTTATATGTCCGGCCTGTCCGGCTTTTGTTAGGCTTTTTGTTAGTGTAACGCGGTGCACGCAGCGCCTGCAGAACGAACGCAACGCAAGCTACGCAAGGCGCAACGTGTTAAGGACGAGGCGGGGGCCTCTTGGTTCGCGCGGGTTTTGTCTTCCAAACTTCTGAAAATGGCGGAATATTACTTTCAAAGAGTTTTCTCTTTAATAAACGCCCAGTGGACCAAGGAACGCAATAAATTGCAAACAATTGCTAAGATGGTGTACACATTTTATAATTTAAAAATGACATATCAAGGATTTTACATGAAAACGACGTTTTAGATAAAGTAGGTGAAAACGCAAAACATACAAAATGGTAGATTTTTGTAATTTTTGAATAATTTGGAGAAGTCGGGATTCTATTTTAATTTATGTTTTTCGTTTTTTGTCCACAAAGATAAATATGTTTCATTTTATATATATTTAACGAAAAAAATTAGTCAACTGTTTAACAAGAAAAAGAGTTATGTTTTGTTTGTTTTATAAGTTTAGTATGTTACGAGAATGTCTACAGACAGAAGACTCAATATTTTTTTAAATTTTGTTATCGACATATATTTTATACAAATGTCAACTGATAACAAGGATAAGACTGATTGTTGTTATTAAATTAGTAAATGCGTGATTAATAAGCAACTGTAACTTGTTACAGATTTTTTATTATTATGTATAAAAGTTATGTCCAAAATTATGTACGTACGTGCGGCTTTTAGGGCTAACTGTCCGGCCTTACAGAGCGCAGAGTCAGGCTTTTTTATTTTAGAAGATGGCAACCCTATGCACATGTCAAATCAGTCGGTTCCGAATGACAGCTAAGTGGAGAGGGGAGAATTTACTATTGCATATCTACTGTCATCAGAAGCACTTGTCATGGCGGCAACAGCGCTTGAACTAGATGGTGTAGTGCATTGAGGTATATAAATAGAGAAGCAAACTTCATTACCGCTCATCGAAAAAAGCGTAACCACTCTACAACTGCAACGACGTAGCTTTGGAATCACTAAACATTTGAAAGTAAACATATATTTGTCTCACTTGCACAAGTCACGAGAACATTACCACCGCTAGGATTAGACAAAGCCAGAAACGCAAACCTGCAATAGCGGCTTGGTGTTGCCTACTATTTGAAATTTTACCCAAAATAAACAATGAAATAGTTTTTTTTACGTTAGTTTGTAATAAAATAAACTTATTTAAATTATTTTAAATTTGTATTTTTCATTATATGACTAAAAGAATGCACAACTAATGAAATAATAAAAATAAATAATGAAGTCATTATTTGTTCCAATATTTTTTTAATGAACCAATAGTATATAATACTCAAACAGAAATTGTTTCAAAAGTGTTTTCAAAGTTCTTTTCTCGGCAATCGAATTATTTCCACCCACTTCTCACGGCGTGCTGCATCTTATTAATTACTTACTAGATTATTCATTAATAAACTAAAATAAGTTTTAATGAAGTATGTTGTATGAAGATTAAAACATAATTTTTATTAAGTATTTTAATATGGTTACCTCCATAGTAACTTATTCCATAAATTATGTATTCTCCCATTAATGTGGGAAAACCAAAACGACTTTTAAGTGGCAACACTGAACCTATATTAGAGTATTTGACATTTTATTTCATTTTCTGCTTTTTAAAAATTAAATGTGAATATGTAAACAATAAACTTAGGTGTGGAAAGTAATTCCACTTGCTTTATTATGTTGAATCACATTTTTTCGCGACGCATTTAACCATTTTGGTGATATTTTCGTTATTTGTTTTTGGGGTGTTATGCCGTGTTGCGCTACCTCCTTCTTTAGCCAACGTTTCGGACATCGTTGCAGTGTCCATCATCAGGGCAGATCCGGTAGATGTAGGTCACACATCTACCGGATCTGCCCTGATGATGGACACTGCAACGATGTCCGAAACGTTGGCTAAAGAAGGAGGTAGCGCAACACGGCATAACACCCCAAAAACAAATAACGAAAATGCTTTTGGCCGTGAAAATCTTAAAACTTATCATTTTGGTGATAGTTTCGATCGCGTATCGTCCGGCACAAGTCGGTCGGCGTCACAATGAGCACTGGACTGACGTTAGCCGGGGCATATGCTTTTGGACATATGTACAGTGGCAATGCTTTGGCGCGGGCATTAGTCATCTAGTATATATATATCAATGGTGTAGTGTAGATGATGTGAATGGTGTTGAAGTAGACACATTGTCTACGGCCATTATCTCGTACTTGATGAGAACTTCAAACATTTCCTTTTTTGCTTTAATTTGAAGCAAAATTGGTAATTTTTTTAACACATGCTCAATATGATTAGCAAACGAGCTGAACTCATCAGTTTTATCATTTTGAGAGGTATTTTTTAATAGTGAAAGCCGTGATTTTTCCCTCTCTCTCAAATATGGTAGAACATCATCTCTCTTGCTATGGGGTCGTTTTCTTGTTTGCTTGTATGCTGCGTTAAGAGGAACAGATGACTGTGTGTCAGCATTCCCTTGCTCGACAATAGGTTCAGAATTAGTGTCATCATTCCCTTGCTGAGTATTATTCTGTGTATACTCAAAGGACTCCTCAGCGGTGATTTGTGATGATTCATCATCTGTGCTACCAATAGTAGACCTCTCTTGTGGAACATTTTCCAAGAAGGACAATAATTTGTACAAATTCCACTTTGTTCGACTATTTTTCGGAGCTGCCGATCCAGTAGGAAGTTTATTTTTGCGTTTAAAACGCATATATCCATCGCGAATTGTCTTCCACTGCTTCTTACAATTCTCACCTGCAATTTGAATATTCAATATATATAGTAATCTATCTATATAATATATATCTATCGCGGGACGGGGGAATGGGGGGAGTGGAGTGGTAGAGGGATGGTGGAGGAATTGGAGAGGGGAAGGGGACGCGGGAGAGGAAGGAGAGGCGGAAGGGGAACGCGATGAATGGGAAAGAACACGCGTGGAGAAACAATTTCGTTACTAAATGGCATAGCAACGCATGCCGGGAACCAGCTAGTATATAATAATAGTAAGATTCTGGAACGAATTAAACTCGTTATGAGAGGTTCCACTGTACATTTAATATGTAGTTTTTGTTTGTTTCAGATTCATGGCAACAGGAGAAAGTTTTGCTTCCTTGGCATTTCATTATCGTATATCAAGATCATATATATCGAGAATAGCACAACAAGTATTAAATTTACTTGGACTAAAACTTGTTCCAATTTGTATGCCTCCTCCCGCTAAAGAAGATTTTCAAAGAATTGAAAGAGACTTTTGGGAAAAATGGAACATGCCAAATTGCGTCGGTAGCATCGATGGCAAGCATGTCCGTATAAAATCACCAGAGCACAGTGGATCTCTTTACTTCAACTATAAAGACTACTTCTCCATAGTATTGCTAGCAATAGTTGATTCGAACTACAAATTTATTGCAATTGATGTGGGGTCGTATGGAAAAGATGGAGACAGCAGTATATTTAAAAAGTCAGAAATGGGAAAGAAAATACATAACAATGCATTAAATTTTCCCGAACCAAAAAAGTTACCGGGAACAAATGATATTTTGCCACATTTTATAATTGGAGACGAAGCCTTTGCTCTTGATACATTTATGATGAAGCCTTATTCTCAAAGAATCGCAAGACATGACAACCAGAAAGATATTTTTAACTACAGGCTATGTCGTGCTCGGCGTGTGGTCGAAAACGCTTTCGGTTTATTATCTCAAGTTTTTAGAATATTTTATATACCTATACCGATTTTGCCTGAAACTTGTGACGACTTAATAATGTCTGCCTGTTGCTTGCACAATATTTTACGAGATGGCTTTCTTGAAAACCTACAGATTCCAAGATACCACCGCAATGAAGAAGAAACACCAACTGATAATATGATCGGAATGGCGCGTTCAAGAGGTTTTGCTAATGTTGGAGGCTTGGCGATCCGAGACACACTAAAAGAATACTTTTGTTCCCAACTAGGTGAAGTATCTTGGCAAAGAAGGGTTGTAAATCGTACACAATAATTTGTAAAAGTTAAAAAAAAAAAAAAAAACTTACTGCTTTTATTGAGATCTTGAGCGATTTCTTTCCAAACGTTTTCTCTTATCCTTTGATCTTTATAATGAACATTCTTGCAATCAAATAAGCACGGATTTTTAGACACCAAATTAATAAGACTCTCGCTTTCTCCGTTTGTCAACACATCCATTGTGTCTGAAGTCAACGGCAGTACTATGTTTGCACCCGAGTGCCGTCTGCCGCCACGCGGAAAGTGCCGCGCGGCACTTGTAGTGGTGTGTCGGAAACGGTCCAATACAAGTGCATAGAGTTAAGTATAGAAGTGGGAATAACGGCTCTTTTCCGATACCTAATATAACGAATAACACCCCAACTCAATAACATAGTATCAACCCTGTTATTTAATAACAGGCTGTTATTAACAACTTGTAGATAATGTAGGTAGGTAGAAACATATACATATACGGAACGGAAAACGGCCAACGGGACGACATCGTTATTCGTTACTCGTTGCTGGGGATGAGTGTTGAGTCGATAACGACACGTTATACGTCATATTGTGATCTTAAATCTTTACCTTTATTAGTCCTCGGAAAATAATAATTGTTCAGATCTCTGGTAATATGCTTTTTTTTTTGGCTACCAAAAATAATGGGATCGAATCTAGAGATATTTTTTAATTGTATGAAATTTGTACATGTAGGTACTCACGATCCTCACCAATACTTACGTGCAGAGCAGAGGTGCTATTGAAAGATGCACGCTCTCGTTACATTATTAATTAGCACTTAATACGTTTAGGTTTCATATATTTTTTAAAGTTTGAAAGTATAGATTTCATGGAAGTAAAAAAACTTTGAAATGGCAAATAATTCCAGCCTGGAATGTGGATATAAATCCACACTCCAGGCTGGCTGCAAATTTAAGCATAGTTTGAATGAGAGTCAATGTATTTCCTCCACTACTTGTTGTCATGGTAACTGGTAACGCGGTAAACGACTGCATTGAGGTATGTTAAATAATAAAATTACTAAATAGATTGAATTTTTCATTAACAATTACATTCATGTAATATGAAGTGCCTTCATACACAAATCAAAATTCAAATGTATTATTCCATAAATATATATCTATACGTTCCTAGTTCCTAGTACCTACTAGATACAAAAAACAAGTTTCAGATTGTTTTGATAACATACGAGTATATCATACAAATTATTATAATAAAATGGTCTTGAAAGTATAAATCGTACTAATAATTTTATGAAACACTTTTATAACAACCAAGAGGTCGATTGAATATTAAAAAAAAAATCTAGTTTATTTGTAATCTAGTCATCTATACTATGTGATATGGATAAATATTTAACAAAATTAGGAAAAAGCAAGTACGATCAATATATAACGATAATTCATCGATATAATTCGTATTTATCCTGCGGCCACTTGTGATATTAAATTCGACCAAATGGGTTTTACTAAGTACATAGAATACATTATCGGCTTATCAACTAGCAACGCAAATTGGAAAAACCAAAGTAGGGCATTTATGATCGAACGTAAATATTGACATTCTTCTCTTCAATTGTTGTGGTTCAATTATTACAAGCAATAATTGTCAGCCTGAAACACTCATTTACATTGAAAAATCTTCCGAGAAAAGATACTTGCCGCTAACGGGACTTGAACCCGTGTCCTTCCGTGGTTCAATATTTTAAAATCACCAAAAATACCCAAATTTATGAAAATAGCCTAATGGCATGTAAGTGAAGCTAAATTTCTAAGAAATGTAAAATAACTAAATTGTCAGTATTCATAACGCCACTTTGTCATTTAATTAATGCCTTAACCACAATAAAATGCCCCACGAACCAAACAATTTTAAAATGTTTACATATTTTTATATGTAGGTATCTCAGATAGGTTACAGTTAAACAAATTCATTCAAAATAGAATTTGTATTGAGATTTTACTAGTTTTTATGGTATGTGAAAGGTATTTAATCTTAATACTTATATAAAACAAAGTCGGGTTATTTACACTATTTATAACGATCGGCTGGACCGATTTTGAAGATCTTTGAATTGTTGGATTTGTCTCCGCCCCGGATAACAGAATAATTATTAAAACATCGCAAAAAGTCGCGAAAAAGAAAGTTATGATAAAAATTATTTTTTTCATACATTTTGTATGGAACGAATCCTCATATTTTGAAAGAACTACAGCAATATTGTGATAGATATTATATTTAACCAAATAATAATAATAATAATATTAATAATTCCAAAAATTCAAAAACGTCAAATGTCAATGCGCTGATTGTTTTGCTTTTGTTCTTAATCATATAATGCTACCCCTCTTTCTTATACACTAAATTTCAATAGTCGAAAATGAAACAAACGGTGAACGTATGTCTCTGCACTCCTCCAAAGGACGATGATAATAAATCTCTGAAATGAAACGGATTTTTTTATGTAAGCTCCACTCAGGACCTATGTCATCTTAGGGGATGCTGTGTGGAGGGTCTTTTTAAGGGAGGGTAGGATAGGACATTGTGGGAAGGAAAAAGGCATGAGGGGTGGGTAAGAATCTGGAGGTCAGTGTATCCGGGAGTGAATCCATCCTTCCAACTGCGGTGCAAGGCTATTGCCTTGACTGGAATTGACCTTTTACCTTGACTTTTCCAGCCCGACTCTTTCAACCCTTTGGTCGAGAGAATCCGGCTGGAAAGGTCAAAAGGCCTCCCTCAACCAGTCTCTCTCGATTCGGCCCACCACGCAGCAGGTGGTCAGACGCATCCGCTGCCTAGACACGCATAAAAGTCACCCCATGAATCCGGGCACCCCTGCTAAATCACCAAACGCAGCGAACCACTAGGGATGATCTATGGCAGAGGTTCCCGGGCGGCGGCACCCGTACCCCGTACCCGCTTCCTTTCAAAAATCCCCGTAAGTAAGTGGAAATGTAAGAAAATCACAAAAAATATAAATCCGCACACACCGCCATCTCTGATACTGACAAAAACAAAACACAAACAGTTGGGCATCGATAATTGCTTCATTGTGTAATTTTTAACTTAATAAAAAAAACTGAGGCGGTACGAAGTTCGTCGGGTCAGCTAGTTATTTATAAAAACGACATGCATTACATACTTGATATTTGTCCTGCTTGTGTATATACAGGGTGTAACAGGACGTACCCGAGGGATTTTAACCAGCGGTTCCTGAGCATATTTGGAGTAAAAAATGTAGATTTCATTTTGCTCTCCGGTGATATTTTTTTTCTATTAAAAACAAAAATTATGTTTTTAAATCACGCGTCGCCAATGGCATGATCATTGGTCTACTCGGGAGACAACGTCGCAATTTCACACGTGCACACAGTGGAAGGGAGGCGACAACGACCAGCGCGCTTCAAGGCAGGACCATATTATATGCTCCAATACCAAACAAGTAATATTTAATATTGCGTAAATAATTATTATGCTTATTTTACTCAGATATTATTGCTAGCTTTAAGTAAAGACTTTAAGTACCGAAAATTCCTGATGGAATTCTAATTTAAATAATTTGTGGTTAGAAGACGGGTGGGTTTCTTCATTTACCGAGAATGCTAAATGGAATGCTAATTGTAAAAGTAAACGATCGAAATTTAAAAATGTCTATGCATTTGACCGTTTACTTTTACAATTAGCATTGCATTTAGCATTCTCGGTAAATGAAGAAACCCACCATTAAATAACTTTTAAACAAAAAAAAATGTAGTTCTACGAATTAAACACAAAAACAGTAATTAAATAACTTATTTGTTGACAATAATTGAGAATAATTTCCAATGGTCCTTTTATCATAAATATTAAGAAATAAGATAAGATAAATATTTAACCACCTTTAAAAACACAATCTCCCTTGCACTTGCTTAATTAGGTATCCAGAATCACCAAAACGAAACGCGCATTATAATCGCGAAATTATTGTCAATAAAATCAATGCTCATATAAAACGAACTTGTCAACAGCTGCAAATGCGTAACCGTGACCTTGACCCACAGAATTTAAAATAATATGAAATACATACATGTATAGGTAGAATACGATGTTATTTTAAAATTAGAATGCTGCCAGGTGCTGAAGTATTTGAATAAGAAAAATATTTAATTTTATAAATGAATTTAAAAATAAATCAATTACATATTGGAACAATTTTAAAACCGTGTGAAATATTTTGTTCAAAAGATTTATTAAACATCACGCGGTAGGTAGAGAGGATGAACTGCCAAACAACTCGGTCTTAGCATACTCCTCGCAATTCCACGTAGTAGGTAATTGTGTATTCTTGGAAGTACCTAGTCATGATTCAAATTCCAATTCAAATTCCCCATTTATTTTTACCTAACTACACAATGTAGGTACTAATATTTTTCAGTTATGTAGGTACTCAGAATAAGGGTTACAATCAATAAACTATTGGTTTTACCGATCTATTAATACGTATTATGAAGAACAGGATACCTAACACAATTCTTAGAAAGTTCTCGACTTATAATGTGGCCTAACCAGTGTTTTGAAACAATAAACTATTGGTTTTACCAACCCATCAATAAGTATGTTGACAAAGTTCTTAGAAAATAAGTTGATCTAGCAATGTTTTGAATGTAATAGCATACATTTGGATTACAAGGAACTATCCAGAATAAGGATTGCAATAATAACCTGTTTTACCGATACAAATAATATTATCATTTTACAGAAGGGAACGTACCCATACTACGTGACCATTTTTTTTTGCAATTTTTAACCCCCCCCCCCCCCCCCCTCCCCCTCCCGGTGACCAAAATCCTAAGCAAATCGCCGCTCATTTGTACCAAGCGTGACATTTTGAAGACCCCCCCCCCCCCCCGAAGAGGTTACGTAGTATGAGTACGTTCCCTAAGGTAATGGTGCCGATTTAAAGAAAAAAAAAATCAAGTCAATAAGTTGACTGTATTCAGCCTTACCAATAAAATACAAACTAACCACAAACAGTCCGATTATGAAGGATTGGAATGTTTCATAATTTTGACACAAAATGTGAGTTCTTATAGAAGTTTCAAATAAATTAATCGTGGTGGTTCGATCATAAGCTTTGAAAACATTTTAGTATCTACTGTTTAAGTGTAATGTTGACTGAACTTACAATACTTAAAAATACTATTTGCGAAAGTTATAATTAAATAATACCTCTAAAAATAATTTAAAAACCCACCCGGCAATGTTTTGTTCGCGTTTGTGTCTGTCATCTGTCACAGATACGAACATAATATTATGAATGACATGTAAGAATAAAAATGCTGACATTTGGTTATAATATTTTTTTTATTATTATTATAAAAGTTGCTCGAAGTGGCCGCCATCGGCTTCAATGCATGCATGCAATCTTAACACATTATGGATGCTTAAATTAGCAGGATTCGCCTTCAGTTCGTCTGCTGCCTCCATGATCAGTTGGATCAATTGCTCTCTCGTCGCTATCGGCTTCGAATCACCTTTTCCTTCAGAGTTCCCCAGAGGTAGTAATCCAACGGTGTTAGGTCGGGTGATCTCGGTGGCCATGCAATGTTAGGACTACCTCGGCCTATCCACCGTCCAGGAAACTCTACATTCAGGTAGTTCCGCACGGCAACGGAATAATGGGGTGGAGCTCCATCGTGCTGGAACCACATCCTTCGCAGTGCTTGTAAGTTTACTTCGTCCAGAATGTCGCCCAGCTGCCCTTGCAGGAACTCCAGATACATCGGTCCATTTAACCTGGGAGGCAACTCGATCGGACCAATTATTTTGTTACCCAAAATACCCGCCCACATATTTACTGAGAATCTCTCTTGGCTCGACGATTCCCGGACAAGCTTAGGATTTTCTTCGGCCCAATGATGCAGGTTGTGGATATTTAATATTCCTGTTTTCGTAAATTGGGCTTCGTCTGTGAATAGAATATTTTTCATGAAATCTCCATTTCTCAACACATTTCGTAGCATCCGTCTACAGTAAATTAGTCTTGAGAAATGGTCGTTCTCCAGTAGACCTTGGCAGCGCCTGTAGTGGAAAGGTTTCAGGCGATGTTTTTTTAGGATTCTCCATACCGTCGTGTGTGTTATGTCTCCAACGATCATGGCGACGCGACGCACGGAAAGCGTCGGGTCTTCTGTCATCATGTTGAGGATCCTCTCTTCAACACGAACTGGAACATCATTATTTCCTCCGCCCTGAACCCGTACGATTCCATGGTCGCGCAGGCGTTGATACATCTGCAAACAAAAATACAATTGCTAACATTATTCTGTTATAAAATATCAGTAAAAATGAATGACGGGTGCGTTTTATATCAGTTTATTTCTGAGAACATAGAAATATTTGATTAACATAGAAAACGTTCCGTAAGTACGAATTAATTTATTTTGTGAGTGAAACTATTTAAAACAAGCTTTCTTGGAACCGATTTTGATTAGCAACTATTTACGTTGGGGGACAAGCACAAAATATGATTATTTAGTTCTTAATTTGGGTTATAAATAAGTGTTAATAACAATTTCAAAATGACGCGACGGCTTGATATTTTTTTCACAAGAATTTCGAACTTTAATTGTAATGAAAATGGAACTTTAAAGCATCTTTTACCAATTAACCTACGTAAATTATTCTTGTTTCTGTTGTATTATTATTCATTTTTTACATCAACTCCACACATTTTCGGGGATGCTGTGAGGAGGATATTAAGTTAAATGAAGTGTTATTTAAATAATTTGAGCTTAAAGAATTAGCCAAGTTGGGAAACATTACCCTATTTTTTTTACTTGGCACGTTTGATAGGTATTATCTTGGATTTCCGAGAGTGAAACATAAAATTTTGGAAAGTTTTGTAAATAAACATACGTAGTGATAACCTTTTTCCGTAACATTACAAGACACAATTAGGCGGATTTTTGGGAGCCTTTACAATGAGATGGCGGCATTAAATGTGTGTCTAGCTCTACGATAATAAATAGGTAGTTAGGTACAAACCTGTACGAAAGTTGTATGGTGTGGTAGACGTCGTTCTGGATATATTCTGCGATACTCTCTTACAGCTTCCACTGAATTTCCTCGGCAAATTCCATAAACAAACACTATATCTGCTTCATGGGCAGGTGGATAATTTTGAGGCATCTTTTAGAATAAACACTAATAATAACAGTAAAACAAAAACAAATTTCAAAGCAACTACGCACGACCCTGTTCACCGTCAAACTCCAAACACAACTGACCGAGCGGTATTCGGAAAGGGGTAGCTTCGCCGCGGTATGGGAGTGAGGGAGCGTGCTGCCGATAACTGTAGGGTTGGCTAGCGGATAGGGGGAGGGGTTATCGCGAGGTTGCCATATCCTTTACTCGAAATATGAGATCAGTGAAGGTGTGTAGAAAAAACAAAAAAAAATGTTTTTAATTGAAAAAAAATGTCACCGTACAGCAAAATGATATACAAATTTTTTTCTCCAAATAAGCTCAGGAATCGCTGGTTAAAATCCCTCGGGTACGTCCTGTTACACTATTTAAAAATACTGTATGCGAAAGTTATGTTAAATATTATCTCCAAAAAAATATCTATTTAAAAAACCACCTGGCAATATGTTTATTCGCGTTACGAGGAGGCGCGCAGTAGAGAGTGAAAGAGTACGCTGCCAACAACGGGGTTCGGGTTGGCTAGCGGATATGGGGGAGGGGTTTGCGCGGAGTTGCCGTATCCTTTACTCGAAATATGAGATCAGTGACGGCGTGTGGAAAAAAACCAAAAAAATGATTTTATTTGAAATAAAAATTTCACCGGAGACGAAAATTTCATTTACATTTTTTACTCCAAATATGCTCAGGAATCACTGGTTAAAATCCCTCGGGTACGTCCTGTTACACCCTGTATATACGAACCTTACAACTTTTCAAATCTATGAAATGCAAGTTTAAATTCATCTGTCTCTTCGTTTAAATTCAGGTAAGTACATACTTCAATCGATTTTCTGTTCGAAGCCTTGATAAAAACTTTTATACACGAAATATTTCACAACAAAAACTCCACAAACATGGAAACAATCAATACTTAAATAAATGCCACCTCTGGTCTGGAGCTCCAAAATACCTGAAAAATACCCTCGAATCTGTGCAAAAACGGGCGGTCCGTTTAATAGATTCTCCTAACTAACAAACGGATTACAATCTTTAGAGCACAGGCGTCGGGTGGGAATGCTATCCTTGTTCTACCGGTATAACAATGGAAGATGCTCCGAGGAACTAGCGTCATTGATCCCTTCGGCACCGGTGCATACTCAGGAAACGTGCCAAAGCCAAACGCGTGCCCAACATTTGTACATGGTTGAAATTTATCACATGAGAACGGGTCGTTTCTTCGATTCTTTCTTGTGTTCAATAGCTCAGCTGTGGAATGATTTGCCAGCCTCTGTGTTTCCTCCTTCCTACAACATGGGTCTCTTCAAGACCAATGTTCATTTGTTCATTCCTTCGTCTCCTCAAAAAGACCCTCCACACAGCATCCCAGATGACATAGGCCCTGAGGGAAATTATTTTCCTCAGGGCCTCCTGTGTGGAGATAACGTAAAAAAATGTCTATAATAATGTATTTATTTCTCCACAATCCTCTAGTCCTCTACATAATTATAAAACCACCACAATACATTGTTCTAAAACCACCACGGAACATTATTCACAAACGATCTGAATAATAAACTTGTGTTACTTCTAATTCTAATGTTAAAAAAAAACGGAAGAACGGAATAACGAAGAATGAATTTGAATCGATAACCGAGCGTTAAAATAGCGAAAGCATACAAATAACTCAAATAACTGAACTGATCTAATATCTAATAACGAAAAAATGAAATAATGCCAATAACGAAATAACGAAATAACTAAATAACGAAATAACTAAATAACGAAATAACGAAATAACAGACAATACTTCGGTTCTATTCGGAAATTTTTGGTGATCGGCAATTCCTGGAACTAAGGTCTAAAGTCCTACTACGGTCGGCAGGTATAAAATAACGAAATTATTCCATACCCTGTTATTCGTTGCTGCAATAACAGGTGCGCCGTTATTTGAAGATACTATGTTATCCATACCTGTTATCGTTATATTAGGCGCACCTCTAGTTAAGTAGTGCCGTCTGCCGTCGGCGGCACTGCAGTCGCCGTCTGCTGTTGCCGTCTGCCGACTGCCGCGTGGCACGGAATCAAGAGACACACTGCCAGTCTTTCTCTGGTCCCAATTGTCTTTCGAAGACGTGTGTTTTATTTTTTTTATGTCATATTATGGGGCGTATATCTCTGTACTAACCTTGTAACTCCAAAAAAGTTCGGGATTCATAGATGAACTGAATTGTAGATGGATGGTAAACGGAAATGACAAATACGCCATTGAACCAATATATCCGGTTCGGGGTTTGTGATTTGTGATTAGCGCCGTTTACACGCACACTTCGGAGCGACCGAGTCCCGCGCCACTTCAGGCCGCCGCGCAGAAAAGTAAAGACCGATAGGTTTACAGCGCAGTTCACTGTGAGACTTTTCTGCGCGGCGGCCTGAAGTGGCGCGGGACTCGGTCGCTCCGAAGTGTACGTGTAAACGGCGCTATTGCAAATTGCAACTGTCAGAATTGTCGCGTTTTACCAATACGTAAATATTTTGAATTCAAAATGTTTCTTGCCAAAGCACTTCGAGGAAAATTTAAAAAGCCGTGCTGCGTTAGAGGCTGTGCTGACAGATATTCGATTCGATATTGATATCTCAATTACATAATTTAAAAGAAAGTCAGTTTCGTGAGTGCTCGTGGAGAATTGATGTTTATTACAAATCCGATGCTAGCAAAAGGATCTTCAGTTTGCGGGTCTCATTTTACAATACGTAGTAAACACACGGTAAACGGCGCAATAGAAAAATATGCCTTGCCAACACCACGTCTTCCCGGCATTAGCAAATTCACAGATTTTTACCTAAGCCAACTGAAAAAGGGAAAAAGACAAAAGTCAAGTGAAAGTTATGGCGACGAAAATGCAGGTGATAATCTCTCATCCGTTATTACAACGTTGTTTTTATGTTTCATTTTGTCGTTGTTTGTCTAAATCTGAATTTATTTCTCATTGTAGACCCCAACTCGACAAAATCGCACAGCATCAAGTATTATGATGCCAAGGTGCCGCGATTACGTCAAACATCAAAAAGGTACGTAATCTTAAATTGCATCATTATTTATTTTTATATTTATTCAGATTTAATCGGCTTACTCCATGCTGTTTGCTAAGGACAAAGCTTTGGAAATTATTGCAAATCGTATAATCGCAAATGGTATAACACTATGGTTTGTTCACAAACTTTGGTTACTTATATTGATTTCAGTGCATAATGACTTCCCAAGGACCATCGGTGTGGTTGTTCCTGTCAAGGGGTTATATTTCTTGAAATTGAAAAAATAAAGTAGTTTTTGTTCCCAAATTTTAGTTAATACATTAAATATATTTATTTCAGATCAAAACGTCAACGCAGGCACCAGCAGTGAGATTGTTCCTGCCGAAGGGGTCCCAGGAGTTAATGAAGGTATGTACATTTAATAAACTTAGGCACACTGAATTATAGAATGGTAGGAGTATATGAGCTTGCACCATTTCCAATGCCTTTAGGTAACAACAGTACCTACCTGGGTTTTTGCCGCTAGGTAAGGAACAAAAATACCTAGAATACGAAGAAAGTAGTGTAAAAAGAATATATGACGCAAATGTGAATGGTAGAAGTTGGAGACGCCCGAGGAAGATATGGCACGATCAAGTGAATCAGATACTTGAGGCGGCCCATGTCAGAAGTAAGAATAATAGAAGAGTATGTATGAGACGAAGTATGAATGTGAGTGAGACAAAGAGTGTGTGCTGAGACCGAGTTGTTTGGTGGTCCGTCCTCTCTGCCTACCCCTGCGGAAAAGGCGTGATGGTTAGTTAGTTACATATGGCGTGCCCCAGACGTTCGCTATTTGGATAATATTTTGTTTTAAGAATCCAAAAAGTTTATTACAAAGCTCCTGAATATTTCTTGAAAAGGAAAAGTATTCTACTTTTTATTTCCAAGCTTTGGTTAATGTGTTAAATATATTTATTTCAGATCAAAATGTCTCTGCAGGCGCCAGCAGTGAGATTGTTCCTGCCAAAGGGGTCCCAGGAGTTAACGAAGGTATGTACATTTAGTAAACAAGTTGTTCAGGAGTTCACATCAGTTGTTCATGAGTATAATAATAAGCGTTTAGTATATAACGTAATAAACTAAACATTAACATTTATCATTACTCATTATTTTATTTTCTTATATTATGTATCTGTATGAAATTAGCTTTAGTTAATATAATAAGCCCTGATGAAGCTTGAGCTAAGCGAAATTAAATATTAATAATAAAATGTGGTGTATTACAGAGTGTATTTTATAATTTAATATATTTTATTTTGGTTGAAAGGGAATAGTAATTCTACATTATGTTCATCTGATTTTTTCTACCATTCCTTCAAGAACTAAGATACATATTCTTTTTTCAGATATAAGCACTCCTGTGAGACCCGGCAGTAGTCATTCAGTCGCAACACACCAAAATGAACATTTTAAGCGTAAGCATATTTATAGCTTTTTGTTTGTAGATCATGATTTGGTATATTTTGTTATGAAAAATGTAATAATTTTTTTTTCAAATATTGTCTTTCCAGGTAATAAGAAGAGCATCTTAACTTATGTGGGACAGATCGCAGCCCAGACTCCGAGGAAGAAAAAGGGCAGTATGGAAATTTTGAAGACCAGGCGTCGGCTGAAATACGTCCAGCGTATGTATGCCTGGACATTGGAGGTCCAGAGTCATTTTAATAAAAAGTAGATTCTTTATAAACAAAAATTACAGTCTTGACGTGTACGGTGAAGGAGGAAACTATCTGTTTCCTTAGAACGCTATGGGAAAGTGGTGGGCAACCTCCAATGTTTACATATTTTTGTATAAAGCTTTTTGTGTTTACATATTTTGACCGTGCATCAACTGAGGAGATGACTCCGAAGGCAGCCGCTGCATAACCCTCCCGCACCTCCCCCTTTGCCATGAGCAGGCCTGAAGACTGACCGTAGCGGACCAGTGCCCTTACACCCTGCCTCTGGTGACCCGATGCTCACTTTTTTCCCTAGAGTCTTCAGGTTTCTTTCCCCCTTCATCCCAACATTCTCTTCGAGGGCCTACCGGGAAGCCGGCTTAGGGGTGTTGATGCAGAGTCTTGCTTGCGACTGGACTGATGGCTCCGCTCATCCTTGGCGGGACTGCCTGAACTCTTCTTCCTTTATATTAATAAACTTTTATTTCAGATACATCAAATGGCGGAGATGAGACGTGATACAGTGAAATAAATAATTAACAACATGTACGCACTCGCATACTGCCTGCTAACAATGTATGTCTGGTCATTGGAGGTCTAGAGTCATTTTAATAAAAAGTAGATTCTTTATAAACAAAAATTTGAGGAAACCATCTGTTTCCTTTGAACGCTGTGGGAAAGTGGTGGGCAAACTCCAACTCTAACATATTTTTGTATAAAGCTTTTTGTTTTTGTGTTTTTTAATTTTTTTGTGTACTGGTTTTGTGCTTGTAATTTGTGCTATTATTTTTTGTGTATTCGCATTTATTGTAAAATATAAAAGTTTACAGAGTTATCGTATTAAGCCAAATAATGTATTAATGGATATTCCATTGGATATATGAACAATTATATAATACTTGTCATATTAATATTGTTAATTATATTAACAAAAATAATATGCCAAGTCCTCGAGGTAGGTACATTGTTCTTGTCATATTATTACTGTTAATTATATGACAAGTACAATGTACCTCGAGGATAAGCTGTAATACAGGCGTGAATACGTTATGGCCCGATCAACATTAGTTTCTGACTCACGCTCAATCTATCGGTGGAACCGACTCTGCATTTGTATCTCTGTGTTGTTTATCCTGTCTTTTTGAAAAAAAAAAAATATTTAAAACATGCACCTGTGAGTTTTTCGTTTTTCTAATGTATTGATTTTTCATTTCCTCGGGATAACAGGTTTCCATCTGACAAAGCTCCCTCCTGAGTAAATGAGCTGTAAAAAACTATGTAAATCTTATTTCCTCGGAACCATCTTTGTCACATGGAACCTTGTTGTCCTGGGGAAAAGTTTTTCATTTTTCTGCTTTTCAATTTTTTTATAAATAATTTATTGGGCTAATAAAGTAGGGCGAGTATATTGTCTATGGCAGGCCGTGTACCATTGTCTATGACAAATGGCCTTAAACTTAGGGCTGCCATCCGTCCGGGTTTCCCCGGATTTGTCCTAGTTTAGAGGGCGTCCGGGGAGCGTCCGGGCGGGGTTTTATTTGATGTCCGGGTTTAAAATTTTTTATTTAAAGTCTTAAAATTTAAAGTCAAACGTATACGTTTGCCCTGAGGAAGCAACGGTCGTTCTGAAACCGGTCGGCTTTAGACAAATATAAAAGTGGTTCAAACAAAGTAACATTGTTTCATTTATCTTTAATTAAAATTAAATTCAATTTCCAAGAATACAGCTGCATTGATTTTTACAAATTCCTTTTAAAAAGGGAAGATATTCTAAAAGTTATCGGAAAGAGTGATAAATACAAAAAAAAATAAAAGTAAAAAAGGCGAGAGGCTGAGGAAAAAGCTATAATAGCTATGATAAAATTATCTACATAAAGCACCTAGATGATATGGTAAAAATAATTTAGCAAACTATATTAAAAAAAAACATTACTAAATCCACTTAATAATTTATATTGTGAAAATGAATACCACAATAATTACTTCTGAACCAAAGGCTTTAACAACTTTAAATGATAATGAAACAATAACTACAAACAAACCAGATGAGCTGTCAACTCTTAAAAACAATTTTAATATATTAAATAAAAATATACGAAGTATCAACAAAAATTTCGATGAACTTCAAATACTAATTAAGAATCTAAAAATAAATCTAGATATAATTATCCTCACTGAATGCTGGATAAAGGATAAATATTCACCCTTGCAAATTAATAATTACACGTCATATGCAACCAATTTGAATTACACAAAAAATGATGGTGTGATAGCGTACATTAAAGATGACATTAAAACTGAAGTCAATGAAATAAAATTCCCAAATGCAAACTGTTTAAAGATCAAAGTGGGTGATGAAACCACGATATTAGCTCTGTACCGATCACCAGCTACAACTAATATTAATCAGTTTCTTGAAACGCTTTCTAATGAACTCAATCTTCTAAAAAACACAAAAAATGTCTTCCTTATCGGAGATATAAATATTGACATATTAGAAAATGGTCATCCCAATAGAACTGATTATCTACAAACACTGGCCTCCCATGGACTCCAAAGTATGATAAATAAACCTACGCGTGTAACTAATGACAACAAATCTTGCATCGATCACATGTTCAGTAAGACTATTAAATCAACCAAATCTATCATATTCACCTCTACTATAACCGACCACTATACAACAATTTTATCTATTACAAAAAAGAAAATACAAAGATCGCAGCCCTACCCAATTATCGTGCAAAAGACAGAAACCAAATGGAATGATGTAAAACAACAGTTACTCAATACAAACTGGATAAGCCTACTGGAAAACCTTGATGCAAATAATGCCTGGAGTAAATTCACTGAATATATAACATACACCATCGTATCAAATACCAAATCAATAGAAAAAAAGATTTCGCATAAAAACCAACATCTTAAGCCATGGATAACTCAAAGCGTTATAAATTGCATTAGAAAAAGAGATGAATTACATAGGAAATCTAAATTAAATCCTTGTGATATTTTTATACAACGATACTACAAAAGGTACAGAAATATTTGCAAAAATGTTATACGAACTGTAAAAGAAAATTATTATAAGAAGAAAATAGACGAATGTAACAATGACCCGCGCAAATTATGGAAGATCATTAATGAAATTACAAATGCAAAATCATCCCATTACAAGAACATGGAGGAATTAACAATTGAAAATACCCAAATCTCTTTCGCAAAGCATCCGGACAAAATTCTCGAATACGTAAACGAATTTTTTACTAATATAGGGTCACAATTAGCAAAGAAAATCAGACAACCAATAACTAGCATTTTACCAGAAGAAAAGGAAAATATGAACCAGATAGACAAATTAAAGTTAACTGATGTAACCAATACTGAAATCAGAAATGCAATTGTATCCCTTAATATTAATAAATCATCGGGAAATGACATAATCTCAAATAAAACAATAAAACAACTACAAAATGAACTGACCTTCCCATTGACATACTTGGTCAATCTGTCTATATCTACAAATGTATTCCCTTCATGCCTTAAAAAAGCTACAGTTATACCCATACATAAAAGTGGTAACAAAAAGGATATATATAACTACCGACCCATAAGTCTCTTAAGCTCTTTTTCAAAAATCTTGGAAACTGTAATGAAGAAGCAAATTGTTCAATTTCTTGAACAAAACAAATTACTATCACCATCCCAATATGGTTTTAGAGAAAATCTGAGCACCAATGATGCCATAGAAAATCTAACAAGCATGGCCATAAAAAACATAGATGATGGGAAAAAATGTTTAGCTTTATTCATAGATCTTCAAAAAGCTTTTGACACAATAGACCATAAAATATTACTAACTAAACTAAAAAAAATAGGAATGGCCGAATCAACAATTAACTTATTGGAGTCATATATAACAGGGCGAGAACAACAAGTACAAATTGGCAAACAAAAGAGCAAACTTCTATCTTTAAACTATGGCGTTCCTCAAGGAAGTGTACTGGGACCGATTCTGTTCATTATCTACATCAACGATTTAACTAACCTTACCATTAAAGGAAACGTAATCAGTTTTGCTGATGATACTGTTTTATTATTTCAAGAAGAAAATTGGACTGATACATTTAATGAGGCTGAAAAAGGGCTTAGTGCACTTCAAAATTGGCTTAAAATCAACTCGCTTACCCTTAATATAAGCAAAACAAAATATATAACATTTTCAATGAACTCAAGGGGCCAACCAATAAAATCACTAGAACTAAAATTACATGAATGCCATGGAAATAATATACAATGTTACTGCCCCGTCATCGAAAAAACACAAAACATAAAATATCTCGGAGTAATAATTGACGAAAATCTTAGATGGGACCTACACATCAAAGGAATTACGGAAAAACTCACAAGCCTTACATATTTCTTCAAAAATCTAAGAAACGTGCTGAATAAAAAGGATATGAAAAAGGTCTACTATGCGTTATGTCATTCTCGAATTGAATATGGAATCATAGGATGGGGATCTGCTGCAAATACGTACCTACACAGCCTGAATACGATTCAAAAAGGAATCATAAAGACCATATTGAAAGTACCAATTAGAACGCCTTCAACTGAAATTTTCAATAACTTTGACGTACCAAATGTACAACAAATATATTCCAAAAATATATTATTGAAGCTCTTCAAAAATAATGAATCCTCTACTAGACCGTGTATGCATAACACTAGATCGAATAAAAATGATATAAAAAATATTCCAAGTTATAAAACCACATTTGGACAAAGAAACTATACATACTTTGCAACAAAACTCCATAACATCCTCCCCCAAGACATAAAACTAATAAAAAATCCAATTGAATACAAATCAAGAATAAAAATATGGCTTAAAGAGGTCAATGAGAAAACCCTAGCGAAGACGCTAAAAACGACATAGAAGACAAATGAACTATATTTGAATAACTTTAGTCCTCCTCGGCACAGGACCCCCTAGTGAGGAGGACTAAGAAATACAATATTTTGTACTTAATTTCACATTTCATTTTGTATGTAAAATTTTTCTATATAGTCGCTATAATAAAAAAAAAAAAAAAAAAAAAAATCAAATAATATACTAATGAGTGCAAAAATTTCTTTTCATTTTTGTAGAGTTATGGATTGTTTTTATTACGCAAAAGAAATTTACAATATGGCTGTTGATTAAAACTTTAAGGTGATATAAATAGGTATGGTTTTTGGTTATTTTATGCTTAAAAAAAATAATAATGTAACTTACATTACAGTAAGTCTAAAGTTTCAGTTTAGTTGCTTAAGATTTAAGAAGATTGAATTAAGTTCATATTATGTTAAGAGATATTTTGTTGTTTAAATGGCTGCTGATAAAAACTTAAAGATATAATTATTATTGAGTTAAAAGAGTTACCTCAAAAATTGTAAGACTTAATACTAAAATGGTCTCAGTACTTTTAAGTTTTTTGTTTAAAAATTTAATTGAATTTAGTTAGGCTTAATATTTTAATAAGGTTTTGTTTTCATAACAGAGTATATTAATAATTTGTGATTTGAATAAAAAATTGACTGATTATTAAAACAATTTGTAACAAACTGTAATAAGATTCTGTTTTGTTAGGTACTTTTAAAATGATGATGAAAGATGACTAAATTTCATTTTAAAATAAATAAAAGGTGATTAATGACATTTTCAACTGATTTTTATTACACTGACTATGTTTAAAAAAACCTGTTGACATGTCCGGGTTCTGGGCCCTAAAGTCCGGGGTTTTCACGCGTCTTGTCCTGGTGGCCATATTTAAGAGATGGCAACCCTACTTAAACTCCCTTCTACCAAGATCGGGATTGTTTTTCCGTGGTGAAGTTGGTGTCGACATGACTGGTTTATTTATGGTGTCGACATTTGGCCCATAGAAAAGGCCCGAAGATATCGATCTAGGGCAGGTATTAGTTCATTTATGATCTAGGGATTGGTATATTTATTGCTGTGAAGCTCTTCAAATACCACTTTACTCATACGGAAGCATATTAAGAATCGTCCGTCAGCAGATTCTAGTTCCTTTACTAAAGTATGGAACTCTGCAAACATTAGTCTTTGTTTGTTAATGCTGTGGACCCAAATATTTCTCACTTTTTTATTTTTCTTTTTACGAGAATATTGATTTAATAATATTAATCGTAGCAGATCATCTTCAAATTGGCTTTCAGAAGACATTGCAAAGATATCGTCTGCTGAGAAGAGAATCACATAAACATAACCTAAAAAATAAATGTCAAATGTGTCGACTCAAACTATCAAACGCGCCTGCGCACAACCAGAGGACCCTTGTCACGTGGTCACAGCGACGCGTACGTACGTCGGCCAGTGTGAACGGGACAGGAATAGACAAGAACGTTGCGTAGCGTTGCGTCGGCTCAGTATGCTAAGTATGCTTCTCGCTTTATGGACAGTATGGACACGCAGTTGGAGCGCGCCTCCGGCCGTGTTTTTTTTACGTCAGCTCCACGCAGGAGGCCCCAAGGAAAATAATTCCCCTCAGGGCCTATGTCTGCCCACCAACTGCGTGGCAGACCTGATCAGGAGAGGTTGAGAGAGACCCTTTGATCTCTTCAGCAGGACTCTCTCAGAACATCGCCTTGCACCACAGTGAGATCGGCAGGGATAGATTAAAATGTCTGTCACTCTTGGGCACACTGACTCTTAGATTCCTACCAACCCCTCTTATCTTTGTCTTTCTCAGAACTTCCCCTCTTATATTTCCTATAACGGCCCTCCTCACAGCATCCCCGAAGATGACATCGACTCTGAGGGGAATTATTTTCCTCAGGGCTTCCAGCGTAGACCTAATGTAAAAAATCAATCTTACAGTTCCTTCCACACCCTCTATAACCAGTGGCGTAGCTAGCATGGGCGGCACACCCCCCCCCCGCCTATTAAAGTTGACTTGAGAAAAAATTCAAAACGCTGATTTCGACCATAAAATTGGTCCATCCTGGGGGGGGGGGGGGGTGGTCCTATGTAGCAAATGACACCTCGATCTAATTTCCCCTTCAAATTTCGTCGAAATACGATCCTTGCGATTGTACCCTTGCAACTGTACAGGGTGGTCTCGATGAGAAAGATTGATTATTTTCCGTACTAGCATTTTTAAATAATAACTCAAAATCGGTTTTATTTCAATAAGAATTTTGCTTCGATATACTATTGTTAGCAGCATATTTAAATATTGCCGCTTCACACGTTTGGTTTGCTCATCCGCCGCCAGAGGTACTGCTATCGCCTCTGGCGGCCAACAAGGAAACTACACCAGCTACGGCGGTCGGTAAAGGAGGGAACTACTAACTCTTCCTGGTTGGCAGCACATGAACAGCACGGAGAGCGAACGGCTGGGAAATACAAATGGCGGAATATAATCTTGCCGATTCTTGAATGTTGTTATTGTCAATTAACGTGGAGACAATATATTTCATCGTGAATATTAACTTAGCGTTTTATTAATTGCTAACATCAGAAGTGGGATTCGTAAAAGCAAGTGTATTTTGGCTTTTGTTTCGTTCACCTGACTTAAAAACTCGTGCTTTGTAAACAACTGGCGGCCATCACGGCGTCTCTCGAGTTTGTTTATTTTTGATGCCGGCGATTTTTTTACGCCTTCGGCCTTAGTGACAATCTGTGTATCGGCTTTCTTGTGAAATGTTTGGACGTCTGTTGTAAATTTACGTACAAATGCCGCGTAATTACAGTGATGACATGACAGATGTATTGATGCCCGATGTCTGAGGAATGCGAGGATCGTGTTCCCGCTGAAAGGACGCGTTAATAAATTTTATTTGGTGCTTGAAAACTCATTTGTGGTTCAACGGATTCGTCAAAACGACCTTTCCCTTTCGTGTTTATCATCGTAAGCCTAATTTGATGATTGAAGACATTTGTCAAAAATGTCAAATAAAGTCGCTACCTAGCAATATGCTGGGCGCATAACTGAAATCCAAAGTGACTCATGAAAGCTGACTTCAGGGCCAGAAGATAGCAGATGGATATGATCTCTTGATGGCAATTGGCGAAATGTCCAGAACCTCAAAATGTTTCGAAATTACGATGCTGAAAGTTCACGCGGCGATGACAAAGTCTGATCCTGGTAGCCGTCTAGCTGACAAAAGGGGGATTGATTTGGTGATTTGCTATAAGTATGGACATCGTAGATGACGCAATAACTGAAAGGAAATATGTTTGGGAAAATTAGCCCGTTTATGTGTGGCGATGAGTTGAGTCGAAACCCTGTATTATGGTTCGAACTTGTTTGAAATGGTTCGGAGATAATCGAAGTTATTCGAGTTTGAAATGATTCGGAGATATCGAAATGATTCGATGTTAAAATGGTTCGAAGATATTCGAAATGGTGTACACCTAGAAATATCAGGTGTGGCTTTGGATTCTTCATGATGAGAGTGAACATCAAGGTGTTTATCAAACACTGGCTGCCGTCCGGGACAAACAGTGGTTTCCATGGATGAGGAATGTTATCACAAAATATGTGAAAAACTATTTTAAATGTTTGTTGGAAAATGAGATACTGGGCGATGTGATGTGTAAGCCCAGGGTTTTTAGAAAATGGAGATATCTTTTGCTGTTGCGTTGAGCATGTGGATAGATCAATTTATTATGAATTTTCGTGAAGAGCGTGGACGGAATGCTGCGTGTTATTGCTCTTCAGGACGGCTTCGTGAAAAACTGCCGATTAGAGGCGGAGGCAGAAACAATCACGAGAGTTGTCATCAAGGCAATTTTGGCGATGGCGTACCTTTTTGGGTGCCACGGGTGCTTTTGATGAATATCAAAGGCGGCAGATGAAACGGTTCACCTCGAACCGATTCATATACTCACAGGCTCGTGAGTGGCAGGACCTTATGGTCGTACGTGTTGAGACACGGGTGCTTTTGATGAATATCAAAGGCGGCAGATGAAACGGTTCACCTCGAACCGATTCATAAACTCACAGGCTGGTGAGTGGCAGGACCTTATGGTCGTATGTGTTGAGACACGGGTGCTTTTGATGAATATCAAAGGTGGCAGATGAAACGGTTCACCTCGAACCGATTCATAAACTCACAGGCTCGTGAGTGGCAGGACCTTATGGTCGTACGTGTTGAGACACGGGTGCTTTTGATGAATATCAAAGGCGGCAGATGAAACGGTTCACCTCGAACCGATTCATAAACTCACAGGCTGGTGAGTGGCAGGACCTTATGGTCGTACGTGTTGAGACACGGGTGCTTTTGATGAATATCAAAGGCGGCAGATGAAACGGTTCAACTCGAACCGATTCATAAACTCACGTAAGTTGGTGAGTGGCAAGACACATTGAGACACAATGTTGTTAAATAATCTCACATAGGCTAGTGAGAGGCAGAATCTTCACGGTTTTGCGTGCTAACGCATGGTGTTGATAAATCTCACATAGGCTGGTGAGAGGCAGAACCTCTGGGTTATGCGTGCTGAAGCACGGTGTAGATAAATCTCATGTCGGCTGGTGAGAGGCAGAACCTCCGGGTTATGCGTGCTGAAGCACGGTGTAGATAAATCTCACGTCGGCTGGTGAGAGGCAGAGCCTCCGGGCTATATGTTTGTGCTAAAGCACGGTATGAAGAATAATCTCACGGCTGGTGAGAGGCAGGATTTCAACGTCATTCATGTTGAGTCATGGGAACTGCTTGATGAATATCGAAGGTGTAAGATGAAATGTTTCCATTCTAAACTATTCACGAAACCCTCGTATCGTGTTGGCGATGCGGTTGTGATCAAGATCTCTAAAGGAATTTCTGGATGCAAAAAGGTTGAAAGATCGGATTCGGAGCTTGTCTTATAAAGTGGTTGAAGTTTTGCCGAAATATCGTTTCAAAGTATTGGCTACCCAAAGGCAGCACTTGTAAAAGATTAACGGTAACGTATTTATAAAAATATGAGGAATTGACCGGATGAACAAATTTCTGCAATGGTCAGGAAGGGCGAACATTGTGATTCATTTGTCAGAACCATTGTGGGTTTGAAAAAAAATTCAACCCGTCAAATTATATTTTTTTTTTATTTCAGCTTCCTGCTTTGAGGTCAAAGCAGTGGTCAGTATGGCCGTGTTAGCAGCATATTTAAATATTGCCGCTTCACACGTTTGGTTTGCTCATCCGCCGCCAGAGGTACTGCTATCGCCTCTGGCGGCCAACAAGGAAACTACACCAGCTACGGCGGTCGGTAAAGGAGGGAACTACTAACTCTTCCTGGTTGGCAGCACATGAACAGCACGGAGAGCGAACGGCTGGGAAATACAAATGGCGGAATATAATCTTGCCGATTCTTGAATGTTGTTATTGTCAATTAACGTGGAGACAATATATTTCATCGTGAATATTAACTTAGCGTTTTATTAATTGCTAACACTATATTAAAAAATGCTCAAACGTGTGATAATAAAAATATTAAAATGATGTACTTTTAGTAATTATTTTTTTATCATAAGTGTTTATAATTTTTCAATAACGTCTAAGCAAAATAAAAATATCTCAAAAATGGATGTATGTTAGATACGTTTTAAGATTTTCACGGCCAAAAGTATTTTCGTTATTTGTTTATGGGGTGTTATGCCGTGTTGCGCTACCTCCTTCGCTGGCGTTGCTAAAGAAGGAGGTAGCGCAACACGGCATAACACCCCAAAAACAAATAACGAAAATGATATATGTTAGTTTGTAAGACCGTAAATAAATAGACAAACTGAAGAATTTTCGTCACAAAACACGCGCTCGGATCTTTTTTTTAAAGATTTTATTTGAAACTAGCTTTTTCCCGCGGCTTCGCTCGCATGGTGTAAGGGGGGTTCCCACTCTGCCTCCTCCACCCCCCCCCCTCACACCGCCCTCCCTTCCCCCTCCCTCTCCCCCTCCCCCCCCTCTCCCCTCCCTCCCCCACATCACTCCCTCCCCCCTCCCTTCCCCTCTCCCCCCCTCCTTTCTCCCCTCCCCCGTCTCTCCATCCCACCCAGTTTCCATATATTCAATCCCACTACATTCAGTTTTTAAACAGCCCGCGTGCCACCTTTTACAATTTTTATTCAAATTTCCATTTTTCATGTATATTTAATTTGGCACCTAACATAGGAACTTATTTAAAATATCTAAAATTCTTGATTCGATTCAAACTATTAGGGGAGTACCTACTTAAAATAAATTTATCAACTTGAAAGATTTTCAAAAATAGAATCCTGATTTAACAATGTCATTCTCAAACACGCGAACTGTCAAACGTGCGATAGTCGTTAGGTTTTCTGAAATTATCCAATTTTTTGCGTAATTTTCTTAATTTTTCTCTCCGTAAGAACCATCTTCGTACTTCAAGGAATATTCTAAAAAAAGAATTAGCGAAATCGGTTCAGCTGCTCTCGAGATTTGCGCTTAGCAACACATTTAGCGATTCATTTTTATATATAAGATAAAATTTAAATTCTGAAATATAGCTTACCAGAATAATTTATTGATTTATTTTACTGCATGATTATATGATTTGAAATGTGTGTTGTATAAAACAAAACTTTGTTTGAAAATGTAACAAATCTGCCAACGACCTACGGTATAACCTTATTATACTAAAAATTATCATTTTTTTCTCAAAATTTAAAACATATTTTTAATAGATAAAAGAACAATCTTACTAAATCGATTTATACTTTTTTGTGGAAAAAGTCAACACTCCTAGAATTTTATTTAAAAATTACATATTTCCGGTTGTGTCTGGTTATTCCCTCTTAAAAACTTTATGTAGATAAATAAATAAACTAATAAAAAAAAAAAAAACCTCAATCATTTTATAAGTGTAACGTGTACACTTTATTACGGGTTTAAGTCTTTACGAGTGAATGGTTTTATGTCCGGCGTGTGTGGGGACTTTATAAAAAGCCTACCTAGAAGTGATGTAGCTACCCTCGGCCGTTTAATTTATCGGCCACATAGAAAGGAAATAGACCTCCAGGGACAATCAAGACAACCTACTGTACCGGATCGCCCGCGCCCCATTTCTTAACACGCCGCAAAGGCCTTTTTCGTCTGACAACGAAAATCTGACCACTTTTTTCTTTGGCAGTTTCAGACGCCTACGCACTTTTTAGAATACCAGAATAGTAAATTGATGTTTGAAATAGAACATATCAAAGTACGAGTATATTTTAATAAAAAAATACTAATTTCAGCTGTTTGTGCGTTAGTCGGTTAGTCCTGCGTGAAATCTTGTTGAATGAACTCAAATTTACCTTTAATGCCACTTTTAAAATTGCAACTGATTGTTTGAAGAGTTCAGACAAATGATAATGTACCTATCCATAAAATACTTTTTTAAGGAAATTTTTAAGGGAAAACTTTTTTAGCACCAAAGATATTGTATATTTCAATATCTTTGTTTAGCACCATTGTGATTTGAAACTCAATGAAACGGAAGCGAGCGACACTAAAAACAAACATATACATCTAAAGGATAAAGCCTGCGAGAAAATGAGATAGGAATAAAATGTTTATTTTATTCACGGGTACTCGGTTCCAATATAATACGATAAATACACGGTCCCACGCAGGTACCCTTTTGTGTAGTGATATAAAGCGCCTGACGAACTTTGCAGACATTCAGCCGACCATGGGTCGAATCCTACGAAATCCAAAAAAAAAGTTTTTTGAAATAGGCAATTCATCCTGAAGATAGTGCTTTGTAAAAGTATTTTTCTTTTTGTAAAATCAATATCCAATATTCAAACATCTTCAAAATGAAAAGAAAACGACATCTAGCGACTCCGAGGAAGAAACCACAAATAAGATGACCAAAGGTGTAGGAAAATACGACAAAAATATGGAAAAAATCTTCATTCACATTGATAAAAAAAATGCTTCGTAGTCTCCCCACTCTTGTCTTCTTTAGTTTTCTGAAGGTTTCACTTCTACGGCGTATGAATTGCACACTTTGATTTTATTTGCCATTTAAATTTTTTTTAACTGATTTGTCGAGTATCCAGACAATTCCGTGATTTACACCGGTCTGATCTAGCAAAATAGCGTGGGGTAATTACTACTAGGTTAACTCTGAAATCAGCTTTGTTGGGAAATTGAATTATGTGATAAATTGGTTGATGTACACTTATATTGATAAATATTGGTATATCGTAGATTGATGAGTTGGGAACCGTCATACTTATATTTTTTTATGTATTTATTTACAAAACTGGAAAAACTTTCATAGTTTTGGAGTTATGCACCTAGTTGTGGTAACTACCCCACAATATGATAGCTATGAATGGTAAAAACTTAAAGCGTTATTTGACGAGTTTTGTTTTTGGGAAATGTTTGTGAAACGGGAAGGAATGGACAAACACGAAAAATGTTTTTTTTATCGATGGTGAGTGGTTTATCATTACGATTCACTTAAATTAATTTCGAATGGTAACAAATTTAAAACATATTAAATTTAAACCTATTTCGACCTACATATCCTGCAGTGATCGAACTTTTTACATAAAATTATGAATAATTATACTGCGATTAAATACAGTTAATTAAAAACAGGAAAATATCGGTATGTATTTTATTATTTTCAATGCAGACTGAGAACAAAAATACATCTCTGTTAAAATTAAACTCTTTACTAAATAACTTACCTTGTGTTAAAAATTGTTTAAATATCTACAATTAATAAAAAAACAAAATGAAATAAAATCATTATGGTATTATTGGCTTGGGAGGAACATATGACAATATTTTAAATCCACTCAAAATAGTTCAAAGGTTGATAATTAAGGTAATCTTGAGAAAACCTGAAACATATCATGTTCGTATAAAATGTAACTTTGCGGCAGAGCAGAGACCAGGGCTCAGGATAGTGGGCCAAGTAGTTATCTGTCATGTAGGTAGGGTTTTCAGTCAAATAAAAGAAGATGAACTTTATAAAAATGTATTGAATCCAAACCAAAAAGCAACATGGAAGTGTACAAACTTCATACCAAGGTAACAAAAGGAAATATAAAAAAATACACATACCAGATGGACTCCTAATGGACACGCTAAACTAACTATACGGAAATAACCCCGGTAGACGAACGCGATCTTGCTTCGCAATGAGAGAACACGAGACGGGACGGGAACTCCAGTCTTCCCATATGGGAACGGCGCGGAATCCAGAGCACCAAGGTCGTCCTTCTAATTGGGCAGGAGGCCGCTATACCTCCTAGGAGCGCATTCAGCCACGGGCCATCTCTACGAACTCCAATCAAAAGGCACGTGGCCCCCAACAGTATCCAAGTCTGGCGTATTACGGTTAGCAGACCGTGACTTTGCGACGCGGGGTCGTGAAGGCATATTATAGTAGCCAACACCAGGAGCAATTCACTTCACGATTCCTTTTCCAGAAATACATCCACGAAACGGCCAACCAGCCACATCGGAAAAAAGTGGGACTCTCACGTCATCCACTATAAATAACTCGTACACGAACCTCGCGTGTTACGTAAAAAACACCCCGCGTTCGTTTAGGTTTAAAATCGACTTAGATTCTCATGATTAAACGTAAATTTAAACACCAGGATGGTGAGTGACCAATTTCCGACCCAACTGCCCAAGTTGATCGGAAGGAAGTGACCATAAACAAAAGAGCTCCTGTCTTTTCAAAAAATTACCAGTGTCCAAAAAAAACACCATAGACAAAATAACCACCTAAGCAAGAACTGCATTAGTCACATAATTATTTATGTGACAATTCCCCCCTTCCCACGAAAATGTTTGCCCTCAAACATGAAAAACTAAGTCCACAAACTAACTAAACTATGAGTCCATCAGGTATCTAGAAAAATGATAACAAAAACATTAATTAGTAATTAAAATAACAACTTAGAACTAAATTTCTTAAAAGTAAATTTCTTAAAAAACAAAATTTCTTAATAATAAAGAACAAATAAGAAAAGAAAGGCACGAAAACAAGGAGTCAACCAACATCTACTAAATTAAACAAAGTTTTGAATTTACTTAAAAAAGAAGACCTGTTGTTTTCGTGTCAATTTAACAAGATTTATACTTATAAAATACTCAACATTTTATATTTAAAAAAAAAACACAACCAAATAAATTGTAGAAAAGAAGGAAAAAAAAAATTTGATCACTTTTCCTTATACAGGAAATAAAGGCCAATTTGGCTTCACTTTTAGGGTTAAACAGCCCTCACTCGCACTGAATTTACGCTATATTTGAATAGCAAAAAAAGTAACCTATCTAACTAAGTCCATCCGGTTTAACATTCTTAAGATAAAACTTAAAAATAAACAAATACTTAAAATTAAAGAAGCCTAAATTAAGAAAATATCTATATAAATATACATTTTTCAATCAGAACAATGGAGTTCAATGTTGGCAAAATTAGGACACAAGAAAATACTTTTCTGTGTTATAAGTAATATAGAATCAGTATACAAACTGTCTATCAGACGTGGGCAGAGTAGGGATCTTACATTGAATCATCTAACTGTCATTCTTGAACCAGGATTTACAATTCCAAAGAAATACCTATATGTAAAAAGGTCGTCAAACTAGAATAATATTTAAATTATCCAATTTTCAAAAATCAAATCAGGTCAGGTTTTATAAAACAATAAATACCTGCCAATCAAGGTGGTCAGATTAGGATTTACATAACACAATACCTATCTATCAGATCATGACAAAAGTCAATTGGTACTTAACAGCAAAACAGAAAGTTAAGCTCGCAGCTTAGGATATCCAAAAATCCATTAAACAACCTGCATCAAAAACTCAAAAGAGTGACATTGTTTGTAAAAAAAATGAGACCACGGTAATACCCAAGCTGGCATCCCTTAAAAAAAACACTCCACGAGTGCACAAAAGTCAGCATTTCTTGTACAAACAAAACAAAATGTGTGATCAACTATGGCTTTCAGTGAGTTGACACTATTCGAGGTGTGATCAATTCAAAATTTTAATGAATGACACTAGTAATACTTAATTTAAAGTTTAATAATGATACTAACAGTAAGATATTAATGTTTATATTATTTAGAGTTAAAACTATACAGAACAGACTTAGACTTAAAAAACTATACAGAACACACTTTCCTGTATTAGAGGCAAAGCGATAATTCCAAAGGAATTAATTATTAGTTAAGCACGCCGAAGCAGTACTAACTTTGTTAGAGACAAAACAACTTTCTTATGAACTAAGATTTATATAAAGAACTTTTAGGAAAGCTATACCATACTTAAACTTATGAAATACAAAATATCAATAATAAAACTAACAGAACTTTTGTGCATCAGAAAGGTGCTCAAGTCTCTGAAACACAAAATTCCAAAATATTCCTTCTCAAGTTCTCTGGAGGTTCCATGGGCAATGGGCAATAAAAGAGCCTCCAGTGGACTAAAGAAAGAAGGGCATAAACTTAAAAATAATAGCATTACAACTAAATCCGTTAAACAGACGGAACAAGGTATGAAATCAGTGTGTGTGTACTCATGTGAACAAGTATATTATTACCAAAATAATCATACGTTTAATAATACAAAAAAAAAACTAGAAACTAGTGCATGTTATTATTAACAGAAAAGCATATTAACGGAGGAAAGAAAGACTTAATTAACAAAATTTGGGCGCCAGTGACCACAAGGATCACATTCCAGTTTACCGAGGGTAAATAAACGGTTTATCGTCAATGAACTAGAATTAAGTGTCTGTACTGAGCACAAGATTTGGAGGTACCAAACTCCAAAGCATGAGACCAGAACAATCACAAAAGAAACAAATGTAATTAAATGAAGCAGTATGAAGGTTTGGTATTCCCTCATGCCACCGCATAAAAAAAATATTTAAAAAAACTTAATAGTTTTTAATATATCTAATTATATGAAGGTAGTATTATTCTAATACTAATATATGCATAGTATTAATTATAAAGATAAGTATACCTATAAATAAATATAGCTAACTATGTATAAACGACTACTTATAAATATCTATAAATAAACTAGGATTTTAATCAAAATATACTTATGAGGTCTAAAATCCTCGCCAAAATTTGTCATTAAAATATATGCGTCCATATTGTGTAACTGACGACGACCTTCTGTCATCCTTGTGCACAGAACGCAAAAGATCGTCGGTTATTTATGATAAATGTCTAACCATGTAAATAAAAATTTTAATTTAATTTATAATTAAATTATTATTCTCAAATAACTATATGAAATTAAAGGTAATAATAGGATTAACCAAACTGTTAAAAAATAATTATTTATTTGTAACACGTCAATTACCAAACACCCTGTACGTATGAACTCGAAAAATAGTCATTGATTTTCAATAACGACAAAGCCATTTATAATTTAATTTAAAATCACCTTAGAATGCAGTAAATATTTAAAATAATAATTATTTTTTACAACATACGTTCCACGAACTCCCTTTATATGTATGAAGGTATAAACGGACACAAATGCGAACAAGAATAGTGCCGTTACTATATTCTCCCAATATTTTAGTAACCGCAAGCTTATAATAAACAATTATTTATGATAAATGTCTGACACAAGTCGTCCTATGTTTAAAAAACAAAAGTAATGTATTTAATAATGAACTTTCGTGGCTTTGTAAGTAAACAATGCACATAACCTGACAAATGTCAACAAGAATTGACAGCTCGGCTCCGATAAACCATAACATAGATAGCTGACAGTTAAAACAGAATTGCCAGTAAACAGAAAAAATGTTCCCAACAATATTTCGGTTATCATCTCTAGAGATATTATGAATGAATTTTGTGTTTAACATTATCTTAATGGCAACACTTAAAGTTGGTGTCACTATAATTACATGCCTTACGAAAAGGTAAACAAACAATAATATTCACACAACAAAATGATCATAACACAATGAGGTGTATTTTCAGAATGACACACAGAATCTCTGCAGAACGGTTAATGTTAGATATAAAACCAAATAAATGCACACACACCGATTCATCTCTGATTTCTCTAAAATTATCAGCAAAAGAACTGAAAATCCACCCCACATGACAGAAAAGTACGTTTCGGGCACCGAAAATAACTGATTTTACACGTTGGAAGCGCCACTGAAACATATCATGTTCGTATAAAATGTAACTTTGCGGCAGAGCAGAGACCAGGGCTCAGGATAGTGGGCCAAGTAGTTATCTGTCATGTAGGTAGGGTTTTCAGTCAAATAAAAGAAGATGAACTTTATAAAAATGTATTGAATCCAAACCAAAAAGCAACATGGAAGTGTACAAACTTCATACCAAGGTAACAAAAGGAAATATAAAAAAATACACATACCAGATGGACTCCTAATGGACACGCTAAACTAACTATACGGAAATAACCCCGGTAGACGAACGCGATCTTGCTTCGCAATGAGAGAACACGAGACGGGACGGGAACTCCAGTCTTCCCATATGGGAACGGCGCGGAATCCAGAGCACCAAGGTCGTCCTTCTAATTGGGCAGGAGGCCGCTATACCTCCTAGGAGCGCATTCAGCCACGGGCCATCTCTACGAACTCCAATCAAAAGGCACGTGGCCCCCAACAGTATCCAAGTCTGGCGTATTACGGTTAGCAGACCGTGACTTTGCGACGCGGGGTCGTGAAGGCATATTATAGTAGCCAACACCAGGAGCAATTCACTTCACGATTCCTTTTCCAGAAATACATCCACGAAACGGCCAACCAGCCACATCGGAAAAAAGTGGGACTCTCACGTCATCCACTATAAATAACTCGTACACGAACCTCGCGTGTTACGTAAAAAACACCCCGCGTTCTTTTAGGTTTAAAATCGACTTAGATTCTCATGATTAAACGTAAATTTAAACACCAGGATGGTGAGTGACCAATTTCCGACCCAACTGCCCAAGTTGATCGGAAGGAAGTGACCATAAACAAAAGAGCTCCTGTCTTTTCAAAAAATTACCAGTGTCCAAAAAAAACACCATAGACAAAATAACCACCTAAGCAAGAACTGCATTAGTCACATAATTATTTATGTGACAAACCGTCTAAATTTTCTACTGAAATTCTTTTTTTAATATTCAATGTGCCTACAATAGACAAAATATATAAAAAAATATTCAATACTTCAAATTTACAAAGAAATAAAGTTAAATACTCGTAACTTCCAATTCAATACATCAGCAAGATACCAGAAAACTATTAAAATCCCTAAATTTAATACTAAGCACATTAAAAAATCCTATGTTTATCTGGGCATAATCTATTATAACAACCTCCCATTAAAATTAAAAACCATCGAAAATATGCAGGAATTTAAGCCCAAATTAAAAAAAAAAACCTTAAACTGCTATAAAAGTTCCAAATATGTTGATTTTATATCTTAAAGTCTCTTTATGGTGAGGAAAGGCTATTTTTTATTTCTTTGTTAAAAAGTTATGTAACTGATGTAATTTTATATGTATTTTTAATCAGCATTGCCAATAAAAAAAATTATAATTTATTAAGAATAATTCTATCTTCTCTTCTTTTTTCTTAGCTTAATTTTTGTAGTAATTTTTAGAATTGAATATAAAGCGTGGTGTTGTTCTCTTTCTAACACCATTTAGATCATGTTTCCCACCGTGTAAGGAAGACATAACGATTTCTGAGACCAACTTGAGTTGTTTCCAAAAGCAAACGTACAAGTACAAATAAGCCAGAGAGGTTATTATCCAATTTCAAAAGTTTATATAATTTCTACCACACAAACATTCCGTTATGAAAATCATAAACTTATTGATATCATTTTGTACGCATAATCCTAGACACAACATCAAAGTGTAGATACACAAAATGCCTTAGAAAGCGTAATCGTGTCATTTGAGCAGCGCAGTAGACAAGCGGGTACAATAGCGGCGTCGTTCTCCGCACTATCATCCAGCGGAATTGGGTTCAAGTTACACACCGAACAGCAAACATTACACAACACGATATTAGCGGCTATAATTCAGTAACTTGAGACAGGCCGGTCCCCTGGGTACTGTGGGTATACTGGGCACAGTTCCAGAGACAACTTAAACACCAGTGAAAACCATACAACCAACATGCCAACCAGCCACTGAATACTAAACCACTTTCTGTCTCACTTATTACATTCTTAAGGCCCGATTTCCAGCATCTGTAGCGGTTTATTACATATTTTCCTCAAACACACAGCCTTACTAAAAAAAACCTTTCACGGCCGATAACCTGTGTTGTTAAATAAACCCGGTACACACTAAAACACGATCTATTACTAATAAGCTTTCTTCCGCGGTCACACTGTAAAAATGCATAGAGTGTATTTTACATCTGGCAACGGTGTATATGATCATAATTTACTTGGTAAAAATGGTTGTTTTAATTCTTTTCGGCCAGGGACGTTATTGGCGCGGCCTATAAGGTCCCTTTACTTACTTTAGTTATTACTCCACGGCCTGCGCTGAAAAAACAGTTTGGTACCTATATTTATGGCGGGATGTTAGTAAATATTGTAATTTTACTTAATGATTTCTATTATAGTGACCAATTCACTCTTCTATTCATATAATTCACATATTTACCATGTTTTGTGGTTTTTCATTAGTTTTAGTCAAGTTATTAGCACAATAATCGTACTTTGAAAGTTGAACTGCCAGAAAATTGTTTTACAGGTTACATAAAAAAATCAAATATACATTTTAGGATCTTTATTTTATGAGAATTTCTTAAAAGCGATATTTTTTAATAATATAATAGATGTGTTGGTAAACGTATCAAAGAAATTAACGTCTTTAGAGATGCAAGAAATCCGTTTTAAACGTCGGTTTATTTTTAGGTTTTTTTTTTGGCATTAAAGCAAACTTAGAAATTTTGGCAATGTATTTATACTAAAGTATATTTCAAATACACAAATCTAAAAGGTAATTTTGTCTAGCTTTTATAAACACTTTTTGTTTTTACGACATCCTCAAAAATAAGATATATATAAAATATTCCAAATACTTTGGAAAAATATCAAAATTCGTTCTGAAATCATTAACAAAACAGTCGCACACATGAGACAAATTATATATTTATTTCTTATATTTGTATATATTTTATTACATTTTATATATATTTTATTATATATTATATTATATATATTTCTTTCCATGAACAATTTTTTAATTAGTTATGTTAATTCTTAAATTGTAACAAAACAGTCGTACATATCAGATAAATTATATATTTATTTCTTATATTTATATATATTTTATTATATTTTATATATATTTTATTAAATATTGTATATATTTTATTAAATATTATATAATATATTTCTTTACATGAACAATTTTTTAATTAGTAATAATTTATCAATTGAATAAAATTTTCACGCGGTTTTTCAATAAGGTTGTTTATGTTTTAAAGCTTTTAAAAATGTGTAATTCTTGAAAATTACGTCTATAGATTCCCCTCGCCGAAACGGCATCCCCCGATATAAAAAAATTACAAAATATATGCTCCGAAAATTATTATAAATACGTTTTTACAGTTATTTTACAAGTTACACGTATGAAAAAATTCACAGTGTTTCTTTAAATGCTATTTTAGACAATCCCATGAGATTTTTGCTCTATTTTAAAGGAGTCGTGTTTAATTAAACATTTTCACAATTTTCGCTTAAATATTACCGTTTTTAATATCAGCGCGCTCCCTCTAATATTACATATCTCTTCTACTTCTTCTTTTTGCCGATTTATCGTTAGTATAGTTAAACCTCGCGTAATTCAGGTTTACCCACCCAGTACTAAGTTTTTCATTATTCTGACCTTACGCGCCGCGTAATATTTAGACAGATTTAAAAGAAAAGAGATGTCGCCAAAGATCTTTCAACTTCTAGGCGCCAGAGGGGCCAATGAAATTATCAGCTCAAGTATCATTTAAAAAAAAATTATAAATAGAAATTACAAATGTCTTTTTTTAGTAAATTCTCCGTGGGTAGTTTATTTATTTAGCATGTAATTATTAACCCCACAAGGGTTCGACTGTATCTGTATTTATTGTTTTAAATATTTACGAAGATTGTCACTGGGATGTGCAATATGTGCATAGTAATAGTTATTAAAACTACAATTCAAAATGTTTGACAGCATGCGTAATTCAAGGATTAGTTGTTACTGGGTTGAGAAGCTGCTAGTGAAGAAACAGAAATAATAATAAGCAAAATAAAATATAAAACATTGTAAGTATACAGTACAGAGAACGAAAAGAAGGAAATGAAATAAAAGGAAGAATGGTTTTGGTGGTACTCCTGCTTTCAAATATGCAAGAGCGAGACGGCAGATGCATGGTATAAAAGGTGATATTTTTTACTGCTCGCTCTCCTTTAGCTCCTAGCTACAGCTCCTTTAGCTTGCACTAGCACATCGTTGTACAGCACATACGTGTCCTTATTGTGCAATTATATAACATACTCGTCCACGCGCGTTTTTATTAAGACCTCATCATTCGCCTACACCAGTATAACAGTATAACAGAAAGCATAAAAAAGCAATTACTTAATTTTTAGTTTACGGAAATGTCAATAGTCTCCAGTGAATGAAATTCTCAAATTGTAATCTTTAAAATTCCATACGGAATATGGACGTAATGAAAAATAGAATTTCACTTTTGTTTTCTTAATTGGATTAATAGCCCAGGCAACGAAGACCAAAAAATACCAAATAGGGGAAATAATTCATGTAGAAGCCAATTTTGGCACAGTTGTAGGGGAAGGTGTCCTTAACAAAATACTAAAAGTACTGGGGGGTGGGGGTGGAGCTAAGGGTGGGGGGGGGGGGGGGGGGGTCTAAAGGGCCCTTTTTTGAATTTTTCATTAATAACTCGAAAACTACTGCCTCTAGCGAAAAAGTGTTTAGGTACTAAATTATTTACATAAAATTCTCTACAAAAAAGATTCTATAAATTTTTTTGTTACGATCAATGCTTAAGGAGATAAGGAGGGGGGAAATGTAAAATTAAAAAAAAACTGTTTTATTTTTTAATAATGAAATGTTTGTCGGTAAAAATGAAATGCTTATTGTTAAAAATCAAATAATTAGTGCTTAAGGATGTACCTTAAACATTAAATTTCGTCGAAATCTAAACTTTCATCGTCATCAATGCTGTCTTCGACGGGGGCTCCGTTCATACATGAGCCGAGGCAGCCGCAGGCACCGGAGCAGGCAATCCCTGCTTTGCGGCAACCGCAGCGCATCCCACACCCAGTCGTGCATCGGCAAAAGATCGTGTTCAAAATGGAGATGGGTGCCACAGGGTCATTCGTGTTAACTGGGTTAAGGATCCCATGTTCTCCCTTGACCCAACCCCATTGGATGGGTGGTAGGGGGTTGCCTAGCCACTGTTGTATCTGTAAAAAAGTAACGAGACCAAGGTAAGCATTAGGGTGGTCACAAAGTATATATTGTGAAAAAATATTTTCATTCTAATGCCCGGTGGACGCCCCTAATATTTACTATTTGCCTAGAAAATAAGATTTGGAAAGTTTTAGCTCAATTGGATAATGTTAACCCGTGCCTCATCGAGATTGAATTTGAAAAAAACGATTTTTTTGCAAAAAAATCG
This sequence comes from Limnephilus rhombicus, assembly GCA_929108145.2. NCBI lineage: Eukaryota > Metazoa > Arthropoda > Insecta > Trichoptera > Limnephilidae > Limnephilus > Limnephilus rhombicus. The sequence goes on from OV815292.1 coordinate 26,365,444, forward strand.
CCATTTTTTCCTCATAAAATGAAAACTATGTGTCCTAGAAATTTGATTCTTGTTTTATTTTATAGGAAATATTGCTATCTTTAAGTTTTATTCTTATCACTTTTTTTTTGAAACGTTTATATTTGAAGATATCTATTATTTTTCAAGACCGGGCATGATCCGAATCCTCAAAGTCGCCGTTAAGTCGTCTATCCCTTTAAAGGTCGGATTTGTTATAAAAGAGCTATTGCCAAGGATCCTTTCTTCAGAGAATTCCTACCTGGAGTGTCATAAACCACACCCTTCCTTTTTTGTTCCTTGTCTGGGGTTCCTGGGGTTTTCCCACTCTTTCGAAAGTGTGAGGGAGAGGTCAGAGGGCTTTAGTTAACGTTTGCTTTTCAAACAGTGAACAAGTGAATATTCTGAACATTATTGAACAACGTTCTTCTAGTGAGTTTTTTCTTGTGAGGTTTGTGGGACTATGTCTTCTACAGCATTAACGAGCCATGCTCGTGCAGGTTCGAGTTCAAGGCAGAAAGAAATGGTGTATTTAATTGGCTACATGTCTCATCAAATCAATGGCAGTAAATTACCATCGAATTGTCAAGTTTTACGCAGTTTATTTTATAATAGAATAGAGCAAGTGAAATTGAACAAGAGAGAAGCTGCAAGACTTATAATACAAGAAGTTTTAATATTTTGGGAGAAAGCTAAGATACCAACCAGACACTTTAAAGATTGTGTTGTAAAGCTTGAAAAACTGCACGAAGAGTGGAGAAAACTACAAAAAAACGCTAACAGATCTAAGAGCACAGCTCAAAATAAAAAGTAGAAGCTTTCAAGTCAGCCCTTGATGACCTTTTTGATATTGCTCATCAGGATGCATTAAAAAACACCGTTGAAGAAGACAAGCAGTTTTTGTTACTCCAGATTTTGATTTTTAAAATGTTTCAGACTGGATGGTCGAAACTAGACAAGACAAAATACAAAACTGCTATTGAAGATAAAAATATTAGACATAAAATAGGGAATTCAGATGAAATATCAATTATTCTTACAGAACAATTAAAAAACTAACAGCCAAGGGATGATAACAAAGAATTAATTCAACTTTCGTTAATTGTGTTAGGACGTAAGTACTCCCCCAAAAGACACTTTTTTCAAAGTACCTGGTGCCATTCATCACGCTAGGTGGATGACAAAGGCAATTTATTTTATCAAAATGTATCTTTTCAGGGATCAATTTACGTTAACAAATTTAGAAAAAAAGCTATCACTGACATTTATTTATTTTTAAAAAACATTTATGTAAAAGCGTGGTTTAACGCCCCCACACCCACTTTAGCCCCCAACAAAGATCTAAATTTTTTAAAATATCTTGTAAAATATAGAGAAATCGATAAAGAACTTGCAGACAAGGCACTGTCTAAAATTATAAATCATCTGTGGTATCTCAATTCTGAGCAAGTCGCATTTTCTTTCTTCGATAAAAATTTAGAAAAAAGTGTCAAAACAAGCATGGCTGTAAAAACGTCTACAATTAATTCCAATTGAAGAAAAAACATGTGATGAGAGGGATGTGAAAGCAAAATTCAGTCTCCATAAAGTGGATAATTTATTGGAAAAAGATATTGATTATTTTGTTTCTCATCAAACTCTAAATTTTTTCAAAAGATTTGAAAGTGAAACAGAATTTTTAAATACGGATCCTGATATATGGTGTGAAAATGCACATAATTTAAAAGCAAAAAAAAATGTGAACGGTTTCAAGGTTGTCAATGACACAGCTGAAAGAGGGGTAAAATTAATCCAAGACTTCAATTCCTGTTTGACAAAAGACGAAGAACAACGTCAGTTTCTGTTACAAGTTGTATCGGAATGTCGAAAAATTTTTCCTGACACTTCAAAAGCCACGTTATCTGAGCCGTTACCACCTTAATCTGACAATTAATTGTAAAAGTAAATAATAATAACTTCTTTCTTTTATAATGCTTTCTTTTTTATATTTTAAATAATAAAATTTTGAACATTATTTCTACTTGTTTTTTATACCTTTTTGCTTTTCTTTTCTCCTAAATCCATCATTTTCAATTTTGCTGTATTTACTTTGAAAACAGTTTTAACTACACCCTTTTTTATGTACCAATTGAGAAAATAAATAAAGCAAAATCTGGACAGCATATGTAACTAAATCTTGCAATATTTTTAGGTATTTTATAATTTTTTTTTTTATAGAATGTTAAAACTTCAACCTTGATGAGGCACGGGTTAACCTTATCCAATTGAGCTGAAACTTCACCAATCTCATTTCTTAGCCAATCGGCAACTTTTAGGGGGGTCCCCCAAAAAAATTCCAACATTGATTTCTTGTGACCACCCTAGTAAGCATTCATCACAAATGAATATTTGTAATAAGAAAGCAGTATTAAAACTATATGTAACTGGATTTAATTACCTGTAGATATTCTCTGAGCGAGTGTTGCTTTGAAGCTCCTCTGGTGGGAGGAAGAATGGCCATGTCTGATTTGGGCTTCGTTGACGCTTTCAAAAATGCCGAGTACCGATGTTTGTTAAGGTTGTCTTGATGAGCAGGCGCTTTGTATACAGCCAAAAAAAGTTTCTCGCCAGCCTGTTTAATATTCTCAGGTGATGCTGAGGAATCTGAGAATATTGGTGAAATGTCTTGGGTGAGGCCAGGATTTTCTGTGAAGAGCTTAGCGATTCCCACTTTACTCTTTCCATATATCGCCGAGGTGGTATCGTATCTGGAGAAGCTATGGAGAAGTAGAATCGTTTTGGCGATTGGAAGCTGTTGAAGTTGTCGCACCGAAAACAATTTGGTCTCCACATTCCCACGGCCCGGCTTCATGAAATATATATTGATTGATGGTGGTGCCAATCCAATGAGGAGAACTAACAAGTCCACATCCTCCCCAACTATTGCTACATTTGATGTAGAGCAGCTTCATCCAACCCACACCTCACAATAGTGCTATCAGCACCCCCTGTAGCAACAGTTGTTTTAATCCCGGCTGCTGTCATTTTCTCGCTAAGCAAGTGAATAAACCTTGTTTTGTTTCTTTCGAGCGGAGCAGAAGCAAAGGGGGCTCACAAAAACTTCTGTTGACATCAACTTTCACGAAAAAATGACCATCACTATTCAACAAGGGCATTTTCTTGCTAATGAAAGAAACAAAACAAGGTTGATTTACTTGCTCAGCGAGAAAACGACACCAGCCGGGATTAAAACAATTGTAGCTACAGGGGGTGCTTTTTAGAGGGAGAATTTTATGTAGATAATTTAGTACCTGAACACTTTTTCGCTAGAGGCAGTAGTTTTCGAGTTATTAATGAAAAACTGAAAAAGGGACCTTTAGACCCCCCCCACCCTTAGCTCCACCACCACCCCCCAGTACTTTTAGTATTTTGTTAAGGACACTTTCCCCTACAACTGTGCCAAAATTGGCTTCTACATGAATTATTTCCCCTATTTTTATTTACCTGTATTATTAACGTCTTTCGGATTTTACAAATATAACTTATAGTATAAAGGCATAAATTATAACATGTGATATTCGAATTGCATAAGCAGTAAAGAGCCCCTGAGCGTGTAAAACAGCAAGGATAGTAAATAGTAGTAAAAACGTTTATAAATAACAAAGCAAAATGAGAGTTTAAGAAATACATATTTAATACTTTTGAATGTAGCTTTAACTTTGTGGTTATCCATTATAAATAAATGAAACAATGTTACTTTGTTTGAACCACTTAAATATTTGAGTAAAGATGACCGGTTTCAGAACGACCGTTCCATCTTCAGGGCAAACGTATATTGATTTGACAGTTAGAAATTAGTGGAAAGGAACAATGTACTATTATTAAGGATTGTGGTAGGGGTGGAGCCGTTGTTAGGTATTAATGAAGAGTGGGTGGGAAGGGGAACATATCCATGATTGGGCTGTAAGACAATATGTTTTGTTTTTTGATAATAGATTCATTAATTTTAAGGATTTTTTTTTTATTTCCAAGGCTTCTAAGATATCTAAGCGTTTTCCTTTATGATTAATGTGAAGAATATTTATCCCCGTATTTTTTCAAAACTATGGTTATTTTCAATGATATGGTTAGCGAACTAAAATTATTATTATTAAGACACCATAAATGTTCTTTGATTCTGATTTCAAAATTACGGGCTGTTTTTCCAATATAAAATGAGGGACAATCATTACGTTTGAGTTTATATATTCCGGAATTAGTCAATTTATGGTCTTTATCTTTAGCGTTTCTCAAAAAATTACCGATATTATTTCTTGTATAAAAAGCTGGTTTAATATTAGAAGGGAGATTTTTGCAACATTGAACTGAAAAAATTATTAATATACAAAATTTTACGCCATTCTTTATCATTAATACTATTAGAATTGTATAGATATTTATTTTTTTGAAATTTTGCGAAGTTTTTTATTTAAGATGTTATCAATTAAACTTGGTTCATATCCGCAATTTGTTTTATTATAGAAAGTTCACAAAGGAAATTATTATAAGATTAATAATAATTATATTCATTTAAGGTGTCTTAATAATATTAATAAGTTTTCTGAGTTCATGGTTAGCGAACTCAGAAAATAAGAACCATATCATTGAAAATAACCATAGTTTTGAAAAAAAAAATACGGGGATAAATATTCTTCATATCATAAAGGAAAACGCTTAGATAACTCAGAAGCCTTGGAAATAAAAAAAAATCCCTTAAAAATAATGAATCTATTATCAACAAACAAAAAATATTGTCTTACAGCCCAATCATGGATTTGTTCCCCTTCCCACCCACTCTTCATTAATACCTAGCAACGGCTCCACCCCTACCATAAATAATACATTGTTCCCATCCACTAATTTGTAACTGTCAATCAGTATACGCTTGCCCTAAAGATGGATCGGTCGTTCTGAAACCGGTCGGCTTTACTCAAATATATAAGTGGTTCAAACAAAGTAACATTGTTTCATTTACATATTTAATACTTATTTTATTTAATTAATCATACACGTAAGTAACTTTAGATAAAGATGAGGTAGAAAATGCATAAGGGTAGCTTTATAATGAGTAGTTAAAGTATCTATATTTCAACTTGAAAATGAGAATTGTGTAGGTATCTCAGAAAAGATAGCTCTAATATTGTATGGACTCACGTCATAATAACGTACTGTAATCATGTATAATTTGTAACAGTATACTGTGAGTGTCCAAGTCTAAATAAATAAGTTTAAAAATAAAGTGACCGGTCAGTGGCTGAGTGGGCATCGCGCTTGGGTCTCACCCGGGCGTTCGATTCTATGGTGTTCGATTCCTCGGCTGGCTAAGTCCTCCATCACGACACAAGCAACATTTTTCGTTTAGTGTGGCGGTAGTAGAAGATTGTTGGGTTATTCGTAACCCGGGAATGTTGGTTTTTCTTTTAAAAAAAATACAATCTACGCCCAGGAGACGTGTATTTAAAGTTTTTTGAGTTACGTCGTTGTTCCTTTCAAATGTCAAACTTTGAAATAAAAGTAAGTAAATGAAAATGAAGTTTTTTGTCGAGGGAACGCGAATTTAATGTTTTTTTTGAGTTGTGCCATTTTTATTTTCAAATGTCAAATTAAAATATATAAATTAAATTACAATCTATATCTAGGAAAATTGCATTTTTGATGTAAAACTTCTTTAAGCACGCTTGACTTGGGGAGTAAGCTGGTGAATGCATAACGAGAGCGTTACGAAAAGCGAGGCGAACGGTAGCTGAGAGGGAGATATAAGTTAGTGAAGATAGAAAGAGAGAGAGTTACGTTTCGTATATTAATGTACGGGCAAGAGAGAGAGGTGCGAGCATACATTTTCTTTCTCTCTTTCTCTCATAGCCAGTTACGTTTCGTATAACTAAGACACAGTGCAGGCGTATGTGTCTGTATTACACTGTAGGAGCAAGAGAGAACAGCGCGCGCGTACATTTTCTAGCTCTCTTCCTATCTATCACATAGATGGAGTTAAAGAAGTTTTAGTTCAGTTGTGTGGTCTAAAGCACACTCGTTTTCTTTTAGTAATGTGGTTTTTCATTTCAAATTTCTATAATTAATAAATATAATTTCAAGTAATAAACTAAATTCCAACAATTCGGGAGCCAAGCATAACGTCACAACTCAATTTATACAAATTATTATTTCTAAATTGACGTTGCTTGTTGTTGCCATAGTACCTATTTACTGAATGATATTATTATATTCGTAGTAGCTATTTTAATGTCCTAACAGATTTGTGATTATAAATAGTTCTCGAGTTTACGTCGATATTATTAAATAAATAAAAAGGCAGTAAATAACGGTAGAGGAAAACGCAATGTCACCCAGGAACATGCCACGGGATACGGGACGCTGCGTTATCTCAAATATTCCAGGGTCCGGCTTCTACAGGGTCACCAGATAATATTATTATAAAACGGACTTTTACTTTCATGCGGTTTTGTGTTTCTCACGTAATGTGCCCAAATATGGATTAAATGGACTTCAACACTTCTATCATTCACTTCTACGTTACAGATAAGGAACGACAGTCAAATTTAAAAATTTTTTAAAAATGAATAATGACCGTCCAACTTAAATAACTGCATATTTATTTTTATTTTTATAGTAAGTTTTAATAGTTAAAATAATTGTCAAAGTTTTAATTTTTCAAGATCCCCCGAAAACCACCATGATGAATCGTGTGATGTCATCCTATTCAACATGTAAAAAGATTATTCAGGTGGAATTATTTATTTATTATATTATATTTATTTATTATATTTTTCAACATTATAACGGGAGAGTGGTACAAAAAATGTTTGAAATTATTATTTTTTTAGCTTTACGAATCGAAATCAATATTATGGAAACTGAAGCACTTCCTGCACAATCGTAGGCAACTGATAAGATACAGCATAAAGTGCAGAATCAGTTGTTCGACGTCCGCCATTTTGGAGGACAGAGTTGGAGGGTTTTTTTTTTTTTTTTACAGTGAATACCGCACAAGAATCTCAACTGCTCCCGTCTGGAGCCAGTGAGATTATGGCATCCCCAATTGGGGTATGTTGTGAGGCTGAGGGTAGTGGGGAGGGGAAGGAGGTGAGGAAGAGGAAGGTTGGGAAGTACCTGGCTATTCAGATTTGGTCACCAAACACGGCTAAAGCCATTTTTAAGCAACGTTTCAATTCTGAATGGTGGTCTTACACCAGGGCGATACTGATAGTATCTTCCACTCTGGAACATGCCGCAAATATACTATATATTATTTTAAATGAATTAATTGTGAAATAACACAAATTAATCAAATAAAATTTATTTGCGCATGCCGGGTTCGAACCCGCGACCTCCGGATTGTGAGTCAAGAGTCTTACCCACTGGACTACGGAGGTCGTCAGGTTGTGAGTAGCATTACGTTTTTTTGTACAGTTAAAAGTTTTTGAATATTTTAAATAATAGAGATATCTCTGTTTTTGATGCTGAATTATTTAGGCCTGAATAATGTTTCAATAAAAACACAACTATTATTTATATGTTTAAATCTCTAAAAGCAGTACGTAAATAAACCAATAACATGAAATGTTGAATGGCTTCCGTCATACATATCAATACAACTTCAATATGCTATCACCAGGTGACCAAAAAATTATGGAGAGCAGTGACGTCAGCACTAAAAATTCAATACCACCAATTTGAAAGTGTGTTATAATGATACGATTTAAAATGGACTTTTTAATATATTTTTTTAACTTTAATATATTATTATTAATAAAACTTTTTTTATTAAATAAATCTTATATATTCAGAATCAGCGTTTATTGGTTTATATATTCTATATGAACATATTTTTTTAAAGCCATAATATTTTTCACTGGAGTTCCTTATTTCCCTTGCACTCCTTTTTTCGCTTATCCGATCTGCATGCCAATCTTAACCATTATGATTATATCAGCCTTGCATTCTTTACGTTTTTAACATTTTTTGTTTTATATTCATACGTCTCAGGGACCTCATTTGGACAGAAATTCGTCCACTTTCACATTTCTTCTGCCGGTTCCATATCTCACTGCCATACATCAGGTTTGGTATCAGCATCTCATCGTGGACTTCTTCTTTACCTTCTTCGGACCAATTTTTTAATTTTTTTTTACATTAGCTCCACATAGGAGGCCTTGAGGAAAATAATTTCTTTATTAATTTTTATAATAATTTTTTTAAAGAAAATGAAGGATAGGAAGTTCTGGGAAGGAAATAGGTATTAGGGGTGGGTAGGAATCTGGGGGTAAGTAAGTGTCCAGGAGTGACGGACGTTTGAATCCATCCCTCCAAGTGCGGTGGAGAGCATAAAAGACCTCCCTCAACCAGTTTCTTTTAATCCTGCCCGCCACGCAGCAGGTGGGCAGACGTTTCGGTCGCTGAGATCTGGAAAACCTTACCCATGAACCCGGGCACCCCTGCTAAGTCAAAAAACGTAGCGAACCACTTGGGGTGACCTATGACAAAGGTTTTGGAATTTGTCGAGTGGAAACTCCATCGCGAACGGCGGCCACGCCGAGACTAAGTGCCGCAAGAGTGCAGCGTGGTGGAGTTTTAGCGTGGGGAAACCAAGCTACACGCCAGTGTTGTCGGATTGAGCGTAAAATCATTCCTCGCGACCGCAGTACTTTGGAGACTTTATTTTACGGACAGCCCTCGTAGATAAATTGATAGATTGAAATTTTAACGCCTTTAACACATTTTTGAAACAAACCGAAAAATTAATTAAAAAATATATCGATTTTTTCTATTGTCTTTAGGGCATCCCATGTTCCCTTGCAAATTTCAGCACACAACAGGTATAAAAAACATTAATAAATTTTATCCCCTTATGTGCTTTAAATCATTTGCTAACACCGTGTGAGATTTGGCCCCGGAATTGCCAGTCACCGTGTTTTCATTATTTTGCCGGAACGTGCTAAAGGTACAATATGTAAGGATGCCTAGAACTACTCTTTGGCATTTATTCTATCAAGGGAAGAAATTACATTTAGGAAACACCCTTTTAATACGCTAATTATAAACATTATGGTAGAAGAAGTCAGAGATACCCGAGGAAGACATGGCACTATCATCTTGCGCCATAGTTTGAATGACAGAATAGTAAGTATGAGACAATTTATGAACGATAATGAAGCAAGGAGAAGTGAGCAAGAAGTGCCAAAACGGCACAATGGCGGCCCATCTGTTGTGTCTACCCCTGCAGAGAGCAGCGCGATTAAATATGAAAAAATAATTAAAACGTAAGATATTGTATAGTTCTTTCTACTGAGTTATTTGTAGGTATTTCTGGTTATAAGCAGTGGCGGCTCGTGACTTTTGGGTGTGCTAGAATGCTAACATGAAAAATGGCATTATTGATGCTGTTGTAGCCGAAAAAAATTAATGTTTTTTTGAAAATTAGTTTTTGTATGAAAAATTTCAGGAAGTTTCAGTTTTTCCGTTTTCATTTCCTGAAAAATTTTCATACAAAAACTGATTTTCGATAAACCCCCCCCCCCCAATAACGATAATAGTGCAATTTATTTAATATTAGCACCCTAGCACAGTGGTCCCAAACCTTTTTATCGACGTGGACCGGTCATAATTTAACCGGGGGGTGTTCATAAAATCTACAACTTGAAATTTATAATTGCACTCATCAACTGCACGGAAGGTAGGTATAAGAAGGCTATTTTATCAAATATTTTAAATCAATATTAATTTTATTTATGCTATAGAATTTTGTATGTAAATGTATTTCTTTGTGTCATTTCTCAACCAAATGCCACAATTATTAACTGTTTTACTCTTTTCTCATTATTTACTATTTAACTATGATTTTGTGACATATAATCTGTGTTTATTGTATGTTTATACCGTTGATATTAAATAAATTAGCGAAGAGGTTTTTGCTTGTGTAGTAATGTACTGTATCGCAGGACTACTGCGGGATAAGAACACCTTGAGCGGGTGTTTCAAACTATTTTGTATCAATTTGAGCCACTATCGGTGTGCCCAAATACATCCTTAAAAATGATTTAAGTACCTTGATCAAATTATAGAGTAAAATGTTGTCCCTCCATGGAATAAAAGTAGTATAGGATCCCGATATAAAACGACCTTCACCGAGATGTTTATTTGACGAAACGTATTTTATATTTTTAATATGTCAATAAATGTATTGCATTTGGGTTGCCTAACAAATTTTAGTCCAGGGGATGATTAATTAATAATTTTAAAAAATATATTTTTTTAACATTTCACCGGTTTGATTATTAGAAAAATTCTATACCAATCGAAAGTATGAAGCCCATAGAATATTAAACGTTAGGTTGCCTATTAAAGATTATTTCATTATGAACACTGTGGTATTAAAATATACCTACACACATAAATAATTAATTGATAAAAAAAAAAATTTATAACTATTCCTCTATTTTAATAATAAACTACTCCAAAATGATGCACAGCATATACGAGTCTATCGCTATCCTTTTCATTTTCAAGAATAAATAGCATGCGCACTCTCTTTCTTTAAATCAACCATACTCATACGATTCAAAAAGGAATCATAAAGACCATATTGAAAGTACCAATTAGAACGCCTTCAACTGAAATTTTCAATAACTTTGACGTACCAAATGTACAACAAATATATTCCAAAAATATATTATTGAAGCTCTTCAAAAATAATGAATCCTCTACTAGACCGTGTATGCATAACACTAGATCGAATAAAAATGATATAAAAAATATTCCAAGTTATAAAACCACATTTGGACAAAGAAACTATACATACTTTGCAACAAAACTCCATAACATCCTCCCCCAAGACATAAAACTAATAAAAAATCCAATTGAATACAAATCAAGAATAAAAATATGGCTTAAAGAGGTCAATGAGAAAACCCTAGCGAAGACGCTAAAAACGACATAGAAGACAAATGAACTATATTTAAATAACTTTAGTCCTCCTCGGCACAGGACCCCCTAGTGAGGAGGACTAAGAAATACAATATTTTGTACTTAATTTCACATTTCATTTTGTATGTAAAATTTTTGTATATAGTCGCTATAATAAAAAAAAAAAAAAAAAAAAAAAAAACTCAACCCGCGGCCCGCGGGCCGCATGCGGCGCGCCAGGCTTTTGTGTGCGGCCCTAAACACTTTATTATCAGAAACTTGATTTAAAAAATCTATTATTCTACATTTCGTATATCTTGAGATTCGTTTCGACTTTGACGCAAAGGTATGACACCCGAAAAGGATCGTCATTATGGTTCACATGATCTGCCCCCCTAGCATGGTCGATCGATATAGGTTTTATCGAAAATGTCGGTAACTTGAAATCGCTCCCGAGCACGACTGCAGGCCACTAACGAAGAAATAACAGTTCACGTCAAATAAATTAGGAACCCTTAGTCGTTGTGAACTATTGTTTGTTCGTTAGCGGCCTGCAGTTGCGCTCGGGAGCGATGAGAAGTTAGCGACATTTTCGATAAAACCTATATCGATCGACCATGCTAAGACCCCAGGTGTAAGAGTGAGATTCGTTTTTTAGATTTTCACGGCCAAAAGTAGTTTCGTTATTTGTTTTTGGGGTGATATACCGTGTTGCGCTACCTACTTCTTTAGCCAACGTTTCGGATAGCGTTACAGTGTCCATCATCAGGACAGATGTGTAAGAGTGTTGCTATTGCACATGCTAGATTTATTCCCAAAAACAAATATTTGACACACAAGTACGCGCGCAAATAATTTATAAATAAAAGTGCCACTTCTAGAAACAGCCGCATTAATTATAATACATAAAAACTGGTTAATGTCACTGGTTAGTCAGGTACCGCGTATAAGGTATTATTTTGTTATAATTTAAATACGCATAATGGCGGGAGTGTCTTCAAAATTCAATCGAAAAATTTCCGACGAAAAGATAGTGTTTCAAGACAAATTGGGAAAAATAATATTTCTTTGTTGGGGGGGGGGGGGGGGGTTCGTCATACCAGTAGTGTTGCGGCCCGCGTAACTTTACAAATACATGTATGTGGCCCGAAGAGAAAAAAGGTTGAGTATCATTGCTTTAATAATAATAATAATAATAATATTTGGATGATTTATATAGCGCCGTGTTTGTGAAAAATCACCTCAAGGGCGCATGGACGGACTTCAAACAGCTGCTATGCTGTGTCCTCTTCTATCGCATGGGATGGTTGGTTGGGACCTCACAGTCGCACACATTCAATCAAACCGGTGAAATGTTTAAAAAAAGTTTTAAATTATTAATTAATCATACCCTGGACTAAAATTTGTTAAGTAACCCGTATGCAATATATTTATTGACATATTAAATTAAATATAAAATACGTTTCATCAAATAAACATCTCGGTGAAGGTCGTTTTACATTGGGATTTTAGACTAAAAAGAAAACAAGAAGTGCCTTCCATATGAATTTGAATGCTAACAAATATTGCATCTAGCCCAATAACCCAGCGCTCTGTCTCACTTACACTTGCCGACGATTGTGAATCTCTATCCCAATTGAATTTCGTGAAAACAGTTTCGTAAGGGCAATTATTTGGATCGCGAAACACGCCTACAAGGTAGTTTTTGTATTATTTTTTATTATATGTGCCCCTTCGTGAAGTTTCACGGACACCAATCAACTATATTCAACTGGACAGTGGCTGAGTTGGCGTCGAGTTTCGGTCCTACCCATTGTGTTCGGTTCCTCGGTTGGCTAAGTCCTCCATCACGACACAAGCAACATTTTCCGCTTAGTGCGGTGGTAGTAGGAGTTTTTCAAATGTTGTGAGGTTATATTTACATATGACATAGGCATCAATAAATACGTCGATTGTCCAGTTGATTAGTCACACATCTCCAAATACTAAATTTTGAAAAAATGAGCAATGCAATATTCAAATGCTCACCTAAATCAAATATTATTTAAACGTGTCTGGGTTTTACACATTAAATATGCTGTAAAATTACACTGGGAGGCATAACGGTGCGGTACGTTTAGTATGACTTTTTAAAATATCCTACCAGTGACCCAGAAAACATCATCATCTTGTTTAATTCACTACAAGTTTCACGAACAATATCGTAACACGAGAGAGATGGTGGAAACCTAATTTTTGTTAAACAAGACAATTGACTGCGTTTTGAAACCTCAATCACAGGATTTGTCGATGGGAAGGAAAAAAGTCCCTATCTTTGGGTTCATCCGCTGTTTCTGGCCGATCTTAATGCTGGCGGCACTCCACGATAACAGCACAACTTAACAACAGATAACAGCACAACAATCACAATTACCGACACTTTGGGGTTATATTGATGAGTATTTTATGATTAATTAGCGAGATTTCGAAAGCGTGATGTGAACGATATCACTGCGATTTTTCAATTCATTTAGGTAGGTAGTCTTAGAGTTTTGTGTGATAGTGTTTGGGTTCCATGTAGGTAGGAAACATCTTCCTCTCCCTTGTAGTAACTAAGTAGGGAATTTCAAGGTAAGGAGGAAGTCAAAGGGATAATGAATGAATGAAGGACTTGGAAACAAGGGTTTAGTTTTTAAACTGTTCCAGAACTAAACAACAAGTTTTTTTGCATTATAATTGATTTATTGTACCAGATAGAGGGTACAATTTTACATATAACTGCATATTCAACTCATTATTAAATTTTTCGGAGATGATCCTTTTTTTATTTATTGATAGAATAGATAATACATATAATTAACAAACAAGTCCTGCTAAGCCAATTGAATTGGCTTGTCAACAGGTGCTTATATTTTAGTTACACATACATTTAAAAAAAAAATTACATCTTTTATTTAAAGGAAAACAATCACTTTGTTTGTAACCACGATTTATTGATTTAATTTTTATTTACAAATTAAAACTGATGACGATGATCAGTTTTAATTTATACCCTGAAGATGCTTGTATTAAGCGAAACCGGTCGGTAAATAAAAATTAAATCAATAAATCGTGGTTACAAACAAAGTGATTGTTTTCCTTTAATTAATATGTCAAACCACAAAGTGACTGCTTTCTACCAAAATATACATCTTTTATCTACAGATTCAACATTTTTTCATACATATCAATATCAATATAAATATTTTTTTTCCGATAGCCAATTTTTCACGATAAATTTAACCTTATTCATAGAATTACATTGCTTTATAGTGTCAGGTAATAAATTAAATATCTTTGGTATGATGTATTCAAATGTTCTCTGTCCGTACTTATTGCTAAATTTCGGAGCTATTAACCCATCGTTGCGCATGAATCTATTGCTGTATTTATGTTCTAATTTCTCTTTATGGTGCGGGGTAAATATATGCTAAATTATAATTTTGTGCCATAATATTGCCTTAACAGGTAAAATTTTGGCACTCTGAAACAGCAACGGTGTATTCTGTCTCTGTTTGTAAATATTAGGGGCGACTAATCATTTTACAATTGCGTTTTGTACAACTTGAACTTGTTTCAGATTGATTAATCAAATGGATGACCGACATATTTAAGCGCATGTTTTTCTCTAATTGAGCGCTCTATGCACTTGCTGTTTATTTTGCAATATAAAACACATAATTTTGACTGGCCAGTAATGGTGCGAAAGGTAGTTAGTGTGTTACGTTACATTCCCACATATCCACACGTGGAGGGTGTAGATTGATATGGGGATGAATTATTGGTGTTGAGTTAACGCTGAGTTTTCCCTGGGCGATCATAAATCAAACCATGCACGGGCGGTCTGAATTGCATTTACGCTCTTACCCTTTACCCTTTACCCTTACACCCTTACACCCTTGTAGTAACCCATCCTACCACCCGTAAATTGCTCTTTTAACAACATCATCGCGCTAAAACTCTCCGTAATGTTATAATTCTTTTGAAAAAAAAGGAATATAATCTTTGTTACTTCTGTTCAAAATTGACAGGCAACCGACATCTGTGGTTTGCTTGAGTAAACTCTGATTTAATTAGCAGATCAACAAGATGGTGTGAGCCTTTGCTAAGAGTTCAAGTCGGCAGTTTAGGAAATTGTTTTAACTACGAGTCATGTTGACTAACACTATTGCAAAATGTCAATTGATGTGTTGTATTTTTACCTTATAAAAAGGCTCGCTTCTGGTTTTAGTGCTCTTTTTCTACGCAAAGTTTAAATAATAAACAACGCAAATTGAGCCCGGTGTATTTAGTATTATGATGGAGTTGTTGTGTATACTAGATCTGACTTAATTGGTTTATCTGTCAAAGAAATCCAAGTCAGCGGTGCAAATTGCTTACAAATAAATTTCAATAACGACACATGTATCTTAGCAATATACCGTTCTCCGTCCTCTTACAATATTTTACCTTCTTAAAATCGATCAATAACTGTTTAACTAATTTATGTAATATTAAAAATTGTACTATTGCTGGTGATGTCAACATAAATATTCTGCCCACAAACGTACATCCGCAATGCCAAGAATACCTAAACACACTCTCATATCATGGATTCCAAAGCACCATAAACACTCCTACACGCGCCATACTGGATTCCATCTCATGTATTGACCACTTCATGGTCAAATCAAACTACCCAATAACATCTATCGTATACGAATCTACACTAACTGATCACTATACCACCATACTTGCCTTACAGTTATGCAACCAGAAAGACAAAAAACAAAAAAATACAACAAACATAAAAAAAATTAACTACGATGGAATTCTTCATTCGCTAAATTCGGAGTAAATCGTGGTCAGAACTATTTGAAATTACAAATCCAGATGATGCCTGGACATACTTTATAAATTACCTACAAACTACCATTAATCAACAAACTAATATTACTGTAAAACATGTACCTAATAACATCTTACCAATTAAGCCATGGATAAACCAAACTATTATTAAGCGTAACAAGCTCCACAAAAAAGTTAATAATAAGCCTTATGATATACAACTTCAAAACTTTTACAAAAGATATAGAAACATATGTACCCAAATAATAAGAAAGGCCAAAGAGATATATTACAAACAGAAAATAGAAAATTGTAATAATGATCCTAAAAAAATTTGGAAAACACTTAAAGAAGCCACTCATTCTCAACCTAATCCTATAAATGACTTGAAACAACTCACTATAAATGATAAAATAATTAGTTTTTCTAGTAATCCCAATATTATTGTTAATCATGCAAATCAATACTTTTCAAAAATTGGTGAAGAACTAGCAAAAAATATCGGTGAAAGTTCTCCCAATTCCAGCACACAAGGCTGTAATACAAATTGGCCCAAAAACTTGAATTTTAGTCTTAAACAAATTTCGAATGAAGATACTAGGACGATCATAAACTCATTAAAGAACTCATCTTCAACTGGTTTGGATGATATTTCAAATATTACCATAAAAAACTTTTACCAGAAATCACCATTCCCCTTACAAATCTCATTAACTTAAGCATCGCAAAAGGCCAATTCCCGCTAAACTTAAACACGGAATCATAATTCCAATACATAAAGGAGGCTCTAAAGCGGATATAACTAACTATCGTCCAATAACATTACTAAATTCACTATCCAAAGTCCTTGAAAAAGCAATTAACTTTCAATTATGTAGTCGAATACCTTGAAAAAAATAATATATTATCCCACAACCAATTTGGCTTCAGGAAAAATAAAGGCACCTCCGATGCCATTGCGACAGTTACAGATTTTTTAAACAAAAACTTAGACAAATGATCAAAATGCATGTCAATATTCCTAGACCTATGCAAAGCATTTGATACTATCTCACATTCCAAACTAATACAAAAACTATCAAAGACTGGAATAAATGGGAATGAACTTAGTATTATTCAAAATTACCTTTCAAACCGTAAACAAAGTGTAAAAATCAACAACTCCCTCAGCAATCAACTGCCAATTAGTTTTAGCGTGCCTCAAGGAAGCATCCTGGGTCCCACGTTATTCCTAATTTACATAAATGAACTGTGTAATCTGCCTATTGATGCCAAAATCGTTAGTTTCGCTGATGATACGATTCTCCTCTTCAAATCAAGTAACTGGTATGATGTTTATATAAAAGCAAACAGGGGTATAGCTATTGTTAAAAGATGGTTAGACAATAATACTCTAACAATGAATGTGTCAAAAACCAAATACATTGAGTTAGTATTAATCCGTCCCCAAGTAACCCAGAAAATAATATTCAAATATTATAGTATTTTGCCCCCTGTCAAAAGCTAATATATGTGATTGCCCCTATCTAGAACGTGTTAAAAAATCAAATACTTGGGTATTATTTTTGATAGTAATTTAAAGTGGAAAGAACATATTATCACTACAGCAAACAAACTTCGAAAATCTATATATCTTTTTAGACAAACTCGCAACTTTCTTAACTTGAACCAACTTAAAACAACTTACTATGCACTATGTCAATCTCTAATCGAGTATGGTATCATAGCCTGGGGAGGAGCAAACGCTGCCGCCATTGATCCGATCTCTAAAGCCCAGAAACTAATTATAAAGATTATTCTAAAACTACCGATCACAAGCAGTTTGGATGAAATCTTTAGGAGAATCGGTGTTTTGGACATTAGGCAACTTTGTGTCAAAAATATACTAATTTATCTATTCAAACATAGAACTGTTTTTGACAATATCCAAACTGTTCGTCATACAAGAACCAAAGGGCAAAATCTCTTACTTATCCCTTTCGCCAAAACAACGTTTGGTCAAAGAAACTTCAGGTACTTTGCAACAAAACTTTAAAATTCACTTCCACTGACCATTAGACAGCACACTAATCACATAAAATACAAAACAGATACCAAGTTTTGGATCACTACCAAAGACAGATCATATATCAACAATATTTTTAGAACCTCCTAATGCATGCTAACCCATTGATACGATGCTGATTGTCCTTGTACTTTTAC
The DNA here is from genome assembly GCA_929108145.2 of Limnephilus rhombicus. Classification (NCBI taxonomy): domain Eukaryota; kingdom Metazoa; phylum Arthropoda; class Insecta; order Trichoptera; family Limnephilidae; genus Limnephilus; species Limnephilus rhombicus. Next base: position 26,383,426 of record OV815292.1, read on the forward strand.
TCTAAATGTAAATAACATTGTTGTTGTTATCCTTTATACACTATTTTTAAACTATTTATGTTAAAATGCGCCTGCTCTCAACACAGGAACTCCTAGTGAGACAGGCACAGCACAATTACCTATGTAACATAAAAAATTAGGATTATAATAATAAAAAAAGTATTCACATCGTTATTTGATACATTTAAAACATGTTATCCTGTGATTGAAATAAAAAGTGAAGTTTTTTGTAAAACAGTTATTACATTTTTAACAACTTCCGCTTCCATAATAATTTATCATAAATTAATTGAACTTTCCGTCGGGTCATAAAATGAATATAAAAAAATAATTTACCATTCGAGTTTTTATTCATCAAGCTAAAATATTCATCCTAGACTTGCAGAAAAGTCAATAGATGTCGCGTTTTAAATAAAAATGCATAAATTTATCCAAGTCACTGTCTAGATAGCATTTAGTTCTGGTAGAATCTTACAATCATAAAAATAATGACGCTTCGATAATTGCTTCATTGTGTAATTTTTTAATTTTTTTTTAGATTTGCTCTCCCTGAGGAAATTAATTCCCCTCAGGGTCTATGTCATCTTTGGGGATGATGTGTGGAGGGTCTTTTTAAGAAAGGAAGGAGAGGAAGTTCTGGGAACAAACTTAATAAAAAACTGAAATTAATTCATCTAATAAGTAAACATAACAGATATTGATATGAGGCGGTACGAAGTTCGCTGGGTCAGCTAGTAAAATATTTATTACAAGTTATAAAAAAGTTAAAATGTTTACAAAGCACGTTCTTACGACTTAATTTAGCGCTTTTTTTCCTCCTCGACGAAGAAATGCACGTGAATTTTTCACATAACTTTTATAATACGATAAATCGACGCCGGGACGCCGTCGCTTAATAAGTTAACGTTGTACGTTAAGGCCGGCCTTTGTTCCGAATTGAATTTAAACTGTGGCCTATGATTGGATATAAGTTAGTGAGGACGGTTCCCAGAATCGGTTTTGACTGAAAATGGTTTAATGGTAAATGGTTGAAATATTTTGACTTTAATTTTGAAAATAAATTGTTAAATACGTCAGGTTATTCCTAATCTAATTAAGTGAATCGAATACTTGAGTTCGGTCATGTCTAGAGTCAGTATCGTAGTATGCATGAGACGATGTATGAATGTGAATGATTAAAATGTATGCCGAGTATTGTGTGGCGATCTATCCTCTTCACCCACAACTGCAGGAAAACGGCGTGATAATTAGTTTATTCGTTACCTGGAAACTGTTTGACTTTAAAAAAAAAATAATCACATAAATCTATCAATGTGAGATGAGTTGTTCACAAAACCTTATCGTACCATTGACAATCATTGGAAGGATAAGGTACATGGATCTGCCCTGATGATGGACACTGCAACGCTGTCCGAAACGTTGGCGTTAGCGCAACACGGCATAATACCCCAAAAACAAATACCGAAAATACTTTTGGCAGTGAAAATCTTAAAACGTATTTTTAGTAAAGTTGTAAATGTTTATTTTCATATAATAGGTCCTTACATATGAAATTGGCGTTGTGTATGGGAGGAACATAAAGTCGATGTTTTTTTTTAATATAATATATTTATTTAATCAAAGTATGTACCATTGCTATCTATGCACTTTTGCCATCTAATAGGTAGTTCATCGATCCCTTTACTAAAAAAACCATTCGGACGGGAATCAATAAAATCTTTGAAGGCGGTTTGGACCGCCCCATCGGAGTTGAATTTTTTCCCTTGCAAGACGTTATCCAAATTTAGAAAAAAATGGTAATCTGTTGGGGCAAGGTCCGGAGAGTACGGTGGATGTCCAATTGAAGCTCCTCTAATTTGGTAGCCGTCTGTTGTGCAGCGTGTGGTCTGGCGGTCAACGCGCGTTTGTTGATTTGCTTCATTCGTGAGGTACCCCCCTTTCAAGCCTTTTCACCTTCCCAATTTGCTTCAAGTGGATTAAAACAGTTTTATCACTAACACCGCAGCCTGCAGCTAACTCGGACGTGGTTTGCGATGGATCCGCTTCCACAATAGCCTTCAATTCTTCGTTATCAACTTTGGTCTCCGGCCGTCCACGGGCTTGTTCTGCAGGTCGAAATTTCCAGAATGAAAACGTTGGAACCAAAAATGCACTGTGTTTTCTTTTGTGGCACCGTCGCCATACACATCATTAATCCTTCGAGCTGTTTCTGCAGCACTGGTACCACGGTGGAACTCGTACTCGTAAATAACGCGATATTTCAAGTTTTCCATTTTGTAAAGTAAGTGACGCAAAGAAAAAAAAACAATTAAGGAAAAAACAAATTAATTATAATTTTCGAAACACAAATACGTGAGTAAATAGCTGTATAAATTTGAATTTGGAATTCCTAACCAAAGAGAAGATATTTGAGATCAACGTCGCCAGTACGGCAAAACGCCATTTTCATTGTAAGGACCTAATAGTATAAATCAACTTTAATAACGTCACTTAAGGACTGACGATGGGTCAGAGAGGCCCGCAAAAAAATTGAAATGAATTTACTTAGGGAAATTTAACTGTAAAAATTTAAAACTTACGGATCTGGCGTCACTAAATTCAAAGCTACTGGAATCGGCGTATGCGTCAAGTGCGGGGGAGGGGAGTATTTCGATATTATTATTGTTGCTATGACGGAGCGTCGCGCACGTCAGCTGTTAAAGGTTAAGAAATTATTTCTGATATGTGATTTCAGTTTATTAATATTATTATTTTAATTTTACGCAATTGTAAAATACTGTACTATAAGAAATTATATTTGCAACCTACTGTTTATTACTAACTACTACTAATATGTAAAAAAATTATAAACATTATGATCGCAATGTAAAAGCCCTATGGGGGTATAAAAGAATACATAGATATTTGATAATGATAAATAAATAAATAGTTATTTGATCCAATTTTTGCTGTTATACTTACGTACCATATAAGTTTTCGAGATCATCTTTTAGAAGTTTGCAACTTTTCACGCATTCTACTGTTGTATCCACCTTTAACATAAAGCATTTAACAAGTTGGTGAAATATTCCACAACAGATCAACACTACCCGACGAATCCAATCATCATACCGCGTTGGGGAACTCTGAAACTAAATTACTAAATATTTTGGTAAATAGGCCAACCATCATCCATACCTCCCCATTCTATACAACCTCTATCTGTACAGAGGATATTTTATTATCTGGATGATTTGGTGGTCCAACACGGTTTAAAATTAATAAAATAGTTAATTTAGTAATTTGTTTAGGAATTTTAAAGGCAATGAAGGGGAAGGGAAAATGTATGATGACTGAGTCGGAATCTGGGAGCCAGTTGGTGCGCCTTCCACTGCGGTGCAAGGCGATGGGTTGAGAGAGGCCAACCAGACTCTCCCGATCCGGCCCGCCACGCGGTAGTGGGCAGACGAATCTGCCGCCGCCAAACCTCACTCCACGAATCCGGGCTCCCCTGCTAAGTCACCAAACGCAGAGAACCACTTGGGGTGAACTATGGCGGAGGTGTTGGTATCAAATAAATGGTTCCCAGGGCGGCGGTACCCATACCTGTCTCTCAAATTGAAACTGTTTGGTTGAGTGAGGTAATGAAAGCACTCCAGTTTTGGCGCTTAGAGAATTCTACAATGATTTTTGGCGACGCGGCTCGTGATTTCAGTAGCTTTCGGTAGGTACGAAGAGTGTGAGCGAAGTTGTTTGCGACGTGAGTAGATACCCAACACGAGTATCGGATACTTGCGTATCCCTGTGGAAGAAGGGTCTAAATACACATTTTTTTAAAATTATAAATATTTGTCTATTTTTATTTTTATCAGTAAAATCCCAAATTGTAATATTTAATTATATGAAGACAATATTAGCGAAACTCAATCGAAAATCTGGAAACAGAAAATCAGAAAAGATATTGGCACCTCAGCGACTCGAATCCAGGACTTTCGTAGTTGAAGTATGATACAGTTAAAAATGACCGAATCGGATATCGACACCTTGGCGCAGTGGCCCGGAAAGCCGAAGGTCCTGGGTTCGAGTCCCAGAGGTGCCAATATATTTTTTCTGATTTTCTGTTTCCAGATTTTCGATGTAGTTTCGCTAAATTTGGCTTCATTTAATTGAATATTATTATGAGACTCGTCCATTGTATAAAAAGTGTTGACCAGCAACGGAACAGTCTTCCCCGTAACATTCTGTTGCAAGAATCCCAGAAAGCTTACACCTTAGTTATTAGATATTTGCAAAAGCGGAATACAGACGTAGCAAGCCGAATGAACGCCCGGTACTATGCAACTGGTGGTACGTGATCGGAATGAACCGTGCGAAAATGTAACCTTTGAAATGTTAACGTGGCGTAACCAAGCGAACCGGCGAATCGACGAACCGGCAGAATTGGAGGATTTATAATTTCTAAAATGTTTGAAATAATAATGGATTAGTAGAGTTAATACATGCACTGAAGAGAAAACCACAAGCCAAAAATGTAGGTATGTGTTTTTATATCGTAACGAATATAGGTAACAGGTAGGGATGTGACTTTTACATAAATAATCGATTATTAAATAATCGATTAATTTTCTTATCATGAAAAATCGATTTATGAATAATCAATTTTTAGACAACTAAAATCGCTTAAAAAAAATCGATTTTTGTTGGAGAAAAATCGATTTTTAATCGTTTTTGTCATAATCGATTATTTTTTCACATCCCTATTCCGGACTAATGACTAAGCGTAGCAGGGCTGCGAATTAGGGATGGGACTTCTACATAAACAATCGATTACTGAATAATCGATCCTTTTTTTATTCAAACTTAAAAACTTTAAAAAGTTTGATAAAAAAAAATTATATTTAAAAAATTACATTGTTATTCCTAATAATAAAATTTGAAAGCGTATTTCATTCCTTTCAAAGAGTATTTAGTTTTCGGAAATGTTCACAAATATTCCATTTATTTGGATTTTATTGCAAAACGGAAATATTTTTACCTTCCGATAAAATCCGCACGATTTTTGAAGGGTTGATGTAACAAATTCGATGTTTTTTTGTAATCATATTATTTCCGATAATTTCAGTTTAATATCGTTATTATTATTATTTTTTAAATTTTATCCAATTGTAAGCTACTTTAATGGAGACAATTTTTTTATTACCTTGTGTAAAAAATGTAAACATTATGTGCTGTATTACGAAAGAAAAAAAGTTAGTCAATGTATAATTTCAAATCTGTAAACTTCACCCGCCATAACACAGGGATATCCCTAGCATGGCGGATGAAACACCACAAAGAACAAAGCAATGTACAATATTCTTATAAATAAATAAATAATAATAACTGCCACAGATAACTTTAGCTATAAAATTTAAATTTTCCTAAACTTGTTTATACATTTCTAATGATTTTTTTTACAAGTTACGCTTATATTTTTCAGAAAGTAATAATTTTTTATTTTAATTCTACTCAATGGAAACGGTAGGGATAGCTTTATTTATCCAAAGCATTTTTGATTTAAAAGCAAAGATTAAGACCTGTGCCACACACAGCTATAAAAGATCGAAGATTATTTGGCTAGGCCTATTTCAGCATATCGATCGCTATATAATCTCATTGGGAGAATGTACGGCGAGCGATATGCCGAAATACGCCAAGCTAAATGATCGTTTTATCTTTTATAGCTGTGTGTGGCACAGGCCTAAACTAAAATAGTGATTCAGCATTATACTACCGCCGCCCCGGGAACCATTTATTGGATAACCAACACCTCTGCCGTAGGTCACCCCAAGTGGTTCGCTACGTTTGGTGACTTAGCAGGGGTGCCCGGGTTCTTGGCGGCCGATGCGTCTGCCTGCCTGCCGTGTGTTGGGCAGGATCGAGAGAGATTGGTTGAGGGAGGTCTTTTATCCTCTCCAGCCAGAATCCCTCGATCCATCGCCTTGCACTGGTTGATTGGAGGGATGGATTCATACTTCCGTCACTCCTGGACGCACTGATCCCCAGATTTCTATCCATGCCTTATACCCATTTCCTTCCCCAAACATCCTCTCCTTCCTTTCCTTAAAAAAAACATACACACAGCATCCCCTAGGATGACATACGCCCGAAGGAAATTATTTTCCTCAGGGCCTCCTGTGTGGAGCTAATGTAAAAAAAATACTCTGAAGAGATAATCCCACCCCATTAGAAGTGCATTATGGGCGTATCGGTGTGCCAAAGGCAATTTCACATTTTTTCTTATTTCTGGTGAAATGAATAAAACATTTTCAAAATAATGATGTTTCTATGGAACAGATAATCAATTTGATCAGCCTATTGTAATCATGAACTCTATGGTTCAAGAAGCGTATATAATTTAAAAAAAAAAAATTGTATACGCATCGAATATTATAATATGAAAACCATTTCATCAAATCAATCGAAAAATCGTAGATTAGGAAGGAACTTTCCCATCTTATATCTTATAAATAGTTATTTTTTTCTGTTAGGAACTTTACATAATTTATGTAACGTATATTTATTTAAGTCCGAAGTGAAATTATCCGAGTTTTACACCTTTCTAAAAAGCAGCTCATTTTTTCCAATTTTCCAAGTAAAGTTTTCTCGAGGATCACATAGATGGCAATGGTGTACATTATTATGTGAAAAATCGTCACATCATTTGGATAGGGTTCTAACTTCGCTTCACCTTGTTCTGAGATATGAGGTGTCAAAGATTGCAAAGATGATTTCTCATAATCTGTTTACAAATTTCCGATTTTGATGTTGAACCTTGTGTAAATTATTTTTATTTAACATGTTTTAAATAAAAGTATTGAAAGAGGACGTAAACTTTCCCTTTTAGAACATACCTAAACATACAAATAGAACCCTGTGCAACCAGCTAGAGCATAATAATTCATCGCACAAGGCTCTAATTACATTACCCTAATGCTATTCCTAGCTAGGGCCAAGCCCTATTAAAATATTTTCCATTTAAATACAATAAACTGAAATACATAAATTAAAATTCTTACATAGATTTCGAAAATTCGTCTTTGGAAACTTAGAAACCTTAGAAAATGGTAAGACGTAGTTAGAACCCTGTGCAAATGAAATGACGGACCATAATGTGCCTCGTATTTAAGATCAACTGTCAGATACAAACAAAATAAAGAGTGTAAGTGATGTATAAACCTTGTGAAATGAATTATTATTGAAAAAGCTTGAAGTTAGAACTTTGTCATACTTATATCTACGAAAATACAACACAGATGGTTCTGAAAATTATTTTGGTTATAGAAATAAGCAAAAGAAATGCTTTGGCATTCAAAGGTCATTTTTGAAAAAAATGTCAGTTAGAACCCTATCCAAATGAAGTGACGAAATAATATCGGTAGAGTTATATTACTTTAACTAGTAGACTTCGCGTTGAAAAAAGGTTTATTATCTCTTATTTAATAAATTAAAACGAATTTCCTCTAAAACATGCGATTTATAAGTAGGTACTTATATACTAACAACCCGTTGGCCGTATTATTTCAGAGGATCAAAATAATTCCCCTTTATATTAAAATGATGATATTTCTCATTGTTCTTTTTTGTTATTTATTGTTGTGATACACAAAATAATTGTATGTTATTTTAAAGTTTAAAACTACTTTATGTAATGATATTATTTTTCTTACTTTTATACTCTATTATATGTTTATTTATAAAAGGCAGTATAGCCGTTTATGTATTTAAAATAAAATAAAAATAAAATAAATAAAAATCCAAATACATGAAATATTTTTGAATATATCCGAAACTTAAAAACTGTCCTAGAAAGGTGATAAAATATATTTTCAAATTTTATAAATCGAAATAAACATATAATTTTTAAAATGTCAAAATTTTGCACACGAACACAAAAAAGTTTGTAAAATGGTTGACCTTACGTTTTTTCTGACTAAAATTATCAACTGAAAACGAAAAAAATAAATAAACACACTTACATATTTAATTAGATAAATGTATTATAAACATTAAAATCACCTCACTTTTTTATCGTTCCATGTAAAAATATTTATAGAAAAATTTCCAATTTTTCATTAATTTATTTCAAAATGCGATTCGAAATTTTGGTTTACAAAGGGGTATATTCAACTTATTTTGTGGTTAATAAAAATGAATATAAAGCGTGGTTATTTCTCTTTCTAATACCGTTTATATAATATTTCTCACGGTGACCCGACAATTCGTCCTGCGACAATTCATCCGGCGACAGTTCACCCTGCCGACAGTTCATCCTGCCGACAGTTCATCCGGCCAACAATTCATCCGGCGACAATTCATCCTGCCTGATCATTTAGAAGATTTTTATTAAGTAAGTATGCAAAGAGGATATACGGCCATACAACCAAAATCGATATACTTATATCTGAAGGCATCTTGAGTGGAAATCCGTTGTAAAAATATTTTTAGTAACAATTATTTCGACTCTCCGAAGAAGCATGCGTGAATATCAAAATACGACTTACTTATACTTATAGGTTAGGTTAGGTTGAATTGTCAGGATGAATTGTCGCCGGATGAATTGTCGGCGGGATGAACTGTCGGCAGGATGAACTGTCGGCAGGATGAACTGTCGGCCGGATGAACTGTCGCAGGATGAACTGTCGCCGGATGAATTGTCGCAGGATGAACTATCATGGAACCATTTCTCACTGTGGTAGTAAGGGAGTTACAACCATTTCTAATAGACCAAAAAGAGTTGAAAGTAAGAGGGTAAAAACCATCATCAATTAAAAATAAATTATTTCGGGTATAAGCCATTATTAATTTACATATTTTTGTAAAGTTTCAATAAAGGAATTATATAATTCTTCCAAAGAAACGTCAATCAATCTAGCCAACTGGTCAAAGTAAAGCTTGATTGAATAATTAAGGGCCTATTTATATAGGGCATTAGATTGAATATATGGCATATTTCGTTGAAAGATGTTCTTAAGATCTTAAAGGGTCGGGCTGTTCCAATGAGAAAGATTAATTATTCTCCGTACCAGGTTTTTAAAATAATAACTCGATATCGATTTTATTTCATTCAAAATTTGCTTTAATTTATACCTACATTCAAATATGCTAAAAGGCGTGATAATAAAACTATTAAAATTATGTACTTTTTGTAATTATTTTTTTATAATAAGTATTTATAATTTTTAAATAATATCTAAGCAAAATAAGAATGTAAAAAATCTCAAATATATTAGTTTGTAAGACCGTAAATAAATATAGAAACTGAAGTATTTTCGCCACAAAACAAGAGCGCGGATCTTTTTTTAAATGATTTTATTTAAACTAAAATCAAAAATTCTGAAACATAGCTTTCTCAGATAATTTATTGATTTACTTTACTGCATGATTATATGATTTGAAATGTGTGTTGTATAATACAAAATTTTGGTCGAAAATTTAACAAATCTGCCAACGTCCTACGGTAAAACCTTACTGTACTAAAAATAAACATATTTTCTCTTAATGTAAAACATAGCTTTACTAGATAAATGAACGAATGAAAAGAGTCAATACGTCTAAAATTTGATATAAACATGACATATTTCCGGTTTTGTCTGGTTATTCCCCCTTAAGTAGACGCAGTAGATTTTCGAATCCGTAAACGGAACAAACAAACAAATTTACACGCAGATAAAATTATAAACGATCGAGTTAAAAAAGGACTATGATCGCTTCGCTAGTAAAAAATATAAACATTTGGCATGAGTTTGAAACAGCCAATTAATAATGGATTAATTTTTGATAAAATGTTGAATTATTCGCCTGACGCCCACCACGACATAAGCGTGTACCTACCTAGAACTAGAAAAAAAACCTATTTTTCCATATTTATTTTTTGGTTTCCAACAGTTTATTTATGCAGTAGTGTTTTCGATTTCGTAGTTTTTGTGCGAAGTGCCACGCGTCGCGTAAGTTCGTGTGCTGCCTCTAAGTAAATTGCATTAAAAAAGTGCCAAAATGCCCTTGTGTATAATGAGAAAATGTTTTCATTACACGGCAACCACCTGTAAAAGTCAAGGAATAACATTTCATTTGCAAATACCCGCAAATTACTTATTATGATCGATTATTATAAGTGATTCAATTATTTTCCGCCCGAAGATTTTATGCGTCATTAGAGAATGCTATATGCTAATGCTAGGCGCGCAATAGCCAAATTATGAAATCAGTGCTACAGCTAGGTAAAACATTATCGTTTAAGTAGTCTAATCATGATATTTATTTATAAGCTTGCCGTAAAACATACAAAATAGAATACCTACCCCAAAAATCAGTCAGGCGCCCAGGTCTCCACTCTAATCGGCCTTGAGATAGTAGTAGTTTTTGAATACGAAAACGGAACTTTTGAATACGAAAACGCCGCTATTCTACCGTTTATTCCGTGCATTTGCACATTTTCTTTGAATGCCTATCTTTGTCGTAAAATAAAAACGTTTGAATTAAGAATTTACTAGAAACATAAGGGCGTTTCTTATTTTATTTTGAGTTTGTGAGACAATAGCAAGTTTGTTGTAACGTCATTGTTAATGGTACGTTTTTTTATAATACAAATTGGAGTTCAGATATTTTTTATTTTTTTATTTTCATAAGTTTTTATTCCAGTAAAAAAGAAAATAACATTTTCACTTACTTAACTAGAATATTACATAGTTTTTACATTTCATAACCTTACATTACATTAGATTGCAATACTAACATTTACATGATATTATATTACCATACGATATTATTCACTATCACCACTTTGTTTTTTGTGAATAAACATGAACAATTTTTTTTTGAATTTGCACACACTTTTTTCGTTTTTGATATCATCTGGAAGGCAATTATATAAATTGCCCCCCTCGTAATTAATTGATTGTTTACCGTAGTTAGTATGAATGGTGTTTAAACGTATGTTGTTGTGTTGTCGTGTAAAATGTTTGTGTACTTGGGACGTTTTAATGAATTCTGTGTTTGTATGTATGAGTTTATTATTTATTTTGTATATAAGGACACATATATTGTACTCGTATAGTTTTCTTAATGTTAGCAGTTTTGTTTCCAAATATAATTTTTTTGTGGATGTTTTGGATTCGTAGTGAAATAGTTTTTTGATTATCTTATTTTGAATTACCTGTAATTCATTGATGTGTGTTTCATACGCATTTCCCCAGATTTCAATCAGGTAATTTAGGTGTGAGTGTACGAGACTATAGTATAAACTTTTTTAAAATTTAATTGGTAATAGATAAGATAACCGGCTAAAAACGCTAATTAAGGGTGTGATTTTATCTTTTACATTTTGAATGTGTTGTTTAAAAGTTAAATGCTTATCGATGCACAGCCCAAGATATTTTTCCTGTTTTAGGATTTGCAAATCGTTATTTTCAATTTTTAATGGTACATGTGGAGGAATTAATTTACGGTTTGAACTTAAAATCATGTATCCTGTTTTTTTTATATTCATTGTTAGGATATTTGATTGGAGCCAACCGTAAATTCTTTCTAGGTCACTTTGTGCATTTTCTAGTAGTATGTTTAGAATGTCGGAGGCAAATCTATATAAACACCCCAATCGCGCGGCTAATTAAAACTAATGTCTCTTTTTCCTATACCTGCCAGTAGAAACCCGTAAGCCCTACTAACAAACCCTACCTTTAGCCATTGAATGACCCTATTACCCCACTTTACCCCCTCATGGAAGAATAAAGACATTAACGTAACCTGTGGTCCAACGTCATTATTACTACCTACCAACCAAACAAAGTGTCGTGCCACTGTCATCTCCTAGATTATTAAAGATAATAACAGAAAAAATTAAAGTGATCGATCCGTAAATTGCTGAAGTTACTAAATTCAATATCGCGCATCGACTGTGCCTATTTCCAATTCAAATTAGTGTATTTTTTCGGATTTATCAGCCGTTGAAAATCTCATTCACAGTGACTAAACGAAGAATATAAACATTCATAAAAATCTATGAAACTCGAGTGAAAATTTAACTAATAACAGTGAAGTAGTGTATATACCATTACAGTGGAATACTCAACACAAAAAACAGTGTCTAAATTGTCCGATTAATAAAAATATAAACGTTATAAAGTTCGATACGGATCTCCGCTATTCATTTGACAACAAACAAACAAGTCAAGAAAGTTAGCCCTATTGCGGACTTTACAGCAGACAGGCGCAAAACACTGAAAATAATTCTCATAAAAATTTAATAAGTCATACCTCTAAATTCAACATGAGTGAGTGCCGTGCCTGCCCAGAAAACATTCTCTCCGACGATTCTATGTTCGTTTGCTCAAAGTGCAAAGGGACATATCACCTCCACTGTGGTGGCGTGACAGAGAACACACATCGCCGCCTCACCAAAGAACGTCGCGCTCAGCAAAAATGCAAGCAGTGCATCAACTCGATGACGGGCAGTGATGGCAAACCATTGGAAGTACTATCCAATAAACAAAACAAGGATACCATAAAAAACTCGACCGATTTGAGTGTATATAACTCAAACGAGCTCCTTCAATCTCAAAATGCTATTATTAAACAAAATAATAAAATTCTGGAAACGATATCGAATATGAGTAAGCAATATGAAGATATACTCATAAGAGTTCATAATCTAGAAGAACAAAATGAAGAGCTAAAAAATAAAAACACTAAACTGGAAACCCGAATTGAATTTTTGGAAGGGCAAATGGATAGTATAGACCGTGCAAATAGGTCTAAAAACATTGAAGTTCGGGGAATCCCTGAACTAAAGGGTGAGAACTTAAAAAATGTGTTATATAACATTCATCAAACTACAAAGTCTAATGTTAATATAAACGAAGTTGAAGCAGCTTACCGAATTTCTCAAATAACTAATAAGGAACCTAAACCCATCATCTTCAAATTCAAAACTAACATGGACCGTGACCAATTTCTTTCCGATGTCAAAACCTACAACAAGCAAGCATCCAGTCCAGCCGAAAAATTAAATACACAACAACTGGGGATTGCTGGCACTAGCTCGAAAGTCTACGTTTCCGAACACCTGACTTTTCGAGCCAAACATCTATGGTACCTGGCCCGTAAGGCAACAAGAGACGACAAATTTAAATACGCGTGGATTAAACAAGGACGTATATACTTGCGTGAGGACTTCGGAACGCCTGCAATACTCGTCAGTGAAACAAACAAAGATCGATTACTGTTATCATTACCCGAAATGCCATCAACAAACTAAATATAATGAACATCTGTTTGATAATATTAATATCCTCAACTATTATTTCTTTCTACATAATATTTACCCTCGTAACACGATCATATATAAAATCAATATAACTCCAATGACTACCTCTTTGGAGCGAAATTCTTTTAATTTAATTCATCGTATTTTTGGCAAGCTTATGGATGTATGTCTCTCATTTTTAATTTTCTGTAGGCCACAATACTTTATGTTTTATTTTATTTATATGCTTATGTTTTATAATCTTTTTAAGCGTATGTTTTATTTTCTTTATATGCTTATGTTTATAATTTATATGCTTATGTTATACATTCGCAGCAACTATAAGTACATTTTATACACCTATGCTTATATTATAAATACTTTGTATGCTTATGTTAAATATCCACAACAACTTAATCCTTTTATCACTGGTATATTTTATATGCTTATGCTTATGTTTTATTTTCTTTGTATGCTTATGTTTTATAATCTTTTTAAGCTTATGTTTTATTTTCTTTTCAAACTTACATTCTATATTCTTTATGTGCTTATGTTTATAATTTATATGCTTATGTTATACATCCGCAGCAACTATAAGTACATTTTATACACCTATGCTTATATTATAAATACTTTATATGCTTATGTTAAATATTCGCAACAACTAAATCCTTATACCACTTATATACTTTTTATGCTAATGCTGATGTTTTATACTGTTTATAAGCTTATGTTTTATTTACAGTTTATTTTTTACATGCTCATATTTTATATTCTATATACGCTCGTATTATATATTATCTATACGCTTATACTATATTTTCGCAACAACTATTTGTATACCTTATATATCTATGTTTGTATTACATGTACTATATATGCTTATATTATAAATTCACAACAACGAAATTCTTATTTCACAAAGCTAACACTATATGCTTATGTCATATATTCATTACGTGCTTATATTATATATTCACAACAACTATATTTACAGTTTATATATTTATGCATATGTTATATATTTATATCAACTAAATCTTTATCTCATAAACGTACTAATGTCACTACAACTTGGTTGTTAATAATTTATGCAAAACAAAAAACCAGAAAATGGAAGACATAGCAGATTTAATAGATAACACAACACCAATCCCATGTATATCTACCAATGATTCCGAAGTAGTACGCCAACTATTATTTAATTCAACCCTTTCGATATTCTCTATGAACATAAGAAGTATAAACAAAAATTTTGATGAACTCCTAATTCTCCTCACTGACCTTGTCTTAGATTTTGATATAATTGTCTTGAGTGAATGCTGGATTCAAGAAAATTTCATCCCTAAAACGATAAGA